>QVRM01007040.1:65000-362500 GCA_003439945.1 Dermanyssus gallinae | reverse complement strand
GACAACTTGTCTGCGGCATTTTCCTCTCCTTTTTTCGAGAGGTGTGTTTAAATCTGCTGCGTTTTATACGCAGCTTTGTGCGTCCCTGATGTAAATGCGTATTATGTGTGCACACACACACCCATATGCATGCAAACTTGTCAAAAGCGAACGAAAACAAAATCAATCAATCAGTCATTCAGTTATGCTATTATGTCATGCATATCGAATCGACCAGACCGTTTATATCGGCCCTCGTCGCCTAGGTGTGATATTTTTGAAATTTGCCTGCCTCTCGAGCAGTGTGACAGCACGCACCTACCTACCTACCTACCTAGCTAACAATTTGACCAGGTTTCGGGCTAAGTCGTTTTTCGTCTCCCGCCATCTGCGAGTGAATTGTGATGTGATTAGAAGCTCAGTAGCTCTGCTGGTGCTGGACGGAAGCAACGGATTGTGCAAGTACAAACTAGTGCTTCTGCTAGTGTCGACTTCCAAGTCGCGCCAAAACGACGTCCAATGACACCGATGATTCGACGACAGATTTCGTCGAGACAGACAACGACTAAACTCGACTCGGCTAAGAGTCGAAGACAGCCGTGTTGTTGTTGTGGTGTGGTGTGGTGTCGCTTGTTACCGGCAGTAGACGTAGCAATTGTCGTCAATCTGGCCGAATTGCCGCTAGCCGAAAAAAACGCCACTCCACTCCACTCAATCGCTCGAGAGCGGCAGCGCGTACCAGCAACGACAACACAATGTCAATCAAACAGCCGCTCAACAGTAGCTGGGTATGTAGCTCCGATCGCTCAGGGCCGAATCGATCCGCCGTTCGGTGGCGTTGCAACAGCGGCAACAGTAGCAGCGCGGATCGTGTGATCGCCATCATCATCGCATATTCGCACCACTTCCCGCCGCCGCCACTGCCGCCGCAACTATTTCCACGATACTAGTAGACGTACAAACAACATAACTATCGACTTGTGCTGCTGGCAGTAAGTGAAATCACTTTGAGGCACAGATTTCGAGAGAGAGAAAGACAGGGGGGAGGGAGGGGGAGAAGGGGAAGTAAGAGGAGGATAGGGAGAAAGAGATATATAGGGAGAAAGAGGGGGGAGAGGCGGGGGAGTGCGAGGACTAAGATGGAACAGGCTGAACACCTCGTGGCAATTTGATCCATGATGGAACGATCCTGGTGGTGGTTGTTGTTGTTGTTAGCAGCAGCCTTCTGCACAAAACAAAGTAGAGACGCGACACACAGGGAAGCGCCTATACCGTTTTCAGGCATAAACGTACATATATATATATATATATATATATATATATATATTTATATGCCCACGTTTTTGCCACAATGGCTGCACACTGTCCTACTGTTAAAGAATGGCCAATCAATCAATCAACTAGACAGCCGGCCAGTGAGCCAATCAATAAAAATGCCTATGACGTGTATTTGTACGCCGTTCTCGTATACGCTGCTGGAACGCAGAGCTGTTCGCCAATTTTCGTGGATGAATGCGGCGATTTGAACGAAAATTGCACGCCGACGCCTGTCGGGCGCCTAACTAAGTAGTGTAGTTGCGAAGTTGGCGCACACAAGAACCCTGGAGCATGTGACTGCAGGACGCGTTGTGAGTGCAGGACGCTTTGTGACTGCAGGACCACGTTCGGCGTCCTGACAATTGACTCGCCCTGCGTCAGCGGCGAGGGACGCGCTTTGAAGCAAGGCGAGGGCGGGGCAGGGCATTATTTCGTGACGAACGTTACGTAAGCTATACGCACCGTTTTGGCGCAATTTACGTAAATTGTGGCAAATAGTATATTGCCTAACGTATACGTTGCGACCTGGGACGATTCGGCAAACGATTAGTCGTCGTGGTCGCAAGAACTTAGTAATTTGGCTGGCTACTACCACTGTCGATAGGCGGCAGCATAACATCACCATTTTTGACACATTCCACATGCTATTTTGCGTGCATGTGTTGCAGCTTGCATGAGATTTGGTTGGCAACACCGCGATCATTTTACTATAATAGTTGGTCAACGACTTCATGTATATAAATATATGAAACATCTTGGTTAACTACCAGATTCAAGTGAACGCCCCGTATTCAGGTAAACGTCTACTACATACCTCCATACAAATTACGAGTGAGTTATTTAGTGCAAATATATGATGTATTAGGGATAGTTGTGTTGTTATTGTTGTTACTACAAGAGTATGCATTACATGAATTCATGGACACGCGTCTGGAAAATAAGCGACTGTGTGTTCGTTTTCTGTGTGTATGCACATCGTGTAATCGTCGTGCTTATAAATGTTCTGCATGGCAGGTGTTTGTCACTCGAAGTAGACGTAATATTATTATTGTTATTATTATTTGCCGGACATTATTTAATGTGTGCACCCATTACTCATTTGTGGTTCTCTCAATTGCATTGTGCAATAGAAGCATTACAGCAAGAGAGATCACAAGAGTGAGAAGGCCCTGACGTTATTACAATATAATGACATAAGCATGTGGTATTTGGTAGCATTTGTGTGCACACAAAGCCGTGTGTTGATGCCGTGTCTTGCGCTCGTCGAACGACACTCTTAATAGGTTTATGTATATATAAGCGTGGTAAAAACAGTATATATATGCATATATAGGATTTATAGCATATATAGAATGCATATATATGCATATATAACCTTTATTTCTCGGTGGATAATTTTGCGTGCGTGGAGCACAGCAGATTCGTTTTGGAGACGGTGTTGTTAAGAGTTTGTGGGCGAATTTTAGACCGGAAGGCGTATCGGATCTTTAGCCCACCGTTGTTGTTACTTCCATATATATATATATATATATATATATATACATATGGACATGTTCGGCCTTACCGACATCGTTGTCGTCTGCAGGTTTTGCAGCGGTGATGGCGCTGTCGTCGTCGTCATCATCTGTCGTTGTGGTTGTCGATGTGATCCTAGTGGCTGTCGTCGTTGTCGTTGTTTTTGTTGTTGTTGTTGTTGTTGTTGCTGATTAACAGAAGAGGAAAGCATAGAAAGAACAAGCCGGCAGAAGTCGATGCCGAACTGCTTGTCGGCGGAACACGCCGCTGTCCGACGTTTTTCTGCCGCCGTCCAATTGGACGCTGATGCCGTTGGATCGTTGGCCGAACCCGCCGAACCGACGGCCAGATGAAGCCACGATTGAACATCGACGACCGTCGTCGTCGGCCACGACTACAACCCCCCCCCCCCCGTCCTCCCCCCCGTCCTCCCCCCGCGCCGGACAATGAAAGAGTTACGAGCCAAAGATGCGCTCCCTTGGGGCTGCTGTGGCGGTGTTCTGCGCGAGACGGGGGTTCGGCGGGGGGGTGGAGACCGACAACACCGGGCCCGTAGCAACAAACAAGAAACAGCGCTACGACGCTACAAATCCTGCCTCCCGGGCCCCACTCCCCACTGCCGCCGCTCCCTCACCGCTCTTCGTACTGTGCGCCCTGTCTCGTCGTCGTCATCGTCTTGCCGTTGTTTGTTATTTATCTGGGCATTCAGGCTTCTGCGTGCACGCGCCATGTATGTGTGCGTGTGTGCGTATCTTTACATGTGGTTGTATGTATGTATCTATATGCATGCACAGATGTGTATATATATGCAAACATTGAAGCCAATATATATATGCCGCTGGATACACACGTTCTGCTGTCGTTACTTCTGTCGTCATGTTCTTGTTATTGCTGTGAAAGTTGCCGCTGTTGTGGTTAATGCTCTTGTTGTTGTTGATGTTGTTGTTGTTGTTGATGATAATAATGATTATGATGTTGTTGTTGTTGATATGGTTTTTGTCGTTGGTGAAACATGGCTGACTCATTCCAAAACGTTTATTAAAACGAGAAATAAATTCGTTTATTTCTCGTTCTTTCATTGTTCACACACGCGCTCCTCTTTATTCCTCCGTCTTTTTCTTTGTCTTCAACTTCTCTGGATAGTCACAAGCAGCGGGGGGGCTTCAGTGGTTCTCCGTCGGTATGACGCAAATATACCTATAGAACTACCGAACGACCAGGGCCTTACACACTTATTCGACCGTTTGGTCCCATCTCTATAATTCATCTGCTGTTAAGACTTTAACTCTCTCTCTCTCTCTTGTTCTTGCTTTCACGCTTCCTTCATCTTTATTCATCTGCTTCGTCCTACAGATTCACTTTTTCGCTCATTCATTATTGATAGGGTCACCGCGCGAGAGACATCGTGCAATTTCGACGATTTCATCGCCGTCTATCGCCGGCGTGCTCGATACACACTTAACGCCAGCTCCGCGCACGCGTTACACTGCGATCATCGTCTGTAAGATGCCTGCTGTACCACGGCTGGTGGGTGCTCCTCGTTAGACTTCGAACGCCCCATAGGCTTTTCCGCTCCGGCTTGGTGGCCACGTGCCACGATTCTCAATAAGAAGTGTGCATGCATATATATGCTCATAAATGGTTTACATTTGTACAGAGGTTCACAGCTCCTCAAAGCCAACAAAGGCTAGTAATGACTGTAGGACAATGTAGGTTAGCATGCTTTATGCTTGCTCGAGTGCAAGCATGCGCACCGCGCATACCGCGTGACAACTTGGCGATCGAATCGTATTAGCGCGTTGCTGTGCTGGCTACCGGGGCGGATCATACACGAGGACTGCATGCAATTCTATCGGGCGGCGCTGTGCGAGGCTCTCGTTCAGCGCGATAGCGTAGATAGGCAGGTAGGTATTTAAACGCGTCGCTCGAACGAAAACGGTTGGTAGCCGGGCATCTCCACCTGGTGGGGGAGCCGGTGCGTTTTCCGGTGGGCAGAAGTTGGCTAGCGGAAATATTCCGAACATTCCTAGTACTCAAGGCTGACACAGACTACTCTACTTCAGAACATTAGATTGCCACGTATACGCACGTGGTGTCATGTTTAGAGAACCCCCATGTCAGACCTCTGTTTGGCATGTTTGGCAGTCGGCTAGTATGGCGTTTGGCCAATTGGAGCTAAAACAGACCAAGAAACGCCACCAACACCTCCGGAACGTAGCAAAACAGAAATACAATTTGCTGCATTATGTTGTCCAGTTCAGTATTACTCTGCATTGCCGACATGGCACAGAAATCGAATCACGAAAATGGATATCGAATGCACAATATTAATGTTAAATATGTTATTCCAAATGTATTGGTTGGCTTGAATATGCAAACTACCTTGACAGCAGGTGATGACCCAAGATGTGTAGATTCATGGCTTTACTCCGATAGTGGTAGATTCTATTCATATACAAACGTATTCTTATTGCAACGTCCATTCAAACCCTGGCATACTTTTCATTATGCCAGGCTTTATCTAAGAAATATGTAAACCATTTGATCACGTTTTATCCATGCTTTTTGCAGTTCTGGAACGGGTTTCCGTGCACTAGTTATTTCGTCTTTCCCTTTCCTTTTAGCGGTTCGTCTTATCTTGGCGGTTTGGAACGTCTCGGAATTACAAATTAGTTACAGACGGCACAAAACGCCATTTAGCTACAGTTCAACTATGCTAAAACAATTCATTTAAACCAAACATGAGGCGCATCTGCTACCGGTAAATGTTATGTTATTGTGAATAATAATATCGATAATAATACAGTGCTATACAAAGGCAAATTTCAACGTATGTTTGCAGCCCACAAGTTCCATCACGTGTTATGCAGCACGCGAAAATTCGACGATCTTCATTAGTATTGTAGGTGCTCCAGATGCTTAGGCTATTGCGATAGATACCACGCCGCAGCATGTCCAGCAGTTCAGTCAATAGCCACTAATTGAGACTGATGTACTCGTTTATTATTTACCCAACCTGGGTGTTCATAATAATAATAATAATACATTTTAAAGTACCGGACGATATTCGGTCATTGCAATTAGAGTTGTATATATATATATTTATAATCCATAATTTTTTTTATCCACAAATATCCACCCAGCAACAAGTGTGTGTATGATACTTATGATGAAGTCCGGCCGGCTAACCGGACGTGACATTAGCATGTAGACATCAGCTCTTCGACAAACTCCTTGATAAGCTTTACCTACATCTAACGAGTGGCCTATCTATCTATATCTATAAATTTCGATCTATTTATCTATCTGTTTATCGATCTATGTGTTGATCTACACATATCGATACCTTGGTCGAGTTCAGGCGAGTAACACTAACAACAACTACTGGATTTAATGACGAGAACGAGAGCGATATCGGCAACAAAGTTACCCAGGTGACAATTTGTGGTGATATGAGTGCATCGCATCGCATCATCATCACCGCAACTGCCGCAACCTCGACTACAACACTCAGGCCGCAGTAGCAGCTGCAGCAACAGCCGCGTCGTTTAATAGTTTAGCGTCTGAGTCCGTCAAGAAACAAGAGTAAGGTTTGTGAAGTTAGGTTTGTGAAGTAGTACCTATGGCAATATACAGACAGATCAGACACCAGACACACAATCAGACGCGTTCGTTATTCGGGCCTCGTTTGCCACACCGCCAAACAACCCAGCCGTTGGTGAATAGCAGCAGCAGCAGCCGCTTTTACGTGGCTGCCTTTTTCCCCTGTTTCTGCGGTTGATGTATCGCTCCCTCTGCGGCGACTGCTGCTGCTGCGACAGTGGTTGTTGCCAGGACATAACGAACAAGACAACGTGTCTACCGTCGCCGCCGCCGCAGCCGGCGCCATTTTGGCCAATTTGGCAAGGACGGAGGTCGGGCACAGACCAATTAGATAGTTACTCGGATCGGCTCGGCAACTCGACCAATTCTCTCATCTCTCTCTCTCTCTCTCTGTCTCTCTCTATGTATGTATATGTATATATATATATTTATTTATTTATATATTCCTTGCTCTCTCTTTCTCTTTTATCTTACGCGCTTTGCCCTTTTATTCATCCCTCACGCTTGTCTTAGTCGTTGCCATACTCGTATATCGGTCGTGATAGAGTCGGTCGCCCTCTACTAGCTGCTTGTTTCTATCAATCTATTTATCTATCGAGATTTATCATTTCCCATCTGACTTTGTATGCACATATGCAGTCACGCAAACGTGTAACAAAAGCTATATATTTATACATATATTGTATATGATTTAGCGCAACTAAGCCCCGTCTGGCTTTATATATATATATATATATATATATATATATACACACGTATACATATACGCAAACAAATATGGCTAACGAGGGCTTAGCTCCAACTGTACATACAGCCCAGGCTTTAAACCACTTTGAAAAACACACGGAACGGCTGGCCAAGCAACGACGACAAAAGAGTGTTCGTTGTTGTCGTTGTCACACCATGCGGTCATGGTGACCGTTGGATGACTTGATCGGTCTGGTCTGGTCTGTCTGTCTGTCTATGATAAGCTGTGCTTCATCTCGCGGCGCAACATCATCATCATAGCCCCGCATCGCGGCACCGTAGCCGGAGCTCTAAGGAACCGCACCGCGTATTCAGCATGCATGCAGACTACACTTGTCAACAACAATCTATAGCTATTGCTGCTGCTGCGGTTGTGGCAGCGGCGGCGGTGGCGGCGTGAAGTCGTTCCCGACTCGTGAGGGATCGAATAGTGGGTTCGGTGACAGGCTGGTTCGTTCATATATAGCTTCTGGCGCGACGTAAACAACACTGCGTTTACTGTCGACTGATTGTCGATGGCCTCATCCAGTCGTGAACGCTGACGTTGCGTGCTGTGTTGGTCTTGCTTGTGGACCTCGCGAACTCGTTGGAGTCGCGCGTCTGCGGTCAGCATGCAAATGTATCTAGACGATAAATGGATGGACGTCATGTCAATGCAGTTACGACCACGACAACAACAACAACAAGAGCAACAGCGCCAACAACAACAACAATAACGGCGACAACAACAACAGCAACAGCGACAACAACAACAGCAACAGCGACAACAACAGCTACTGTCGACGCCTGCGTGTGATTATCCTCGCAGTTCGTTTTTCTTTCTTTCTTTCTTTCATTCGTGTATTCATACATTCACTCATGCATCCATGTGTGCCTTCATTCATGCTTCGTATCATGATAACGACGAAAAAAGACAAAATCACGACGGCGGCGACGAAGTCAGTGCGGAAGTGATTTTAAGTAGAACGATTTTTTTACTAATGCTTCTACCCCCTCGTTATGGTGCGACCGTATATATATGTATATATATATATATATATATATATATATATCGACAAACTTTTCGATTTGAATCCTCTTCGTATCAGGCATCCGCTCATCCAGTTGATGGGTGGCAGACGAAAGCTCATATTCAGTCGGTGTTAACTATGGCAGAAGGTCCATCGGGATATGTGCGGGAAGTAGTTATAGCCCGTGCCCGCCGCGCCAGACAGACCTGTGTCAAGATTGCAAATTTCATTGGCGTCAGTGTACGGACAGTTTAGCGGATCGCAACCAATTACACGGTTGCAGAAGAAACAGAGCCAGGTTTCTACGCAGTAAATAGGTCAAGCCCGGTGGCGTGGTGCATTCGTCTGCGCCTCGCAACCGGAGGAGAAGCATAGGTGCGCGGGTTCGAGTTCCACCGTTGCACATCTGTATTTGTGGGGGTCCGTCTATGAAGCAATGCGAAAAGCAGTCCCGTGGGCGTTAAATCTTGGCGGAGGGTCAGCCCGAAAAACTTTACGCAGTAAATAGACAGATTCACGACAGGGTGCGTACAGCAAGGATTCAAGAACTGAACACTGCACAGACTAACTGCGAGTTTCTACATGAATCCTTTGATCTCGATATAATCTTGCGCATGAATCTCACATGGCCATAACGATAACGTACAGGCTTATTTCCGTATAATGCATTAGGTATATGTTACACACATCAACTAGCTAAGCCAATGTGCATTGTGACTGTCACGTGTCCGTTTCGATGAGGACGTACAGGCTTGTTCACAAGGACCTCAGGTGCAATTCCTATATCATACAAGCGAGGCCACTACCCTCTGAGGCCGGAAACGCCAATAGACTTGTTCGACCCCATTTGCTTTTATTTTAAGCAAGAAGCTGTTCGCCGTTTTTGTTTCCTCTCTGACGAGCACAAATTCACCGTAAACGCAAAAGTCAATCGCAGAAACGACCGCAGACTTGTCCACGATCCATTTGAAAGGGTCGTACTTTCTTCAAACAGGCGAAACCATTAAAAAATAGGTTTACTTGTGTGTTCGACAAACTGTTGTGAAACCGTGGGTACATGAAGTGTTTAAGGGGCTGTCATGCGTCTTTCAGCAAGATTCAACGCTCCCGCTCAAACCAGCCGTTCCAATACAAGAGTAGCTATCTAAACGCATGAGCATATTTCAGGTAGGATGTATGGCCGTCAGACAGCTCCAATTTGAATCTGTTGGGCTACTAAGTATTGGGCGTGATTGAGCGAGAGTCTAACAGGTCTCGACATGCTTACGTAGACTCGTCCACTGCCGCTATTAAACACGCGTTCAAGAATTAAATAGGGATTTTTTGACACGGGCTTGTGTGTGGTTTAGACCCCGAATTGAGAAAGTGATCAGCGCGAGCGGAGGTTATATTGATTGAAAATGTTCGGCAGGAGCAGTTCGCGCTGTCGACGTAAGCAAAAAATGCATCTAACGTTTTTTCAAGTGCGAACTCAAAAACGCTCGACAAAGTACGTGCCAATGTAGACGGAAAATCATATATATATATATATATATATATATATATATATATATATATATATATATATATACTTTGCGGTTGTACAACAATCTTCAGGCAATTCTGTCCGTATTACGCACGCACCAGAGAGAAAGAGAGATACAGAGAGAGGGAATTTAGATTTATGTATGCTGAGAAAACTCTGAGAGCCAACGATGTATGTGTGTTAGTAGGGTAAACGTCTATCTGCTGTGATTTGTGTGATCATGCGTGTGTGGCTGTGTGAATCGAACGACAGACAATTGAAACGGGAGCCCCCGATCCCTGGACAGTTGGCAGCTTGGATTGCACCCTCAAACTGCGATCACAACTACGCCTAGAAGAAGACAGACGACAGACTGATTGAAAGATCAATCGGCAAATCGATGAATAATAGATGGTTTCCTTTTTCTGCAGCTATCAGAACAATTTGATGGTTCAACTTGCGAGTATGTAAGCTGTTGTTTCTCGATTTCGTTTATATTCTACATTTGCCGCTGCTCTAATCCACTGCAATCATCATCATCATTGTTGATGTTGTTGTTGTTGTTGTTGTTGCTGTTTTCGTCGTCGTTGTTATTGAGGTTATAGTTATCATTCTTATTACCACTGTAGTAGTGTCGCTTTCCTTGCGCATGCTGAAGGTTGTAGTTGTTGTTGTCGCTGTTGTTGTTGTTGTTGTTGTTGTAGAAGCAGGCGTTGTAAATGTTTGATCTCTTGTCATGCTGCCGTTTGGCTGGTGTCATCCAGACGATATAGCGCGGCTATAAGCGAACGTAGGCGTACGTAGACAAGCCAGCAGACTCAGATGAATGACGACAATGACAAGAATAACAACAACAACAACAACAACAACATCAACGACAATAACAACGACAACGACAACCACACCAACGGTTACAACAACGTCTACAATCTCAGCAGAAACAACAAGAACAACAGCAACCATAATAGCAGCAATCACAACAACAATCACAGCAGAAGCAATAACAGCAGCAATCACGACGACGACAACAACAACACCAACAAATACAACGTTAACAACAACAACAGTGACGACGACCAGAGCGATTGATAGAGGAGAGCAGGCGGGAGAGGGAAATGCGGAGCAGGCGAATCAGCAGCGATCAACGAGGGAGTAACAATTCGTTGTTGTGTTCTGTGTGTCCGGCCTGTTGTTGGTCTGTCTGTCCGGTCATCCGGTTGTCATGACCGCGTTCCTCCTCCACACCCGCTGGTTCTCCTTTTTCTCGTTCTCGTTGCTCTGCGTCAACACCACTCAAGGCAACACTTCCCTCTTGGTTGGTTCGATTTTCGGATGGGCACGGCCGGTCGGCGACTCTTTTCCCCCCGCTTCTTCGACACGATGACGACAGACCACCACCACCGCTACATGTCCGCTCGCCAGCCAGCCATCCATCCAGCTAGCTATCCAGCCCTAAGCAAAGTCAAAAATCCCCCCTTCCTCATCCGCCTACTCATCTGGCGGTGGTTCGGCCACTGTAGGCAGCCTTCCGCCTACGGGGTGTTCACCATTGCACCCTTCCCCTTCCTTCGTTTTTCATCCCTGTCGTCGTCCATTTTCCTCTTTTCCGTCTTTGTTTCCTCTCTCATATTCTTCATCTTTCGTCTTCTTTCCATGTCCTTCATCTTTTTCAACATTGCCCGCCCGCCCGCCCGCCCGGCCGGTTGTTCCCTGTCGTTTCCCGCCAGACTTTCTTGCTCTTCTATCGCACTATTTCGTGTCCCTGTTTTTCTTCGGCCTCTCTCCGTTCTCCGTTCCTTTTTCCCTGTTTTTCTTCGGCCTCTCTCCGTTCTCCGTTCCTTTTTCCCTGCTTTCCTGATCCCTCTGCTTCCCCTCCTGCTTGTGGTCGGTGGTAAATGACGACGACGACGACGATGAGGAGGAGCCCGTCAACGCCGCCACCGTGACGATGCGTGAAGGAGCTACGTTAGTGTCAGCTGTAGTTGACGTTATAACTAGAATGGTATTCATAGCTGACTGCTAGTCACAGAAGTAGAACTACTAGCAGTAGTAGAAGTTGCTGTTGTTTTTGTTGACGTTGTTGTTGATGTTGTTGATGTTGTATTTGTTGTTGTTGTTGTTGTCGTTGTTGTTGTTGTTGTTGACGTTGTATTTGTTGGTGTTGTTGTTGACGTTGTATTTGTTGGTGTTGTTGTTGTTGTCGACGTCACTGTTGTTGTTGACGTTGTATTTGTTGGCGTTGTTGCTGTTGTTGTCGACGTCACTGTTGTTGGTGTTGTCGTTATTGATGAAATAGTTGTTGATGTTATTGGGAACGTTGTCCGTTTTAGCAGCATGACTTTGATTCGGCTACAGAGCAATAGCTGCTGTGGCGGCAGCAGCAGCGGCGACGACGACGACGACGACAATCATGATGTCAGTGCCTTTGACTGACTGACTGATTGACTGACCGATCTAACAAACAACCAACCAACCGATCATCAGACGACGATGATAATAATGCGCATTATTACGACTAGAACTACTACAGCGACTATTACTATACTTCTACACACTAACGGCCACCACCATTGCTATACTGCTGATACGGCTACGGCTACTGTCTGCTGCTGCTGCTTTGAGCGAGCGCGTGAACATCAATGCTGCTGCTGTTGTTGGTTGTTCCATTGCCTGAAAGCCATTGTGCAGCTCATCTTGTTTCTGCTGCTGCTGCTGCTGCTGATGACGATGGTGATGATGACGATGATGGTGATGATGATGATGAGAATGAGAATGATGATGGTGATGATGAGGGTGAGGTTGGTTTTCCCTTTTGGCGGCCGACAGCAGGTGTTTCCCCACTGGACGGACGTCGCTCCGCTACAGTATTGGCTGTACAGAGATGGTGATGCTGCTGCTGATGATGATGGTCGTGATCGTAGCACCACTATTACCACCACAATCAACATCATCACGGCGGTGGCGATGATGATGATGATGATGATGTTTTTGTTGTTGTCGTCGTCGTCGTCGTCGTCGTCGTTGTTGTCGATGATGATTATGATGATGATGATGATAATGGCGGTGTCCATGATGACCGACTCTGTTGCCACAGAGCACAACCAACCACCGGCTGTCGGCGGTGAATCGTCGTCCATCGCTTCAACAACAGCAGCAGCGCCGTAGCGTTGACTCCAGCGGCGGCGGCGACGGCGACGACGCGCCAACTCCATTTCAACGAACAGATAACCTAGTTAAGTATTGTTGTTGTTGTTGTTGTTGTTCTTGTTGTTGTTGTCGTCGTCGTCTGCCGGCGGCCACGACGTCAATGTTTGCTTCCCGATGCTGCTCATCAAGTAGCAACAGCGTCACGGTCGTCGTCTGCTGCTGTTGCTATTGTTGTTGAAATCGTTGTTGCTGTTGTTGTTGTTTTTGTTATTGTTGTTGCTTTTGCTGTTATTGTTGTTGTTGTTGTGGTTTTTCTTTATATTATTCGATTTGCTGTTGTTATTGTTGACGTTGGTGTTACCCGATATCACCGTCTTAAGCTTGGTCATCATGGGCACGGCACACAAACATGTCTTAACTACTTTATATCTTTCCCTCTCGCTTGTTGTCTCCCCCCCCGCGCGCTCTCGATCCAGCAGAATAAATAGTCTAAGCGAATCACAATCATACAGAGAAGGAAACAAGATGAATGAAGAGCACGACGGGTGGAGATGGGCAGGAACGATATTATTATTATTATTACAACTATTATTCTATACGAGCAGAAATGCACAGTCAAACGCAGACCTGCCTGTGACATACAATACAGCCAATCTATGGCCGTATCGAGAGAATATCGGGAGTGGCCTGCATGAATTGAATGGTATAGACGAATGGACACACGAAAGAGTATTATGACTCGCTGTCGTTATCTCGGACGAAGTTTGGACGTTTGTCTTCTGCCTTTTCTCGAAGCGACGATCAATGCGTGCAGCAGCAACGCGGCGAGAGACCGTATCAAAGATGGAATGGAGAATGGGCCGCCAGGAGAAAGGGGAAGAGAGAGTAGGGAAATACAGAGAAAGAGAGCAGAACAAAACAGAAGATCGAGAGGGGGTAGTGGGGTAGTGGGGGGAGGGGGGTTAGAGAGGGAGGAAGGAGTCGAATAAGTTCTCGTAACAGAAGTAGGATAGGATGTTTAAAATCGCCCGGTAAGAACTCTCTCAATAAGGGCTCAATGGCCCAACCAACATGGGGTCATGAATACACGATCCTGCTACTACTGGTGATAGGGTAGGCCAATAGGCGAACGAATACGCACACATGAACCATGCATGAGGCAGCGTATGACAATGAAAAGATAAAGTGGCAGCGCGCGGAACGAGGTCGGCGAGAACTAGAAGAAGATTGAATTCAATGCGTGTCGCGAGCGTATACCAACCAAGAATGACCGAGTTGAGTTGAACTCCGCACTAAACGAAGACAAAAGAGGTAGACAACGTATATATGCATATATATATACGGCAAAGAGCCTCTATGTAATTAGCCAACACAAGGGAAAAGGAATATACGGACAGAGCAGACAATGAAGGCAGATAGCAAGGTGATCTGTATTCAATGAATGTTCGCCTACAAACGGCGGTCGACTAGATGTAAGTCAGCGTAAATGTATCGTTCGACTACTATCAAATGATCATCTTAGTTTTTGCTTGTTAAAGATAAACGTTTTCTCTCTATCTCTCTTCATATTTATATATATATATATATATATGTATAAATATATATATATATATATATATATATATATATATATATATATATATATATATATATATATATGTATAAATATATATATATATATATATATATATTTATACATATATATATATATATATATATATATGTAGAACTTAATCGTAGTTGGCTCGAACACAAAATACTCGGAGTAGCCAAAAGTGTCCCGATTTTACTCATTTATAGTGCACGATACCAAGTCGACATGCCTTTCTAAATTTATGGCAGTATATAATTATAAACAGTGGTTCCGATTCGTTTGGCTGGATTCCAGCAGCTTCAATTTCGAAATTATTTTCAATCTAAACTCATCTAGATTACCTTACTAGGTGCTAAACAAGTTTGTCACGCATACTAAAGATGGTACTGATGATTAATCTAAAATTAGGCACAGCCTATTCTTTTGACTTGTCGCGAACTCAGTCTGTAATGCTTTGCGAGTTCGACAAAAGATGCATCGTTAAACGTCCGCAAAGCAGTGGAACCAGAATTCGTCCAACAAACTCTGGGATTTAGTATAGCTTGGCGACAAAATCAACTTTTTATCCTGACATATAATCACTAAATTCGCGATTGCGAGGGCCCCAGTCATCCGATATATAGCGTATGTATCGGATGTTGTCGATATGTCCCTATCGAGAAACCAATCATACCTGCATGTTTAGAGGAAAATTTTGCATCCGTTAAATTGCATTCAACGTGCGCTCAAGCAAAACAAATGTAGCATTGAAGATAATTCTCAAGAAATGAAATTCTTTGCAATTCTGATATTTTGGCGCTCACTCTCTATTTTTTAATTTTTTAAAAGACATTTCCGCTCCCTTGTTTCATTGGAAAAAAATATTTTTTCGACGATTTGTACTAGATCGCAAAGTTTGTTGGGCGAACTCTGGGGGACCCTGTATATACGACGCGATGTATTCAAACGCATCGTAGTATTGTAGTACACACGATTATTCACTTACGGCGCAATGATTCCGGCTCGTCCCTAGTACCTAGACCCTGGCGTCAAGAATCCATGACTTTTGTATGAGGTGGTGCATGTTACTCACGGTCCTCAGGGCACATGGCGGTGCTCTTGCCAACTGGCCATACTAATAGTAAAATAATAGCATTAAGTATTGTTTGCACTAAATCAGCGGGAGAGGCACCCGTCGATTGCTAATCATGAGTCGCTGGCTCGCTTCTGGCATGACGATTTGGAGCAGATAAAATGACTGGCCAAAATGTTGATCAGTAAAAACCAGCAATAAGACGAAAAACAATACTTTTAATAAAACCAGTGTAATTTTATCTTAACGATTTATTTAATATGTTAGCACTTTGGAGTGAACAATTGTCTTTGCGCGAACGTGCGGTCAGGGGTTCTCTAACGCAAGATTAACCCAGTTCAACAATGTGCCCCGAATAGATGGTGCACTTTCTCATTAAATGTTAAGCGACAGCCTCTGACGCAAGAACGCGTCCACAACGATATCGGAGGGGTACGACTGACTAGGTCAACACCGAGTCGCAGTCCTTCGCTTATGCGCGTCGTCTCGGTGTCCAAAAGAGTCCCATGAATTCGTGAACAGGATAGGGCATGTAGCCAAACTCGAGCAATTATTATTATTATTATTATTATTATTATTATTATTATTATTATTATTATTATTATTATTATTATTATTATTATTATTATTATTATTATTATTATTATTATTATTATTATTATGCCGAAATACAATACCACGCACGTTGAGCAGCCGTAGAGGCTTCTGGCCATAGCCCACGTGTCTTTTCACGACCAGGTGAGGCCGTGCGGTACAGGCGCCATCTGTGTGACTGCGATGAATATAAAGCAAGGTTGCATGGTTCTACCAAGAGAAAGACAGCGACTGAGTAAGGGAGAGAGCGAGAACGAGAGCGAGCATAGCTAGTCGTAGAGATATGAGAGACAACTAAGTGGATACAAATATCAAGAGAGAGAGAGAGGGGGAGAGATTTCAATAATTGCGTGGTTATTGTCTGTGTGTCTTGGCATGCGTGCGTGGTGCAGCGACGGCATGGTATCGGCCCACGTAGATCGCATGTAGCAAGTTCAATGCAATGACGTTCGACCGATTGACGGACCGAAGTGCGGGTCCGAAGCACGATGCGTTCTCGTTCAGTGAAAGATGCGGCGGCCACATTCTACAACTTGGCCAGCTTGGCAGTCGTCGGGCGAGATATGCAGGCTCAGCGCTATATGTATACGCGTTACTACAACGCTTACTTAGTACGGCAGTACGTGGTGTAGCTGAGCACCGCGTCTCACGCGGCTTCAAACAGATTATGTATGCAAAACAGTTAGGCGTTCGTTTGCGGCTTCTGCAAACCAACGAACCGTACTGGTAGCGTTTTGATAGCGGCACCAAATGCCTGAACAAGGTCATTGGCTTTCTATATAAATATATACCATATTGATGAAAAGTTATCATCATATGTATGTATGTATATATATATATATATATATATATATATATATATTTATATATATATATATATATATACCATGTTGATAAAAAGTAAGCATTTTATATATATATATATATATATATATATATATTTATTTATATATACACCATGTTGATAAAAAGTAATCATTTGTTGTATATATATATATATATATATATATATATATGTATATTGTTTATAAGACGTGAAACGTCGCTCAAGACAAGCGGCTTGTAGTTTGATCGTTAGCGTGTGTTACGTTAAGCCGCTTTTCAGCGTTCCAGAAATTATGCAATTTTATTTTTATGCTGCCGGTTCTAAACTAATATCTGTGGTAAGAACGTTTGCCCTCGACCACTATACCTCGTTGCGCTTGAAGGTGTCGAACACGGCTGTGAAGTTAGGTATGCGGTAAACGGTTAAAATACATTGTAATCTTTATTCGCAAATAGCGAATATTTCCTGACTAGATGATTTCACAAACGTCGCTGCCTTGGGTTGTTTCATCAGAAAACGAACGGACATCTTGGTTTTGGCATTGGAAGATATTAAGATTCTCTTCTTTGTTAAGATTTATTTATTTTTAGCATAAAGTAGTTAATTTGATTTAAATGTGTATGCAGCCGGTAGTGATACAAGCAAATCATAGAACAAGAAGAGCACTTGGCAATAGCCGTGTCAAGCTTAGCTATCTTAGACATAGTCATATACATGTATTGCTCCTATAGGATTTACAGAAAAAGAACGAAATAGATTCGAGTACTAGAGGAACAACAGGGGTTCTGGTGATCGAAGTCGTACGTCAATTGCTAGCAGATATTTGCGAAACTTTACCCGATTCGAAGGAGCCTAGATCTCAAAGCTGTTTTTGGCATAGCGCCGAACAAGCAATATTTTAGAGAAGTTAGTCATGGAGGGTAGTGCCTTATCGATTGTTGAACATTTTAGAGATCATTCTCAAGGAGCACCCAGTATGCATCGACAATAGTATGGGAATTATGGGAAGAGTGACGCACATAACAGAAGTGGCTCGGGGAGTCGGACTTAGTCCGTTGTTTTTTCGCTATTGATAAGAGAGCTACCTGACGAGGTGAGGCAGGAATAAACCCACGAGTGGGCAAGTACTCTATCATGATCAAATGACGTTGCGATCTATAGCAGACATTTTCATGTACCAATCAGCACTTAAAGCCCGCAAAGGCTGCTAATACACACCGCGTCCGTCTCTTCCAAGACTAAACACTGGAACTAGAAGCAACGTTTGGTATAGCACTTGACATAGTAGTTCGTATCTTGGCGGAGGGACTCTAATGTCACAGGAACTACTTATGTAACGGGATTTATCCAGGATAGGAGTAGGCAACCAGCGACGGCATTTGCATATACTCATTATATTCAAATATACCTACCTATAATCTTATGTTTTATATTTACGTTCTGATAAAAACAAATATATAGATATTTGTTCTGACTTATCTCGGCAATCATTTAGCTAACACGAGAACCCATTGTTAGGAGACATGCACTATTGACACGTGCAGATCATTCGTATACACTGACGTGTAGTAACTAATGGTGTCGTACATTCTGCTTGTTTACAGGTAAGCATTTGTAAAGGCAACTCCTATTTCCGTCGACAGGGTGGAATCGGATAGAGCGCTCTCTACTCAAAAGGGGGCGCCACACGCGAGGTCTAACCGCAACTCCCTCAGCCGAGCAAACCAGTGAGTTTTTGTAGTGCCTGTGGTATACTAGCGTTTAGACATTGCTCTGACTACTAATACTACTACTCTATGCCCAAAAGTCAAAAGTCGCATTAGCTGATCTAGAAATGTACGAAACTTACAGCGTACAACGCCATTGGTTCACTTCGGACATGCCTTCAACCCCGACCCAGCTCCGATCGCTCCGAAGGAAAATACAGCTCGAACAGCATATTTTACCTGGATATAGGGCAAGAGGGAAAGTTCGTGACCGACGCATCGGTTCATCGTCGAGCATACCTGCCGAGTTCTAGACCTAAGTATGCCGACAAAATAATGAGTTCTCTAAAAGTTTACTCTATCATCGATCGATGTTGCTTGCTGGACGAATGTGCAAGCAGAGCGTTTTCAGTTTTAAGGACCACTCGACCTGTAGATGGGGCTTGGGCTATGTATACATACGGCTGCACCTCTTGTTGACTTCTTCTTGGTTAAACACTCTGAATAACAAGCGAAGATTATCTGAAAAAGTTGCATCTATAGGGATTAGGTGGTAAGATAATATAATGCAATTTTCTCAAGGGTAAGCTAACCAAATAACATGCATAACCGTCAGTTCTTAAGGATATCTTAAGCGCAAAAATGATATATCAAAACGGTAATTATTTTTTGTATTTACGGTAGGCGCTTTCGTAAGCCTTTGAATGTCTACGTACAGAACAAGGTACATGGTAATATTAGAGATAAATAAGTAACATTTCGAAAATAATATTTACAAATACAGTATGGTATATTAACATGTTAGTATTATTTAGAGAAATATACTGAGAATTAGACACCGTATTACAAACAAGTTAAAACGTTCAATCCTCCACTGAAATTATATGTATGCGTTTTTTTAAATAAAAATTTAACCGGATAAAACTTTCCGGTTAAATTTTGCAAATCTTTTTATCATAGACCCGTACTAATGATCTTTAAGTAGCGCCTCCATAAGGACTTGGTATAATAAGGGGACTTGTCTTATGTATAACTATATATGCTTGAAGCACAGCACTATATATATATATATATATATATATGTGAACTGACCTATATATGTTTACATACTTAGACCTCAGCTCAATATAGCAGCTCTGAGAATAACATGTTTCAAAGCGGCCACCCAGACTGCGGAGCCCTTTGGGACCGGCCATCTTTTTCCCACGTCGTCTGTCAGCAAAATAAGTCAATTGGGATCTCGTTTCGTATTCTCTCACTATTTTTGTTATTGTTGTCATGTTTTTCTGGTGGTATTGTTGTTGTTTTCTTGAGGGCAAGACCTCGTTTTCGTCTTTTTCTAGCACTTTCCGCTTGAAGGACTTTATTTTGCAGGCGGTCCAACACCCCGCTATGGATCGACCTGTTCGCATTTGTTTTTTTTATTATTTACCAACGACTTGTTGAGAAGCTGAATGGCATCGAAGATGCGCGTCGCTCATGTCGAAAGATGCAAAAACTTCCAAACTGTCCTGTTCGAACGGCAACAAGAACCTTAAAAACAAGAGAAAACGATAACATATCGGCATAGGCGAGCAGATGCATAGCCATCATACGCGGCAAACTTGAGGAAGAGACGGTAAGCGCCACTCGGTTTGGATAGTTAGCAGAAGAAAGCTTCATTACTAGCAACAGCAACAACGACAATAGGCCAGCAACAACAACAACAACAACGATGAGTCAACAATAGCAATAGCTACGAAACAGTTTTTTTTTCGACATCAGAATGAATTATGTAGCGACAAATGGATATAGCAAAACGCTTTTAGGGCGATGGAGGTAGCGAACCCTGCACAATTAAGCGACGTCTTGTGGAAGAGTTTTGCGTTCGCATGAACTTTGACGCGAGGCGACGTCACCCGACAGGACATTTTTCTAAATCTCTAAACGCATCAGCTCTCCGGTTTTGTGAAGCCTTTGCCTCTGCCTCATGTGAAGATCATTAATCCATTGTTTTTATTAAGCCTCCTGGCTTAAGCAGGTATTCGACTGATGACCACAAATGTGGGCATATATATATATATATATATATATGCTCCCAGCATACCTCCTCATAGGCCTGTGCTTTCCTAATAAAGCCGAGAAAGAATACCACTACAATTGTCCTTCTATTGGGCTTATCTACTATTATTGGGATGGCTGCTGTTCATTGATTGATTGATTTATTCGCTTGATAAGTGTGTGTACACATATCACCCTTTTATATCAGGGGCGCATAACGCTGCAGCTATCATATTGTTGGTATGCTGCTGTTGTTGTCATTCGTTGCAGTGGTTGTTAGTGCTGTAATCTTTATCAATCGTGATCAAAAACGTATCCTTGTTGCCCAAGTGTTGCCGACTGCTGTCAGCGTTCATGATGCTCTAGAAGAGGTGATGGCGACGAGAACAAAGTTAATAAGGCTCCGCAAACATCTCTAACAGATAGATAGAGTGAGGTAGAGAGAAAAAGAGACAGAGAAACACTCGTCGTTCCGTCAGTGGTCAATGTTCTCTTTATACGGCTTTCATGTTCGCACCGTCGACAAGCCTGTGGGGGGTGGTCGTGGCCCTCCGTGGTCCTCATCAAGCCCGGCGTGGGCAAACGCGAACGATGAACGGAGAAACCTGTGGATACAGGGAACTTCAAAAAGATCGAGCTTTAGAGAGAATCGAAGAGATCAACACTAGCGATTAGAGGAGGTAGAGGGAGATTTCGTGGGTGATTCCCAACTTGTTTTCCGATCGGGCGATGCGAGAGCAGCCCACGTTTGTAACGGGAACTGTAGAGAGAAATGACGGCACTTAGACGAATTGTTGTTGTTGTTGCTGTTGTTGCTGTTGCTGTTGTTGTTGTCGTCGTTGTTGTTGGTGTTGTTATTATTATTACCAGCGTAGTCACCTTTTACGATTCGCATTCGATTGGCACCCACCACCACCAGCATGATCCCAATCGTCGTGGTGCTGCCGGTACTTCTGCTTGTAGTGAAGTGCTGAAGCGTTAAAGTGCTCTGAAGCTGCTGGCAGCTGGACGCATGAAACTGCTGTTGCTGGTGGATATGTGGCGGTGGTGATGTTTGTCGCGATGACTCAACGTGTCATCGTTGGAGAACCAGGCATTCAGGGAGAGAGATAGGCGGGGGAGCGAGGGATGGGGTGATTTTTAGCGCACCCCACGCGAACGCGCGCAGGCTAACCAACGTTTGGCCACGCCAGCGTCGTTCTTTTATTTTTCCTGGCTGTTCGGCTTGCTATTTATCTTCTTCATGCCCTTTTTGCTTCCTCCGAGCGCTTAACAATTTGCGCTGTTAGTCTAGAGTCAACGTGGCGGCAGACATAGACTTTTGTTGATTTTTTGACAACAAATGTCGCCGTCAACGTAGACAACAATAACGACGACGACAACGTCGTTGTTGTTGTTGTTGTCAGCATCGCAAAAATAGTACCGCTCTCGCTACTTGTTGTTGTCGTTGTTGTTGTTTTTCGAAGGAAAATTGACAAACTGCCGCAATTTCGATTGCCAGGATGTTCCGCGACAGAGACAACAAGACAAGCGCGGGAGTGACGGGCTTGTTTGCTGCCCGTCGTTGAGACAGAGAGGAAGAATATGACAGATTGATCGACATGGTCAAAGGGCGGTGCCGTGGCCTTCTCCTTGGTCTTCTCTGCCATCTCTGTTGGTCTTCTACATCTTGTTTTCCCACTTAGTTTCCTTCTCCTTGTCTGGGTGCCATTGTTGTCGTTGTTCATGCTGTAGTTGTTGCTGCTGCTGCAGCTGCTGTTGTTGTTTCGCCCGATTTGCAACTTCTCTTAGATCGACTAAATTAGGGCGTCTTCTTCTTCCGAATAAGGCCAACCAACCAACCAACCAACCGACGGCCACTGTTCTTCCACTGTTACTGTTGCTGCGTCCGCTGCACTGTACTGGTACATTGGTACGCGGGCGGGATGCTTCTGGCTTGGTATGATGCTTCTCGGTCGTTCGTTGGCCAGCTGTTCGCCCGCTTGTTTCTTGTTTTTGCGCTTGTTTTGCGTTTGCTGTTTATGTTGTCCTTTGTTGTTTGTTGTGCTCATGTGAGCATCTTCGCGTCTGTCTCATAGCGGGCGGATAGCGGCGGCTGCTGATCGTGAAGGAGCGCAGCATCAGCGAGAACAGAAGCCGGGCGCCCCCGAACTCTCGAAGCGAGGCTACACGCTGAAGGAAGCTGATGTTGTTGGTGGCAATGAGTTTAGCTCCTCTCCTACGTTCTCATTTCCTTGCCCACTTCTCACAACAACAAGTGCTCGGTGGCGGTCGACGGGCTGAGCAACGTAGCATGAAAAAAAAAAGTAGCGAGAGGAAGAAGAAAAAGCACGCTTCATACAGAAGTGTGTCTCTTCGACAGGAAGCAACGTTGTTCAAAACTCGACTTTCAAAGTCTAGAGGCTAGCCTAAGTCCTCGCGCCCTGCCCTGCTTTGGCGTCACTGTCCTCGTTGTCGCCGTTGTTGATATTATGGTTGTTGTTGTTGTTGTTGTTGTTGTGAGAAATGGTTGTAACATATTTATCAATAAAAAGGTAGTAGCAGTCATGTGCAAATTGTGTGGCTTAGTTCTTGGCGTCTTGGTGACGTTTTAGGCGGGCGTTTACGTCGCTGTCTTTTCGCGTTGTTTTCGATTGGCGCTGTACTGTAGCCTCGATATGAAGACGTGCTGCTATGGTTTCCGCTTCTGTTGTCACTGTTGCTGGTGCTGTGCGTGTTTCCCGATTCCCAACTTGCCTCCCAGCTCGACTCCCAATCGAGCGATTAAGGTCGACCCGTGATTCAACAACATCGCGACGAACGCTCACCCATTTGGTATGGCCGAATGGCGGCGGGAGCAAAAGGGTGGAAATAGCCCACACACGTCTATCTACGAGCGTAGGTTGATTTCAAAACTATAATATATGACAAAGCTTGCTCATGCCAGTAGCGATCCATCAGTAGCGCCGTCAAACAATGTTGAAATCGCGATATAATACGGAAAGTAAAAGATGATGGGCTAAATGAAAACAATATATGTGACTGTGCGAATAATGCTACAAGTCAACAAGTTTCTTACGTTCGAGAGAGTATATATACATATATATAAAAGGTTTTTAGAAGACACATGTCGCTCCATCTGTATTCTTAATAAATCATCACTTATATATATATATATATATATATATATAGATATATATATGTATACATATACGGAAGGGACAATGATGTGAACAACAGCAACCAACCGCGTGGCGGCGGTGGCTTACCACAGGCGGCATGATGCATTCATTCTGATTCAATCCGCATCGATCCGATGATCCATGAGCGTGCCTGCGTGCGAGCGGCTGCCACACCGGGCGGCCGCAATGGGATCGACCGCCGCGGCGGCAGCGAAGGCAGCCGCCCCCCCTTCCCCCCCCCCCCCCCCCCGCCCCCAACCAACCGCAACAGCCGCCGCCCGCGCGGACCCGGCCGCCCAAGCGACCACAACAGCCGCCCGCACACGGCGTCAAAAGATCCTCGCCGTGTAGTCGTGGTTGGTAGTTGTGGTTGTTGCTGCCGTGGTCGTTGTCGATGTCGATCTACCCAATCCATCAAACGGATCGGGTGAGTGCGAGGAGTTCAGCACCGTCAACTCAACTCCGAACGGTGGAAGTGATTGGCTAATATGCCACGGCCATGATGTACTATGGTACGGCATGTTATATGACGACGACGACGACGCCGCTCATAATATATCTTTCTCCCGAGCGAGAGATAGATAAAGAGAGAGAGATTATGCGCGGGAGAAAGGATGGATGGAGGCACGCAGAGCATAGCTTTCATGTGTTGTCAAATGTGGAAAATTGACGATCTACTACAGGTGTTTGGCCACTTGTCTCTCGGCGTCTATCAGGTTAAACCATGGATGCGTTTGCCGCAACGAAACGAGGAAGAATAGCCCCCTACAGAGTGGCATTCGCATGTAGCCGGTCTAGTTAAAGGTCTAGTAATAGTCATCTAAGTAGATAGTGATAGTAACAGTTCTCGACTGGTGCGGTCGTACGGTACAGTTACGGTAGTGTCTGCCTCGTAAGGGTAGGCTATAGTTGTTGTTGTTGTTGCTGCTGCTGCTGTTGTTAATGTTGTTGTTGTCGTCTTTGTTGTTGTTCTTAATGCTGTCATTGTCGTCATCGTAATCGTCGTCGAAGGGGAAGAAGGCGAATTTAGATCAACGAATAATAATAAAACATCCTACACGACACGTCATACGTAAATTGTCGCGTGGCGCCATTAAACAGGGATCTGTCTCGTATCAGTCTGCCTGTCGATAGCATAAGCCAACAACAGCGAAACCGCCACGATCAATCAATAGTAGAAGAGGAATTGCGGTAGCAAACGTGAACCATGGTCGTTTGCTGACGCCATCGTAAGAGCCTGCATATGTCGTCGTAGTCGACGTCGCCGCCATCATCAACATCATCAGCATCATCATCGTCATCATCGTGGTCGTTGTCAAAGACATCGAGCACTTCGGTGAGGGGCAATAGGTGGGGGGGTGGCGGGGGTACTGGTTGTCGTCCAGGAACGACAACAATATACCTACGCGTCGGTGCGCAATGAATGATCTGTGTTTGGCCGGCCGACCCACCGACCAACCATGCGACAGGAAGTCTTGTCGTCTTTTCTAACAATCCTACAAGACGAAGTGTTGAAGTGTAGCTGTAGACGAGAACAACAGCGTTGCTGCTGCTGCTGCTGCTGCTGCTGCTGGGGTTGCTGAAGTTGCTACCGTTGCTTCTGCTGCTGATGCTGATGATGATGGTGGTAATGATGACGATGATGATGATGATGTCGAAGATGTCGTTGATGGTATTGACGAATAGCTGTCGCGAACTTTGACAACGGCGGCAGTAAACAATTGAGGCGAACAACTGAGCTGCTGCTGCTGCTTCTGCTGTTGTCTGCCCCGATGATCGTTGTGCTGCCCTGTGGTGGTTGTTGGTGATTATGGCAGCGGAAGGAGTGATGAACCCCCGGGGGTGGCGGCGGTGGCAGCGGCGGCGTCGCAGACAGGACAAAAGGCACGAAAGCACACTATTGCCCTGCTTACAAGTCACATGCAAGTCCGTCATGGTGTCGTGACGGACTTCTACAGAGACATCATCATCCGGGCAACAGCAGCAGCAGCAGCTGCAAAACGCAGGCAACACAGGTCGGGCCGTGATCGGGTGTGCCGCCGATACCCCCCCCCCCCGGTTAGTATCCCGGATGTGTATGGACCATGTAAATCTCCGTCTCGTGTTTGTCTACTGGTGGTGGTGGTGGTGTTACGAATACGAACGCGTGGCGATTGGCGATTGAACAAGAGTTGCAGAGAGAGAGAGAGACAGAGGTGAAAAGGGTGGAGGGTGAACAAATAAATGGCGATGCGTGAGAAAGGCGTGCATGCATGCGTGCGTGCGAGGAGCGAGAAGCGAGCAAACACAGATCAAGAGAAAGACAGATCGTCTAGTGAAATAAAGACATCTGAAACTAAAGCTGTCTACCCGGTAACTGCAGCGGTACTTGTTGCTGTTACCGGTTCATCGCGGTAACGGCAGGGCACCAGACCGAAAGAAAGACCGACTTGTTCCGGGGGGTGGCGGGGGGGGGGACGCAAAGTAAGAAGCGTGTAACAATGAACTGATACCCCGGCCGGGATGAACAACAACAACAACAACAACGCGACCAGATCGTCGTCTATGTCGAGGTGACAACGACCAGCGGCGATTCGACGTTTGAGATACTCGAACGTAACGAAACAAACTAGCGACCACCACATTTTCATGTCATCACGGACATCGACCGCATCATGCCGCGGCGTGTCGTATGCAGCGTCTATTCAGCGTTCGGCTGCCCCCTCAACTGTCTCACTGTCTTCCGCTGTCTTTCTCTCTCCACCCACACATGCGTATAAATGTGTGCGTGGACTGACATGTACATATATATATATATATATATACAAGGTATATACACACGGTGACATGTAGGATAATACCCCCAGACGACGGCATGCGTCTAAACCCCATTTAGTCTTCCCGAGCGATAAACCGAGACAAATCCCAGCAAGTACTTCGCGCTGCGCCTATTAACCGATACGCGGTCGACAAGACAGGCAATCAAATCGACCGGCCGACAAATTCGGTCACGTTCGGCATCGTTGTGCTCATTATTGTTGTTGTTGTTGCTGCTATTATTGTTGTTGTTGCTGTTACTATTATTGTTGTTGTTGCTGCTGCTGTTGTTGTTGTTGCTGTTGTTGTTTCTGTTGCTGTTGTTGCTGTCACCATCGTTAGCTTCGGCGGATTTATTCTGCTTTGCCCTGCTGCAGTATGAATCGTGTGCGCAGGACAGCAAAGAAGTGCGCGAATGCACTAAATGCAGCTAAATAATCGCGTTGTACGACTCACTGCTCTTGACGATGATGTTGTGGATCACGTCGATCTGTCGATCGAGACGGCCTCATCTATCGTCGTCTCCTGCACGCTTGCGGCGTTACTGCCTGCATAAAAAGCCAACAGCTAAGATATATGTATAGCATATAAGCGTCCACGTCGCGCGTTTCCTTTCTCTTTGCCCTATGCGCAAGAAGATTGCCCATAACGCGACGTGTGCACGTCGTTGAGCATCACATAAGAAGCAAGACAAGAAACATTTCCGCTGAGACTGTGCCTTACAACGAATGCTTCGCTTACTAACAAAAAGCGTAGGGGACCAATTAACACAATCGATTCGATAGGCTTTATTTGTCGACCACACGTGAATCATTGTTGTCCTATATCTCTATCTTGCTACGAGCGTTTTTAGCGCGTACCATGTGGATCATATATATATATATATATATATATATATATAATATATATATATATGAATATATATATATATATATTGCATGACAACATTTTGAGGGCTCCCGGGTTCTCGTCAGTGCGTGGCCACGACAAAAATCTTTATGAGAACAGTAAATAAATAAATGTTAGAGTATATATATATATATATATATATATATATATATATATACATATATCTGCGACTGCGCATTGCTCATCGTCTACGCTAAATCGTATTCAGGAAAACCGTCTCGTATATACGCCTATCGTAAACAATAAATATAACTTCACACGCATGCAACCCGTGGACATAAACACATAGGCCGTCGCCCCCGCGCGTACGTTAGGTGTTTCTCCACGTCTCTTGTCTTAAATTTCTACTTGGACAACAGACAAAGGTGGGCCGAATCTTTGTCCGTATGGATGAGTAACGTAGGGGTCTAATGAGGAATTTTAGCGCTATGGTCAGGCAATGAATGAGTGGCGATTAGTAACGTGACTCGCGTAAAATTGTTACCGCCTTCATGAACGTCTTCGTCGTGCGTCGAGGGCGTTTGAAACTTCATTGACCGCGGTGTCTAAATGTCTACCTGACCAACTGTTGAGGATTGAATTTAATCGAAAATCGAAATTTGTCGGCGAGTGTCTCGTATTCGGCTTCAATAGTAGCGGCTCGGTTTGAGTTAGTCTGCGTTTTGGCGGCTCGAGTGTCGTTGGTGTATTTATGGGTTCATAATAAAGTTGTTCAACACGAATATATATATATATATATGCGTGTGTATATGTGCACGTGTTTATGTGTAATGTTAATGTACCACGCTGGGCGTTGCCACGCCAATTAGTGTTATGCATTTATTATTAGGAGAGAGAGAGAGGTTGTACAATCATTTTTGACACAAACATTCACCACGAGTTCCATCTTGATAGGCTCCGTCTTGCCTTGGTGGCGTTGCGTTTTGATACTGGACCGCTTAACTCGTCATTGCGCAATCTCTCTCTCTCTCTCTCTCTATATATATATATATATATATATCATTCTGCTCTACATCGGTGCTTCAATAAACAGCCAAATGGCTGTAGAGACTGACAAGGTCATCCTTGGCAACTTCGCCGTCTTCAAAAGACATAACCGCCACAATTCAATGCCAGCCGTTTTCTGTTGCCGTGGCGCTTGCCTTGTTTTTAATAATAATAATAATAATAATAATAATAATAATAATAATAATAAACGTACTTAAGAAGAGATCACAGGAGATCGATGCGAGGTGCAGTTTTTGAGGCAACAGATGCTGTCTTTGGCTGTCTGTAGATGATGGCATGCGGATTTTAGTGCGGGCGCCATGGATTGAGCCGGTGGACAATAAAGGTCAAATAGTAACTAATAATAATCATAAATCATAAACAGCAGCATTAACAACAACAACAATAACAACAGCCACCACAATAATAATGTCATTATAACTGCCATAATGACGGCTGTTTCTGTTTAATCTGGACAGAGGTTGCACGACCACTCATCACGTGGCTCACGCGCTAGTAGTATCAGCACTTTTGGCCGTCTATTTATCTAGCCATATCTATCTAGCAGCTGTCTGTTTGTTCCGCGTAATATCTTTCTGGCCACGCAAGTTTTGTCAGTACGTCTCATATATATATATATATGTATGTATATATATATATATATATATATATACATATTTATTTATACGTACATGTGGCGACGGTATTGTCTGTTTCTCCTTCTATCCCTCCGTTTTTCTTCTCACTGCAAGCCGTTTTTCGTCCCTAAGCAATTACCCACCAATGATACACACTTTGTTCCTACTTTACGTGAGACAGAGACAAGATGCAGCGTTAGAGCAGCAGCAGTGGTAGTAGTGGCAGCAGCAGCAACAACAACCTTCATCTTCTGCTTGTTAGCTCTCTCTCTTCACTCCTACTTCAGACCCCCTAGCTGCTTCGTCCAGCCAATGACGAGCCGACCAGCAAAAGCACATAGTGGTCGGTGTAGTAGACGCACGAATGCAACACGCGCCCGGCCGCCGCACACAACAAACAAACACCACATTTGTAGGAAGGAGATTTTGATTTGAAACGCCGAGTTCCGAATGTGTGTGTGTCGTTCGTGTTCTGGGGTTTGTCGTCGTCTGTCGTTTTGTTTGTAAGAATACATTTCTGCTGATAAACCTACACCAACACAGACGACCAGCTAGGAACTATAGAGAGAGAGAGATAGGAGCTATCGAGTGAGATAGGAGCTATAGAGAGAGATAGGAGCTATAGAGAGAGAGATAGGAGCGTCAACCACTTTTTTCTGTTGGCGGGCTCAGCATACGGGACAACGGCGGACTAAGCCGACGGACAGCAAAGGGCCAGTGCCGGCGCCAAGACATCAGCTTGCTAACGAGATAGAGAGAGAGATATTTAGATAGGTAGGTAGGAACACAAATAGACACACACACACACAGGAAAAACGCGAGCAGTAAAAGTAAACAATGAAGTGCTGGCAAGCCAACAAACATAATTAGCCCGCCCGTCTCGCTCTCGAAGAGTCGCGCCAGACGAGGCCACACAGGCCAAAGAGCAGGGCGGCAGCCGCCAACGCCGCTCGCCGCATGCAGCGCTGACAAAACTACCGGCCAGTGATTAGTCACTAGAACTTCATCACATGCTTATAGTATTTTCCAAAAGGACTTTTTAAGTTATTATTTATTCATATAACTTCACTATGGTAGCACTTTGCTCATAGTATACACACACGCATGGCCCGGTACACGTACCTATATATATATATATATATATATATACAATATTGTTTTTAATGACCTACGTTGTTATGGTTGGCGTCGTCTCATACTATAATACTACGTCCCGGCCTCAGAGTTTGTGTGCTCGAATGTGGAGCTGATCAGATGTTTGCTACTGCCTGACTTCCTTCTACTGGTAAACGTATATATATATATATATAAGGTGTGATTGTAGCAAAATGACGACTGATTGTCGTAGCTTTTGTCAAGATGCCCAGATAGTCGATTAGTAGAATCATAAGTGTGCTTAATTGAGACGACGACAGCACGTAATCTGAACGTTACAGGCGCCAATTTCGCTTGCAGATAGAAATAAGACGTTTTGGGATTTGCCGTTGATGTGGCCTGGTAACTATTGACGCTATCACTTTATGCTGTAATAATTGTTTTTGTCATTGCTTACACAAGTGTTGATATTGTTGTTGTTGTGCTACCTCCTATTCGAGTTAATCTTGCTGCTGCTGCTGCCGCTGTTTTGTTCTTTATCTGCGGTGTTTGCCGTTATTCTCCGCGATAAAAATAACATTGAACATTTTATCGAGCGTCTTGATCATGAAGCCTGTTTGTCTGACCATGACCTTCCAGAATAAGAAAAACAGATTGGCTATTTATTGACCTGGTCTTAATCAATTGTTGCTCAAAATCAAATCAACGCTATGTTGCTAAATCTAGAGTTTTACGGGGTAAACGCCAAAAGTGGTATTAAGTGCGGACAGCCTACAAAAAAGAGTTAACAAGAGATCGCTAATGTCGCTTGGGAATGGTTTGACATCTATTGTCTAGCTAAAATAGAAGTGTATTTTATTGATTCATATATATATATATATATATATATATGCGTTGCATTTCAAGTTAAGTCAATTAACGGGCTTTCACCGTTGTAGCCTCGCGAATGTGTAGCCGCACTCCAGTTCGCCATGAAGGAGATCAAGCCATGAAGCAGCCCTGGTTAGGATTTTCAACGTAGCAGCCACGTCGAACGTCTAGAGATGGCCGTTGTCGGAAAACTCTCCACCGCGCGCTCTACAGATAGCTACAATAAGGCCCTTGCCCACTTTGCTTTGTGCGTTCTCGGTGGTAGGTTCGGGCGACTCGCGCAGTGTTGCAAATGCGAATGAACGAAAGTCTATCGGACGTCTTACAGCCAAATATTGTTGATCGTTGCTTGCCTACACAGAGTTTACGATTATTAGCCGGCCTGCAGAGCGTCATGTGTCAGTATCCCAGTCGTACCCCAAGCTAGCGCCTTCACATTTTTAGAGGCAATTAAGATCATGTCGTCAGGGCGTCTTCAGTCATTCGGGAATCGGTAATCTGCTATATGTAATTATGTCTCATTAATCTAGAAGTGCGTACAAGGAAATTTCATCATCTAATATAAGTTTAATAGATGAAGAGCACAACAACTCGGAATTTCGAAGCGAAGCGTCTGCTGCCTAAATCGCTAAAAATCTATAGATAGCTACGAGTACTACGGGTTGACACGACTCGGAATGGGGAAATTAGGGCTTGTCTGAAGTCAAAGTTCTATTGTTGAACGTAGCCAGCCACGCGAAAATCGATCTCGTCACCATGTGCGCGGCGTGTGCGTGTTTTCTTCAGGACATCAAAATGCCAGAAAAAAAAGCTTCTAATTGGCCTGCAGACTCAGTCGTTTGTCGCTAATTAACCGAATAGCTGACAGCTGCGCCCAGGCCGTCGCAAGACACTGGCCCTTAAGCCTCTAGCCTCTGCCTGGCGTTGGATGGAATGAAATGAGACTAACAGTTGTCAAGGTTAGTGACAGTGGTGGTGCAGTCTCGTGAAGCAGTCGCGTTTACTCGCGGCTCGGAGAATTTGACTCGTTTCAGTTCGATTAGCTCGCGCCAAAAGTGGGAAACTTCACTCAACTCAACACGCTCTGCCCGCCACTGGCCGGGAACAGTGGCAGAGCATGTCGCGCTAATCCGCTTTCGTCGAAACTTGGTGGATGGAGTAATTGCGACTCAGCTCATTAGTGACACAACTAGAGACTAGTTTTAACTGACTTATCACTGGGTTGTGGTGGTGTTAAAATTAAGCCACTACTACCATGTGGACCGTAATAACTAGACACGACCGCAAAAAGCATAAAAGCAACACCAATGACGACGACGACAAAGACGCTGACAGCAACAACAACAACAACAAAAACAACCACAACCATAACGAAAGTCAAATAGCCAGCAGCGGGTGAGCAATTAATTCTTTAATAATAGTTTACAAATGGTTCCTGTCCTAACTTAAAAATGTTCCGGGATAGTCCACTTATTAAATTAACCACGTCGGTGCCTTGTGAGTGCCAAAGTTGCAAGTTAAAAATAAATAGAGCAGCAGGCGGACTCAAACAATTGAAGCGGGTTATTACGTCTGTAACTGTACTTTGTGGCACACACATTGAAACGAATCAGTTCAGTTTATTATTATTTTCAAACACACGCTCCTTACAGAACATCTGTGTTTTATACATCATTTTACTTGTCAAATCGGCTCAGCGAAAAACACGACGCAGTTCAAGCAACGGTGTATTGATTTAAACACGTCCGCGTACATAATAAGCTAACAAGGGAAACTCAAGGGCTTCGAAGAGCACACGGTAATGGCGCTAATAGCTCGTACAATTGACCTCCCTCCGAAGCTGTGTATATGGTGCGTTTGTCGACAAGCACGTTATACATGCTATGCGTTATCACCTACAAAAAAATTACATCATATCCCTTACTCTGCTTTTGGAAGGAAGGATACTTTGTACTGCATCTCCATTGCGTGGGTGTTACTCATCTGTTACGGCTTTTTTTCTCAACGGCCTCATTAAATGCACCCTGTATGATCGTTTACGTGGTCCGCCTGGTCGGAGTGTTCTCGGCAACGGGCCTCTTCAGATCTGAACTCGGAAGTTCTCGCTCTACACAGACTTTCTATGTGCACTCTATTCCTCTCTACGCAGCGCCGTTTCGCAGCAGAGAAACGTTTGCAGCTGCCCGCAGGAAGCTTGGCAGAAGGCTTAGCCTATAGTCGATACTTTCCAGTAAATAGCTGCTCGCTATTGGCCCTAACAAAGTATCGACGCCGTCGTATCTTAAGTCTCTGCTACGATTTTCAAAGAAAGCATTGCAATTCCCACCCGGAAATAGCCGCAAACTAACATAAAGAGTCAACGAAGGGATTTTCTTGATGCCTCGATGAACTGCAAAAGAGATTCTCGGCTCAGTTGCTCACTGAGGAGTAAGACTCCTGAACCAGGACTTTTTGACTAGTTCAGCAAGAAGAAATATATATATATATATATGTATTTCGCCTGCAAAACTCGGCTGTAAAGTAGTTAATATATACATATATATATTTTAAGTATATGTTTCGCTGACAGTACGTTTATATGTTCATAGATTTTGTGCTGTATCTATACTTAAGACATTCTACATCTATACTTAAGATTTACTACACATATGCACTGCCGGCGGGACAGAGTAAATCCCTTAACGAACCTGTATATATACAGCAAAAGCAATGAGAAAATTTTCCACACCGTTTTACCAATATATATATTTATATATATATATATATATATATATATATATATATATATATATATATATATATGGGTGTCCCTATTTGTGTGGCCAAAACACTAGGGTATGGTCAAACTCGGTGAGAAAATCATTTTTGCCAATGGAAAGGAGGAGCAAAAATGATTCGTATAGGAGTGAGATATTTTTTAATGAAATTTTGTTTAGGGGGGGCTGTTCCGACATACGTTTGCAAAATGCACGATTGTGAGAGAACGCATTCTTCAATTGAAAAACCGAGCACACAGCGCATTTGGAAGAAAATTCTACATTTGATGATTCTACATTTGAACACATGACTATTGTGATGTTGAGAAGAGATTGCAAAATTATAATTTCATTTTTGCATGTTTAAACTTTAACGCCCAGGTTCTCAAAATTTTTTGAGTACGCGCGCAAAACTAATACGTCCAGACGAACGTGGATCTCTAGTAAATTATTTTAATACCAAATTGGAAGAGCTGGCATCCGTGGTTGCAGAGTAACTCAATTCTACCTAGGACCATATCGGGTGTGAGTGCACACATGCAGCTACTATATTCGCTTTCTTTGTCAATCAAGTCACCCGTCAAACCTGTAGAGGCTCAACAAAACATTTATTTTACTTTAAATATTGCTCAAACGAGTGCCCGCCAGCCAATAAGCAGACTGAGCTGTGTGTCTGTAAGATAGCAGCCTTCGTTAAGCAGCGCGAGCATACATAGCGTCGACTAGAACAAAGGCAAAGCAAGCTAAACCCATGGTAGGAAATAGAAAATGCCTGCACTCCAGTAACAAAAACGCGGAAGCTCACTAAATGCTCAGGCAATTTATGATACGGTGACGAAGTTATACACAACGTATCAACAGAACAGCTCACTGCTGGCGCCGTCGATGTCGACCGAGCATCCAATCCAACGTACACCTCGACGACTAAGGTACTGTCACCAGCCAGAACATCAACATCGTCATAAATAACACTGTAAATTGACACGACAGTCGACCGAGCACATCATTGAACGTGCATCTTGGCTTCCGAGAAAAAGAAAAGATCCGATTCCATCGTTTAACATTGTTACTATACGAGCGCTACAGCTTTCCTTGAGTGAATAAATAGGCCGAGGAAGCATGGCCTAACATATATCCTTCGCTCGGCTGCGCTACGCGCTAGACGTACGTCGTGTGTTTTCGTTCATCGTTCGTAAGTCTCTCGTAATCGCCTAGCTGAGTCTACATTTTCTTTTTCATCATTTTGAACATTTTTTCAAGATTTCATCGTTTGCTCTGCGAAACTGGATCATTTCAAGGCCGTCAATACGAAGCAGGACGACCGCGGACAGCGAGAAGCCCAAATACGGAGGACCACATTGTTGAGCAAGTACATGCGCGTCCTTCTGCAAGCATTAGGCAGGTGACTTGAAGTGTCAGTGTAAGTCGTACCACTGTTCACAGGGTGAAATGAATCAGGGCTACACCCATACCGGCTGCAGCGAGTTTAACCCTTGCGGGATCCTGATTACCAGCCACGCATTCATTACTGTCGCTGGTTTCTGCAACAAGCCGCGGCCGATGTGGAAGTTCCTGCTTTTGTTCTTTTCACCGACGAAGCGACCTTCACGCAAGATGGTGTGTTCAACGCACACAATGCTCATTGGTGGTCTACGGAGAACCCGCATATGACCCGCCCGCATAGACACCAGCATCGATTCTCCGTGAATGTCTGGGCTGGCATTTTGTGCTGGTTCCAGCACGATAATGCTCCACACAACGCCCTCTCTGTACGGAATTGGCTGGATGAGACGTTTGCTAATCGCTGGATTGGCCGAGGCGGTCCACAAGCTTGGCCGCCGCGATCGCCTGATCAGTCCAGCCTTGACTTTTTCCTTTGGGGCCACCTTAAGGATCTAGTCTATGCAACTCCCGTTGAGTCTCCTATGGATCTGATCGGCGAATAGTAACTGCTGGTGGAACCATTCGGGAGACGCCTGGAATCTTTGAACGCGTGCAACGCGAGCATTGCCATCGATACCGAATGTGCTTATTGGCTGGCGGGCATTCGTCCGAGCAATATTTAAAGTAAAATAAATCTTTTGTTGAGCTTCTACGGGTTTTACGAGTGACTTGATTGACAAAGAAGGCGAATATAGTAGCTGCATGTGTGCACTCACACCCGATATGATCCTAGGTAGAATTGAATTACTCTGCAACCACGGATGCCAGCTCTTCCAATTTGGTACCAAAATGATTTACTAGAGATGCACGTTCGTCTGGACATATTAGTTTTGCGCGCGTAATGGAAAAACGTTGAGAAACTAGGCGTTAAAGTTTAAACATGCAAAAGTGAAATTATAATTTTGCAATCTCTTCTAACATCACAATAGTCATTGCGCTCGCTTAGGGCAAGTATAGTTTTTAGAATGCGCCGAAATGTGCTCGGTTTTTCAATTGAAGAATGCGTTTTCTTACAATCGTGCATTTTGCAAACGTATGTCGGTACAGCCCCCCCTAAAAAAATGCATTAAAAAATTATCTCACTTCTATACGAAGCATTTCCGTTCCCCCTTTCCATTGGCAAAAATGATTTTCTCACCGAGTTTGACCATACCCTAGCGTTTTGACCACACAAATAGGGACACCCTTTATATACATATCTATATGTGTATAAGTGTGAGTGTGATCAACAGCGAGCCCAAAACGCAAGCTGACCCGCAAACCGGTGGAATTTTTCCATAGTACCAATAGACTTTGACCGCTTCGACTACTACGTCTATTAATAGACGTAGTGGTCGAAGCGGTAGACAAGCTTCAACCTAATAGAGTTTTCAACAAGTGCTTTTTTTTACTTTGATGCCGTTAGTTTTTACCCGAAAACGTCCTAAAATGTGTGTAATTGCCGCACAGCAATACCTTCTCATATAGACTGGAACCTTGGAGGAACTTCTGTGCATCCAAAAGGTCGCTAATCACCTCATTCAAACTTAAGTCGTGCATAAATACCTGGTTGGGGACGATGCCAAGCTGGGGTCCTCTTTGTGTAACATTCTATGTGTATCACAAACTAAACATGTGTTTTCAATCAATGATTAAAACTATTGACTTAGTTGGTTGCCGAGGAGCGCCAAGTGCCTGCTCTTTCTTACTCTTTGTCAAAAGACGGCAGGCAATACGGGCGTGTTTACCTAAAAATAAGCTTTCATATATGTCCACAGACAGATCAGTACCTCTGTGGCTTAACATCAAAACGTGGCCCTCTTATGCCGAACGCCAGTAGAGATGAGTAGAAGTTATCGGCCCGGCGACGTCTTATAGCTAAGGTTCAACTTGAGCAGTAAAAAGACATATGAAGATGGCGCTTGAAAATAGCTAAAAAAAATCTTGCGAATTGTCAACTAGCGTTCAAATGACTGAGATTTAGCTATGATTACTATTATGATGTAAGCGTTCGGGAGTTTACTTTGCAAAGTTATGTTGGCCTCTCGTCAGTTTCTTGTGCAGTAGAAGGCACGCGTAAGGAAACGGCAAATCGTACTCCTACTGTTGTTTTCGTTGTTGTGTTGTTGATGTTGTTGTTGCATTGCGTCACTGTCATTAATCATCATGAAAGCAAAACGACAAAATAGATTCTTCGTTCGTGATCGACTGTGCACAGAGGTGAAGTGGGAGCAGCCATAGGTTTAGCAGCCGTGACTACCAGTTGATTGAGATTGATTGGGCATTTAGTTGCATAGTATTGCTTCATTTTGGTATCGAATTGTCCAGTCGTAGGTACAGTACCGTATAGTGGTGGAAATGGCCTAGGACTCGGATTTCATGAGTCAATTTCAGCTCCGAGCCCGACATGATGCATAACGGGTGGATGCCGAAATCGTGTTTTTGTGTCATACTATAATTCCTAGTAAATGTACGTCGTTCATAATAATTACAGTTAAGCTAATTAGTACGTTGCTGCTGCTGCTGCCGCTGATGATGACGGTGATTAGTTTTAATTAATATCAGTTGAATTATCGCAACCGTCTGCCAGACAGACAATAAAGCAAGAAGGCCAATCGACCTCCTGGGGGGCGAGGGTGGGCAAATTGCGGCTTTTTCGTCAGCGATGTTATTTACTGCCATACAGACGGGCCTGGATCTAAGCCCGGTATGTCAGTCGCTGGCAGGCATACCGGGCAACGTAAGATCGTGATGTTGATAATGCTGACAACAATGATGATAATGTTGTTGTTGTTGCGGTTGTTGTTGTTATCATGGTGATGATGATGACTATTATCGTTACTTTTGCTACTTTAACTGTTTTGGCCTGCACCAAGTGGACATGTTAGTCTCGCACTATATCAAGCTAGCACGTTTACTACTGACGGCTTGACGATGTGATGATGCGTGGCGGCGCCCGTTGCCCTTTGCATTTATCCGCCCGTCCGGCCGCTTTCCGAGCCTGTCAAACGCGGTGTTCGTTTCCTTGTGGCCGTCTTCGTTGGTCGTCGTCGTCGTCGTGTTGTTGTTTTTGTTGTTGTTGTTGTTGTTGTTGTTGTTGTTGATGTTGTTTTTGTTGTTGTTGTTGCTGTTGTTGTTGTTGTTGTTGTCGTGATCGATTGGTGGTTGACGATGTTTGATAGTGTCGAGGTGATTGATCGCTACGCTGGTGGTATTGAGGTGATGGAAGCAGACAGACATACAGACCGACCGTGATGTTGATAGAGATTGTGATTGTGGTAAGCAAGAGAGGGAGAAAAACGACAACGGCATCACCCCGGTTGTGGTTGTTGTTTTTGATGGTGATGTTGCCGTTGATGATGTCGCTGTTGTTGATGGTAATATTGTCTATGGTGGGGTTGTTAATGGCGGTGCTGTCGATGGCGGTGTTCTTGATGGTTGTGTTGTTGATGGTGGCGTTGTTGACGATGATGTTGTTGATGGTGATGTTGTTGATGGTGATGTTGTTAATGCTGATGTTGTCGATGGTGGTGTTGTTGATGGTGGTGTTGTTGATGGTGGTGTTGTTGATGGTGGTGTTGTTGATGGTGGTGTTGTTGATGGTGGTGTTGTTGATGGTGGTGTTGTTGATGGTGTTGTTGATGGTGGTGTTGTCGGTGGTGGTGTTGTGTATGGTGGTGTTGTTGATGGTGGTGTTGCTGATGGCGGTGTTGTTGATGGTGGTGTTGTTAATGGTGGTGTTGTTAATGGTGGTGTTGTTAATGGTGGTGTGGTTGTTATTTCTATTGATGCTGCTGTCGTTGATGTTGTTGTTGCGGGGGTCGCTGCGGGTGCAGGTCGGTGGCCCAGTCGATTACCGGAGGGAAAGGTGGGGGGGGGGAGGAAGAAGAAGAGACTCTAGTCAGGTCGTCCCTACCAAAGAAGCCGTCGCAGCCGCTGATACGTCAACAATGATAACGAAAACCAAGATGACAGCAAAACAGACGGCAAAACTCGCGTTTTGCTTTGCTTGAAAATCTTTGCTCGCGGTCGTTGCCTTTACTACTACGGCTGTGACTATGACCATAACTATTATTACTACTACTACTACTGCTGCTGCTGTGACTATGATGTGACTACATCAAACTATTACGACCGAATAGAAAATGGGGAATGATGAACGAACCCCCGGCGGCAGCAGCAGCAACAACAACAGCAGTTACTTGCCGATAGTAACAGCATCGGCAAGCGTTGACGGATGAAACGAACAGATTCAGCAAGCCAAGAAAATAAAGAGGAAACACCGCACGAAGAAGTCTCGCACTCGCGCGCGTACACACACACACCGTATACTACACATACTACGAAGTTCACGCGGCACGGTACTTAAGCTGCCAATAATACCAATACGACATTGTACCGTGGTAGCGGGGGTACCAGCACCACCGCCACCATGAAAACCGTGTGTCTACTACCATACACGATAACATTATGGTTATTAATGTCATGACGATGTTGATGATGAATATGATAATGGCGAGGATAATAGTGAGGCGAAACAACAACAACAACAACAACAACATTTAGGCTTAGTGCGTCTACTAGCACTGATCTTACTGCTCCTACGACAAGTTACGATTACTACAATTATCGGTACAACTGTTTTTTCCTCTAAATTTTCCATTACTAGTATAATTTCCTTGTGAAAAATGGTCAGTGAATATTGTTGTTAGTACTATTATGATGACTCTTATTATTAGAAAGATGCGTCAATAAGGCACTGCCTGTGTGGTTGGGGGAGAAGATGGGCACTTCCGTCAGATCACCAGCAGGTAAGCCAGCTTCCGGACCAGCGTAACTATACAACAGGGTGTCGCTCAGACGGATACACTTTTGACAGGTACTCCAGTGCCCAGTTGGTAATTACGCCGCCAAACCTTTCTTGACAGATAGCACGTTTTTTATGCCTCCCTGTATCCCCCCGCATATCTGTGCATATTGCCACCGAAGTGTGAAGTGTTACAGTCGCCTATTTCCCCTGCTACTTTGCTGCTGCTGCTGCTGCCGTTGATATTATTACCATAATGATGCGAATGTTGTTAGCAGTTTATAAAAAAATCTAAAATTTTACACACAAGAGTCTGGGTGTATGGTTTCTGACAATAGATGTCGACAACCCCACCGACACACCGATCAGCGTTTGCCATCATAACCTTAGCCGACCTGCCAACACCTCATCACCTCATTTCTCTTCATCGACTCCTCAGAACCTCAGCGACTTATGATGGTGAAGTTTCGACGGCGGTGGCCGCGGCCAAAGTGCTGCTGTCCAGAAAGAACCCGCCGCTGGGGATGGTGGCTGGACATGAAATGCTGTCAAGAGTGAACAGAGTTCTACTGTTGGCTAACTGACTTATTGACTGGCTACGGTCGTCGTTTGAGGGTGATTTGACGTTTTCTGATGCTGGCAGCTCGCTGACTGAATATGGGTTCGAAGGGGGTTCAGCGCTCGGCCGATGACGGTGATGAAGACGTTGGAGAATCAAACATGGAACGCCTTTATTTGCACAAGTCATTTTTTGGTACACAAAACGGTAGATGAAATAAGTCAATTAAATGTGTTTGACAGCAGAAAAACAGCATGAAAACCATTCTCTCACTATCCACCTTGGCATACGCCAAGCAGCCGTATTGATTATGCTTTCAGTGCGTGCAGCTGCCCTTGTAGACGTTTTATAGAGGGAGCACCGCCCTCCTAGAGAGTTTAATCCAATACTAAAGAAGTTGTGTGCCAGATTTGCTTGTTACGACTGAAATAACAATCACGCGTTCTAGTCTGATTGTAGTAATGCGATTTCCGGAAGATTAATGTTGTCGCGGTATAAGGAACATCTTCAACGGGAGCGACTGTACGCATTTAATTAAGTTTATATCTCTCTTTAAATACGGTTCCCAAACTGAAGAGCAGCACAGAAGCCTTAAAACTTTAATCGATTCGCATAGACGAATATATACACCTGGGTATTTTTACGATAAAACATCTAAACATTACATTTATTAGGACTAGAGAATATTTGACTGGTTGTGCTACGTGAAGGCTGAAATCGAGCTCACCAGACACTTGACCACCACTGTCGTGGCTTACAATTGATGTAACCGGTGTGGCACCATCGATGACATAGTCATAATAGAAATGTTCATGCTTTAAGACAACGCTATTATGCATGGATAACAGCATTCCATGTTCCGCTTAGGAGCGCCCAACAGCATACACAGCATGGTAAAGCATTATGTGATCTTGTTGGTTTTCAAATTGGCTGTACAATTTGAAACCAGCTACGTGTTCAAGGTATTTTACATCAGACGGTATATATATAGACCAGTATCAATTACGAACATTACATATAACAGAAAAGATGCACAGCCATCTTATCAGCATCTGTATCAATGCTCTTCACTTTCCCAAGTAGCAAAGTATAATTCACACGATCGAGAACACTCCTCAGGATCAAATCTAAGCAGTGAAACGAGTTTCATGAATTTACAGTCATAGCCCAATCCTGTGACATTTTGAGAAATTGGCTGAACGTTGATCGATGATCACTGAATCCGTGTTAAGCGGAATCGAGACTCTTGTTTTATACCGCATGTGCGCCACAAGCACCTTTTTTAAGAACATGCAATAAAGCACTGTGATATAGGTCTGTAAGTTCTCGCATGTATCGGTATGTAGAGCCGAATTTAAGCACAGGAAAAGACTTTGTGCCTCTCACTCGAGAGTTGGCACAGCGAATAACAACAGCACGAGTATCCTTCAAAATCAATTTTAACTTCAGTTAGCACTTAATGCCGTTGTGCGGTTTCTTGTTTTTTACTACGGTGAGGATACTTAAGGGATTGATTGACCAGCTTGTTGATCGCTTTCGCAATCGAGAAAACAATGCCGACGTTCAACGGGCTGCTGATCCCTATAAAGACTGGGCGATTATTTGCTCTGCTTAGACTTCTCTTCCACTTAATCAAACGACAGCGGTCACTTCTTTTGTTATTGTTTTTATTTGTTGACAAGAACTGTCACAGCAGTTGATGATGATGACGACGATGAATTAGATGCGGCTGTGCTGGCCAACGATGATTGACTGGATGAGCTAAACAAATCAGCATGAAGGTGCAGTGTTTCCAGCGACATTGCAGATCGAGCAGCAGTTAAACACGGTTCGCTCGGCTAGGCAAAGAGCTCAGGAGAGCTCTGATCACGTGTATACAGTTATGCACACGGATGAACACAAAATCACTGGTAAAATAAACAATAAAGACAACAACAACAATATCAACAATATAAACAACAAAAACAACAATTCGATCACAGTGGCGGTGCCTACCACTAAGAGCAAGTTTACTCTTTAACTTCTATAGAATGTCTCTGTACGTCCTGTTTTACGAGTCACAGTTGACCAATTTAGCGCTTTATGAGACTCTGCTATTATTGATATCATCGTAGTAGTCATTAATACTAATAGTAATACTGTTTGACGTCGCCGTCATTATTAATATTAGCGTTATTTTGGTTGTTATTCCAACTAACTAAATAGTAAATTTATACTATTTGGTTAGTTGAAAGCTTAGCACAGCTTTTGGCAGCTTGCAGTGATCGTCTGTCGTTGCCCCTTCACCATTCCCCATTGTTGTTGTAGTCGTCGTCAGCGGCGGCGATGGCGGCGGCGGGGGGCTGCGGGGGACTGCGACCGACACTGGCAAGACTGCCCTCGACTGGTCATCGGTCATCACACCTCCTGAAGTCAGTCTGAAGCCTGCCTGAAGTGGCACTTCGATAGATCGACGGCACCCACAGCGACTGCGTCATCGTCGTCGGCGACGCCATTACCGCCACCACCACCACCACCCCTGCTGCTGCTTCTGCTGCTGTTGTTTCTCGCAAACACTCGGGGGGGGGGGGGGGGGGGGGGGGACGCACCGAGACCCAGGAAGGAAGACACGAGGAAAACGATGCTAAAAACGAAGGAAAGATTTCTACCTTCGAGCAGCTCGTTCGTCGTCCATCGCTCGCGTGGGGATGTGATCCTGCACAGCGACGCACCATCGCATTTCGCCACCAAAGAGTCGCCGTCGTCGCCTTCGAACCATCGTCATCACCATCGCCGCCATCGGTCAGCCGCTTGCTGTTCAACAACGTTGCCCACAGTGACCATTTTTGCTTATGCCGTCGCCGCCGATGCTGCTGCTGCTGTTGTAATTTTTGTTTCAGCTGCTTGTGGTCTTTTCTTTATTCCTTCCTTTTTATTTTTGTTTGTTTGTTTTCTTCTACATTTTTTTGTTTTTATTTGCCCTCTCTTTTTCATTGTGCTGCTGCCGCTGCCGCTGCTGCTAGCTTGCAAATGTTGGCATTTGCCTTTGGCCTTCCCTTTGCTGATCATCATTCATTCATTGTTCATATGCTCCCTTTCTCGTTTGCTTCGTTTCGTCGCATCTGCCTGTTTATTTGTTTTTGTTTTTTGTTGTTGTATTCTTTCTATCTTTCTTTGTTCGGTATTTGTTCATTTTCGTTTTTCAGCAAGCTTCTTACTTGTTGTAATCGAAGTGGTAGCAGTCGATGATTATGGTCTTGTAACCGGTGCTGCTGCTGTTTTCACTTTAAATGAGATGGGAACCAGATGATCGTTTTGACGCCGTCCTGCTCTGACGTTTTCGTTGTCATTCGTTAGCGGCAGTGCTCTGAAGGGTGAGGTCACCAGCGATCTCATTGCCCGCTTCTTTTTCCCTTTGCACTGTCTGGTTTCGGCAGTTACTTAAACAGAATTAGTAATACAATTAAGTAATTTAGTAATAGCTAATTTATATTCTATAGTACAAAAAAGAACCCCGTCTGTTCATCCGCACACAGAGGTAGTAATCAATCGTATTTGTGCTCACAAGCTGCGACAGTACCCATATGTCGTTGTTCCTAATTAAAATCGACAGTGACCGAAAATTAAGACAGAACTACGGCTCTATGTCACATCTTCTGCAGAAGGATCCTTTTTAGGAATCTTCTCTGAACATCCCCAGTCTGAATGCCTACGTGTTTGCACAAATATGGCCTGCCTCCAGAAGAGTGAGCGATATGAATGATAATACGAACTGCCCGGCCCCATGATCAAACATATGTATTTGCCCCCCCCCCCCTCCGTTGTACGGTGGCATCTTCATCAAGTATGCAAACGTTGTTGTGACCATGATCCATGTCTTCGTTTTGACAATGTCAACTGGTGCTCTTACTGATCTTTGATCTATTGTTTTTGCTTAGGCTGTTTGTCACATTTCTCATTAGTCTACTGCGGTCATTAGTTAAGATCAGTCAACAAAAATGTAAATCTTCATATTTAAATAGTTGCCCCGTTATGCGGCTTGTGCAGAGATGTAGTCATGTAAACAACAATATTGTCTAGGTCATTCCATCTGTTAGAAGTAGAAACACCAGGATGCTATTGAGTTGAGAAACATGTGCCAATAACACTGATATGTACCATGTGTATATAGATAACCGAGCAAGATGAGAGAAAGCTTAGTGGCAAAGCGTTTGCCTTGCATTCGGGAGAACTGGGTTCGAGACCCAGACCGGCCACTCTAAAATTGGTTTGCATGGTTTTTTTCTAAAATTGGTTTGCAATTTAGACAGGGTAAAATGCCGGAGTGGATCGAAAATTAGCCATGACATGAAAATGCCGTACACGGCCATTATTAGCCTTACGGAAAAAATCTATAAAAAACATGTATATATATAAAGTAGATTTTGAAAGTCCGTGGATGCCCCTCAGTTGGTTGTCTCCTTGACGAGTTGTTGCTAACATTTGTTACATTCCGCCCACCACCACCATCACCAATGACCCTCAGCCGGCTAATGATAAGTAGGATCGTGTTTTTAGTGTTCCGGGTGCGTGGTCTCATTGATTGTGGTCGTTTAGCAATGACGATGCGCATCTGCCATCTGTTTGGGACAATCGTTGCGAATCGATGAGCAGGCATTGTAATTTTCAATAACAACAACAACAATAACAGCCGCAGCAGCAACTTCAATATCATCGCCATAATAGTCATATTGTAGTCTTATTACACTGGCTTTGTCATCTGTGCGAGACGTCGTCTGTGAAGACGCTTCGTTTCGACCTTAACCACAGCATAAAGACGGCTCAAACAACAGCAACAACTTCAAGCAAGAACTTCAGTAGCAACAAAGATGCAGACTTAGAAAGTGGCCTAAACATCGACATCGGCAATTGGCAGCAACAGCAGCAGCAGCATCATCACCACCATCAACTCTTACAGGCCCATCTATGACAGACGACCAGACCGATCATCAAGCAGTAAGCAAGCGCAGGCGATATTGTGCTAGCATTATCGATACAAAAGCTGGACGGTGCAACAGCAGGAAATTATGAAATCGGGTGCACTTTTGCCCAACCCACTTGACTTTCGCCCCCCCCCCTTTCTCCCCCCCGCCCATCTCATCCCTCTTGATCTCAAATCGTCTGCCTCCGGTCGAACAACACAAGAGACAAACCACATACTTAAATACAATTGATACAGCGGTCGCCACAGTCTGGCCATGTCGAACTACTGTGGCGACGTCGACAACAACAACGACAACAACAGCAACAACAACAACACTAGAGAAAACGCAACAGTAGAGACAACAACAACAATCGAGTCACGATAGCCTCCTCACTGTTGCGTCGTCTGTAAGGCGCGTTTGCCTGCGTTTGCAGGTGCCTATGTGTTGCTTACCGGACTGTGTTCTACAAGCGTCGTGTCGGAGTCGTGTGATTGGAAGGCGCGCAAATTAAAGGATCTCTTGTTGTTGTTGTTATTGTTTTCGTCGTCGTTGTTATTGTTTTCGTCGTTGTCATGGTCATTATTTAATCGTTGTCGTCGTCGTCGTCGTCGTTGCCACTGCGTTATTCGCAAGGATGTGCCTGACAGACGGACTGGGTGCCGGACCCACGACTGGAGCATCTATCTAACCCTGAACATGAATGAACGGCGGTCGACAACGAGCCAGTCGAATCGGTGGTGGTGGCGGCGGCTGGATGCGTGGCTGGCTCGGTTCTTTGTTGGCCAGAACCGGTGCTGGCAAGCCTAACCGGGCATCCATTGTTGTTGTTGGTGTCTCACCTCTACTGCTCGCATCCGGCTCTTCTACCCGGCTCGCTCGACCGAGTGCCGAAAATGAAAAGAAGCAAAATGAGACAATGATGATGACGATGACGACGCAAGCAGACACCGAAAAACAAAGGAAGACGCAGACGGATACACAGAGAGAGAGAGAGAGAGAGAGAGGAATCCGGCGACTCATTGACGAACTAAAGCCATCCTCTCAGACTGCAGGCCAGCATCTGTCTCTGCATCAACACGAGTTGATCTATCTATCTAGCTATGTATCTACGATGTAGTAGGTCTGGTCGAACATGACTACCAACCGACAGCCGCCCGTGACGCTGACTGAAGCGGTGCCACCCGCGCTTGTGGTGGCGGCGACGGAGGCGGCGCCATCATCATCGCTTAGCATCGTGGGCTGCTGACTTTACTCCGTCCCTCTGTTGTTGTTGCTGCTGCTGCGGTTGATGTTGTCGATGTTGTTGTTGTTGCTAACTCGTCGTTAACAAAGTCGTTCGTTCACCTTTAGCTTGTGGATGTGCTTCTATCTGTGCAAGTTTTGCTAGAATGTTTGCGGGATACAAGCAGGCGTGTTTGCGATCGCCGGCGTCGTGACGCCAATGAAGTCATTGCGGTGACGTTGTTGTCATTGTGGTAGTTGTTGCCGTCGTCGTGGTTATTGTTGTTGCTGTTGTGATGACTTTGTTGTTGTTGTTGTGATGACTTTGTTGTTGTTGTTGTGATGACTTTGTTGTTGTTGTTGTGCTCACTGTCGACGTTGTGAGGGGCACTAAAGATGATAACGCCAAGCCGTCACCGCTAATGCGCGCGGCTAAATGGAATGCACGACAATAACAACGACACACAGCATTTCGTCCTAAGGGACGATTGCTTAGAAGGCAACAGCAGATGCCTAGCCGATTCGGTAGCCTTTCATACTTACATACGAAGAATACAGAAGGACGTCTGCGAGTCATTTGATGCGAGCCCATTCTCGATACTGCCCGGATTCAGGCAGATACACGGAAACCTTAGTGGGTGAACACCTGTCTAGAGTGATGACCTTCTTACGTAATATAATATATATATATATATATATATATATATGGCATTACCTTGGACTTTGCCACGAAAAGTCAAACGTCCTCCCGAACAAACCTTTAACTACTATTCTATAGACAAACATAATCAACGAATATGATCTAAGTATGACCTTATATACGATAGAAGCTTTTTCTAAGACGCGGGTGTTTTAGCGCCTTAATAGCTTCTAATTACATTTGGAAAAAAAACGCATATAATGACGCATACATTTAGCTGCTGTATTACAATACTGCTACTTTAACCGAACATTTTCATGCTGGCCCGTTTAAAGCAAACAGCACTTCCGTCATTAGAACACCAGCTTCATGAAACAACTAATCGTGGACTCGTCGATTCAGGCACGGCACCGGCCGACGAAACGCGTGACGAACAGACCGGTATTGCAGGACTTGTCACGATTCCTGGTTAGGACGGGGGACGTATTTCCACAAGTATTTCCCCAGGTGTGGGCACAGATCAGTGGCCATTCTAGCAGCTGGCGAGCCGTTCCGCAACGCGTAGTTCCTGCAGGCGTTGTATCGGAGCTGCCGGCCGATTACGACGAGGTCGACGATCATCGTGGCGTTCATCAATCCTCCTTGTCCTGTCTCTTCGTTCGCGATACCGTGGTGCTCCTGGTGGGCTGTCTTGTTTCGTGAGCGCGCTGCACGATTGCCAGTGCCCAGGGACCAGATGAGGGTGGAATATGAAGAGGAGGTCTCCCTTCGCACGTCCTGCCCCAGGCGGGCAGACCGTCGCACTAGAACAGCTGCTGCTGCTGCTGGCACCACCACCTTTCGCGGCTGACGGGCCTAGCGAAGCCAATAAGCAATCTGTTCGTTGACACTGCACCTGGCTCGGCGTCGGCATTTGGCAAAACCCGCCCTTCCCCGTTTTGCTGGCCGAAGCGGACTCGACGCGTAGGCCGTCGCCGGGCGTCGCCATTTTTATTTTGCGTCATTGAGGTGCGCAGGCAGGTGATGTCGTGGTCGTTTTAGCCGTCGTTCGGCACACAAAGCGTCGCTCAGCAAAACCTGGTCGTACTGTCCTTGACAAATCGGTACAAATCGCAAACATGGAAGTCAACGAATGGAAGCCGAAAATGACAACGCCTTTTGTCGATATGTATACAACACACACACACACGCGTACATGTATATATATATATGTATATATATATATATATGTATATATATATATATATATATATATATATATATATATATATATATACATATATATATATAGAGGGAGAGAGAGAGGTATGACGTAGTTATCTGTCATACCGCCGAGCAAATGATTCATTGCTAAATCGGGTGCTGTTGCATAGCTACTGTTTTAGCTGTTCGTGTTGGAGTTGTTTAACCCGTCCGAACGCTAGAAATTGACGCAGCAATAGCAATAATAGTTTTAGTACATATGTTGCGCCATACGAGAGCAGTAACGTACAAAGACTTCAATCGTTGTGCGTCATCTGTCACCATGTCGAATAAGAGTTTTTTGCTGAAGTGCGAACTCGAACGATCCTATCCGGTCAAAAAGGGAAACGTGTTAAATACTAGGAATAGTAGCAATACTAACTAGGCTGTACTACTACTAGTAGTAGTAGTAGTAGTAAAAGTACTAGCCGCCTCGCGACCGGAGGAGACACATAGGTGCGCGGTAACAACAAAAGCAACACCGGAACGTACACATGTTTTTCTAAGATCTGGGTTAACGCTATAATAAATGAATACTAATAAGAACAGTAATACGAATTACGGCACGGACTGCAGTAAGATTTAGAGTTCCTGTTTTTTTTCTGCACAAACGACACTGATAACGGCATGATCAGAAGTTAAGGGGCAATTATATGCATGCATTGTTACATCCATGCGTATTCACATACTTATGCATACGTGTATGTATGTTTTTAGTCAGACACCGCGCCAGTTGAAAGCTTTGCCTTGGAGTGGGAAAATATAGTTGAACAAGTCCAACGGGAGGTTGGAGACCTGGATATTTTCAGTGTCTCTTACCTCTGGTCTGGTCTTGCATGTGACAATCGCAACGTCTGTACCAGATACATAGTTATCTATCATCACCTGGTCTGCTCAGATACGAACTTCTACGAGGAGTACACAGAGGAGTGCATCTGTTGACCGTGCTCTCAACATAACGTGCGAAGTATCATGCCAGCCTGGCCCTTACGAAGAGATCGCTGCGCGGTCTCGCTCGGACGATATGCCGAGAGCAGCTCACAACAGCATAAATAACAATGTTATATGCATACTCATTATAAGTGAAAAGAAAACTAAGATGATATACATAAGTGTTGATGCTTGAAAATACGGATAGGTGCGTAGAAAAAAAACGTGTGAATAAGTTTACCGCTCGCTACGTTGAATCTGCGCGCGTGTTCATCTAGTCAGAAGTGGCGCTCACCGCTTAGCGAAGTTCCCACTAGGGAATTTAGCTTCGTGTAAGGCGAGTCTGTCCTCTGCGCAGTAGCAGAGTGGAACAGAACCGAACTGGCGGATCCTTCGACGTCCCAAAACGATGTCCCAGGAGGTAAATATTTAGCGGAGGGGAGGGAATCTCTTTTCAGACAACATTGAAACGACGCAGTTAATTTCTCAGCAAACGATTTGATTGGCTTAATTAGCCATCGAGCCAAATTTGCCAATTGTTGGAGAGGTGATCGTGCGTCGCGCGACGTGAGCGAACGCTTAGAGGAAAGCAGTCGGGGCTAAAACGCTTAGAGGGCGTCCGTAGGTGTACAAAAACCGCTATCCGTCGTACGCGATGTAACACAATAACGACGGTTAAAAAACAACGAGAGAGAGAGGTTGACGACGATATTTCCATGAGAAAGATCTTCTCTCCTTTCATATACAGCGATGTGGTAATAGACTCCTTCCCTATAGATACTGCCCAATAATGATGAGCCTAGACAATTTACGTTATACAATTGTATTTACAACACGAAGCGCAAACATAGGTGTATATTATATACCTGCGTTTACAACTCCCTCTCTTTATATATATATATATATATATTGGCAAACGACACCATCGACAAGTTTGGACTGGGGCGAGACTCGTAAGATCATTACCTCCACCTGCAGGCGTCGCTCTCGGCATTGGTGACTACTTCAACTGATTTGTTGTTCCTATAAATATATATATATATATATATATATATATATATATATATATTGCTTTGTTCGCATTGCGTTCGCTCTGATTTTGCTGACAAATGCGTCGTCTGACAAATCGAGTTGGTTGACAGCCATGTCGTCGGGTGAGCAGCGAACAGGCCATGCCATGCAATGCAATGGTGGTGGCTCGGCAACAGAACGGGAACAAAAGGTTGGTCGCTTCTATCCACTACGCCTGACTCACTGACACAACAACTGAAGCCACAGTAGCACCAGCAGTGGCGATACGTAACAAACAGCATGAATAGTTGTTGTTGTTGTTGTTGCCATTGGCCGTGCGATGTGCAGACTTCCCCTCCCCACCCCCCCCCCCCCCCGCGCCGGTCGGATTTATCATGTGTTGCCAATTAACCTCAATTGGCCAGAATTGACGCGCCGGGCGGGAGAAACGAGGTGGGGTGGCATGATAGGTGGTGCGCTTGCAGATGGGGGTGAGTGGCTTTCAGCACTGCCGGTGCTGATTGGCGCCGACGCTGTTCAACGACCGAATCAGCAGCAGCAGCAACAGCAACAGCAACAACAACAACAACAGCAGCAATAACAATAACAACAGCAACAGCAGCAGCAGCTCACAAACAGACGTACAGATAGATAGCAGTTGGTGATTGGCGCACGTCGTCTATTGCGTTGTACATTTCATTTTATGGTTTTGGTATCTAGAACAACAACAACAACAACAACAGTAGCAACAACAACATTAACAAACACAATAACAATAGCAGCATCAGTTGATACATCCATTGCGGTTGGCACGTTTGTTGCGCTGTATATCTTGTTGTATGGCTTTGGTGTCTGACAACAACGACAACCACAACAACAACGATGACAACAACAACAACAAATACTACTACTACTACTACTACTTCGGCAACAGGTACATATATGCTTTTGTCCACAAACAAACTTCAGCAAACGGACAGCGGAAACATACAGGAGGGAAGTCGGGAGAAAATGAAGCATTATGATAAGCAAAATGAGGTCTACGGTCGTCACAGTAGTTGTATCGACGGCTTCAGCAGTATGCGCGGCAGCAGCAGCAACACCACGAGCAGCAACAACATCACTAACAACAACAACAACAGCAACAACAATGATGACGGCGACAAGATGCTGCTTATGCTGCACTTGTTGACATGATCATACTACGAGCGAAGTCGATTAACTTTGTTCTTCTTTTTCTTTTCTTCTTATTTTTCGTGTTCGTTTCTTCTCCTTCATGTTGCAATACGTCGTGTTTTTCCATTTTTCGTCGACGGAGTCAATGACGACGACGACGACAACAACAAACGAAAATCGAAAATGATTGAGAATCACATACATCGATCAGGCGGATAGGCAATAGGTGGGTTGGCTGGGTTTTAGGCTTGCTGGCCGGACGGTAGCCGTGTTCCCCAGTCAGCCGTCAGCGCGTCTGTCAGTGACTCAGACAGACGTTCGTTGGCGTTCCCCGATGCTGCCTGCAGCGTGCAGTTTGCAGGCAGCATCGGGGACGGGATCTATATCGACATCGGCAACACCTGGACACACACAATGAAGTCAACAGCATTACCAGCGGCAGCAGCAGCAAGGTTAGCCAAAACAACACATTTGTATCGGACAACTCATCCGTACAGTTTCAAGAATCGCAAGAATCCAGGACGGACGGACGGAGGAATGGACGGCCGGCAGCACGCGCGTACAGACACAGGTGCGCAGACAAAGTTCAACAACGCTAGATGGTCACAACCATTGCCAATACCTCGAGCTAACCCGCCCAGATGTCTGATGACGGTGCTATAGGAAAGAGAAGACGATCCACGAGAGAGGGAGAGAGATAGAGAGAGAGAGAGGGGGGGAGAGATACAACTTATAACAACAGCGAACGCTGCATGATGTACAACTACGACGACATGGAAACAACAGTAGGAGCGGCAGCAACAACAACAACGAGCAACAACACAAAAGCGGTTATCAAAAACACACAAACGCCTTAATAACTAGTTTGTTTGCGATACACAACGCCAACCACGACAAGTACAACAGTAGCGGTAGTGGTAAGAACAACAACAACAACAATAACAACAACAACAACGACAAAGAAACAACAAAATGACGCTACCAGCAACAAAGAAGAAGAAGAAGAATACGCATCAAACAGTACAATGTAGCTGAAGTTCTAGGGTACCGCGTGTAACCATAATCAACAACATCATCATCAACAACAACAACAACAACAACAACAACAACAACAACAACGACAACAACAACAACAACACTATCAAGTCTAGCATCACTAGCAACAACAACGGTGACGAATCCAGCAACGAAAACAACTACAACGGCAATGTGAACGTGTCTACATGACAAATATCGGCGGCACAAGGGCAAATAGCTCAACAACAAAAGAGTTGCTTTTACGATGTGTAGCTGTGGTGCACCTGTGGCAGCGAACAACCTGTTACAAAGCAACAAAGATCTGCGTCACAGACCAGTAAACTGGCTTCGACGACTACAATAACGACGACAACAACAACAACCATGAAGATGACGACAACTGCAACAACAACAACAGCAACAAAAGTAACAGCAAGAACAACAACAACACCAACCACAAGAACAACAGCAGCAACAACAACAACAACAACAATAACAGCAGCAGCAAGAACAACAACAACAACACCAACTACAACGACCGACGCCACCACCATCAGCACGGCTAAGAAGAATGAGTTCGTTTTCAAGACGGCGATCCGCTGCCGCCATGATCATCTTTTTGTCAATCGGAAAAAAAAACAACGGCCAGCCGGACCGAACGGAACCGTTCTTCGAGCGGGTGCTTTAAGTCGTCAACAGATGTTCGCTTTCCTTGATCCAGTTGTTGTTGTTGCTGCTGTTGTTGGTGCTGTTATTGTTGTTGCTGTTGTTGTTGCTGCTGTTTTTGTTGTTGCTGTTGTTATTGTTGTTGTTGTTGTTAATGCTCTTGTTGCTCCGATGGGGTTCCTGACGATGATGATGATTATGATGATGATTATGATGGTTGTTGCTTGTGGTGTTGTCGCTGTTGTTGTTAGTGTCATTGTAACTGCAGGTGTTATTATCGCTAATATATTTTTTGCTTGGTGTTGTTTTTGTCACTACCGTTTGCCGTTGTTACTTACTTTCGTTCTTGATGCTTCAGTTGTTGCTGTTGTTGTTACAATGATCCTTACGGTTGTTTATTTATGGCAATGTCAACGACGACATCGATGATTATGGCGTTGATCTTCTTGCAGAAGTTGCTATTGTTGTATTGTTGTCGCTGTTGTTGTTGTTGTTGCTGTTGCTCTTATTGTTGTTGCTATGGCTGTTATTGGTATAGCTGAAGTCATCATTCAACGGCTACCGACGGTGCTTCCGAAGATTAGTTAGCAGGCTAGCGAACCGGCGAGTAACCTGGTGGCAGATCGAGCAAGCGCTGCTATTAGAAGCCAACCGGATCTGGAGCCGCCATCGGCTGTAGAGCCAATAGCCGATAGAGACGGAATAGATCGCGCGATGGATGAGAACTCCCCATTTGGAGAGCGGGCAGGAGGGGGGGAAGCGGGGTGACTTGGCTTTTGGGTTGTAGAGTGTTGATGGACCTCTTTGGTCCGTCGGCCACTTAACCGCTCGCTGCTCGAATCGCTACTCTACTGGCATCGACGAACATCGTAGCGTAGAAAACAGTCTAGTCGATAGTAAAGGCTTGCAAATAAAAAGCACCGCCACCGAGAACTCGAGATGACTTATCTATCGACTTGTCGTTCAGTTCAGACCTACTACACTCTAATGGGGGCAGACGGGAAGGCAGGCAGACATATAGACAGAGAGCCAGACCACCCTTCCGTCAGACAGTTAAATATAGAGATGGTAGACTGTTTGCAGACAGCCCTGGCCGCCTGGTGACAATGGTGCAAAGTGAACGCACGATCAAAGATAACTGCGGGTACAAACATTGTTGACATTGTTGTCGTTGTTGTTGTCGTCGTCGTCGACAGGTACAGCGGAAAATGGTGGAATCGAAAGAAAACATGCGCACAAAAACGAAAGATATACACTTCAGAGAGAGAGAGAGAGAGGGGGGAGAGGGAGAGAGAGAAGGGTGGCGTGACAGCGGAGGCAAGGAGGGGGCGGAGAAGGGAATACGCGGGGCAAGAGCGAATACCCCCATCGTGTACAATTTTTGCTGAAGTAATTTTCGCAAATTACTTCAGCAAAGTTTGGGACAATGAAACGAAGCACGACAAAAACGTGCTGGAATGAAATTTTGTTTTGTTTTCCTCCCAAACCGCACACACAAATGCATATACACATTCATGTATGTGTTCGTGTACATATATATATATATATATAATTAGGGCAACATGAATTCACATTGCTATTCAAAATAATAATCTGATCGCACGCGGCCGAATCAGATGTACGAGTACATAATCTAGCTCACGATTATTTGCCAAAAACGACGCCGTCCATTGTTCACATTGCGTTATATATATATATATATATATATATATATATATATATATATATATATATATATATTATTACCTACTCACCTGATAAGCGCTAACAATAATGACGACCACGAAATTCTATATGTTTTTGTTTCGATTGGCTATCGATTGTAATGTGTGTTTCAATTGTTTGCGTAGTTTTTTTGCGCAACGCCATCTCCGCTTTGACGCTAGTCCCCGCGCATCTTTTGGGAGTCGGGGCACTATGTTCTTATATATATATCCAAATTTGTATTGAGATAAAGCATTACTTATCACGCACATTTTCAGTAATAATAATAATAATAACACGTTCTCCCCTCACAATTGTGACGCCTAGATAATGATAGTAAATAATAATATTAGCTAGGGAATGGCAATGCTACATACTTTTGGTGAAAAGTCTGTGCACCCCCGTTTGTGGGGTTTGTTTTTATATTGGAATTGGATGGTTTTGGATGTGGACCCACGGCTCCTCGATTGCCGGGTTATATTTTTTCACTAAACCACATTGCTTGATACTATGCGTACACATTCTCGTTTAACATACTTTGTTGTGTACTAAGTTGCCAAAATGTTGATGATGATGTTGATTAGAACCGGGCTTGCCTTCCCCCCTATGAAGAAAGACATAGTTTACAACTTTTAAAACCTTGGGTGCTGTAGTTAGCGCTCAAAATGTTTTGTGAACAGGATCAGTTTGTATCTTTGCCTGTGTGTATGCATGGTCAGCTGGAATATCATATCTTACAGTTGATTGCAGTCGATTCGCTCCGCTTTTGCCATCCCAGGTCCCAGTGAATTATAGTAAACATTTTTGGTCTTGGTCTACCAAGCGGCAACTAGACACCATTTTGCTGTGTCGGATTGAGGGGTGATGTGCCAGTTTGTTTGCATTAACATCCAATAACATTCGAGCACAATATGCAGTTATCAGGTGGTCTTAAAAATGCTTTTCTAAAGCAAAGTGAAGATCTTAACCTTGTAAGCACAAATACCAAACAGTCTAATGATGAGTAGCTCATGAGCACCCTGAATCGAATATATCTCTATTAAGGCTGTGACCTCGTGATTAACAACCCTTGATTCGGGTCTTCCCTGAGCCTATTCAAGACGGTTGTATTGAATGTGTCGTAACATCGGACGAGATCCCAAAGTTGGGATATCTTGGACATGACGCCTATTACCGTCGCAGGCATGTTTTCGCCTTGCACGCCAAGGCACGGACGTTGCTGGACCACATTATGAACTTTGGCCGTAAGGAGGTAGCCATTCTGAAAATTTGAGTTTTCTTTAGCTTTTCGGCCTGTTCTGCGAAAACGCGAGAAAGCGCAATCAGAGTGCTATTCATGTTCACTACCGTGCCATTTCAGGCTACAGTTTTCCGTTTGTTGACCAAAGGGATCAGCGTGACCGCATTCAGGATGGACGGCCGCTATTCTACAGACGAAGCCCTATAAACTACTTCCATAGGTCAAACATTTCTGTTCCTGGGCTCTTGTGTGTGACTCACTTACAATGCACACTGGGCTAGACCAAACACAATGCAAATACGATGAATCTATTGTCTTTGGTGCTGCAGATATGGTGTAAGGTGCCTATTTGTAGATGACTCGTTCCTGAAAACGACTAAGCAAAACACCATAACGACTACAAATTGGCCTAATTCAACTGGTTCCCATTGAAAACTCCGCTATATATATATATATATATATATATATATATATATATATATATATAGCCGTCAGTGAAAATCATTCGCGGCAGCAAGTAGCAAAACGCAATGAAGACGCGTACCGCGGTAATAGCAGCCAATCCGCTATTATTATTATTATTATTATTATTATTATTATTCTTGTCTTTATAGAACTCACACTGTTGTTTTTTGCTCCGATTTTTTGCACTCTGTTTTTCTATCTCAACTTGTCCGTATCGAACAATCCGGCGCGTCACAGGAAACCAACAATGGCGAAATCCTAATACCGAATTCGAAGCAGACGATGTACACGCAGATTTTGCGCCGTCTTGCCAAATCCGACAGGCGCCTTTCTACACGCTGAGTTGATCACGTATTTACGTCATACTACGTCTGGCTGACGACATCGTGCATATATATCCGACGCATGGACATACATATATATATATGTATATATATATATATATATATATATATATACGCACACACACATAAAAAATATATATACCTGTTAGCATAGAACTAAGCGTTTTCTGTCACGCAGATATCTCCAGTCCAGTAATCCTATCAACGAAAACGCCTGACTTTAGTTGAACTATCCCCAGACAGTTCAGGTACTAACAACAGGACCAGGAATCCGCTTTTCACAAAGCTCCTATATGTATATATATATATATATATATATACATACATATAGAACATATTGTGATGATTTATTAATCATTTACATTAGGTTTGCACACTCGGCAGTTCTCGCCTGCCGAGTGTGCAAACGTATATATATATATATATATATATATATATATATATATGTATATATGTGCACACGTTGCTCACACTCTTGTACCCATATGTAGCAGTGCTGGCTTGGGCGACCAACGCTCAATTCTGCAAAACTGAGGCGATGTCCTGCGTAGGATCGAATGGCTGCTCGGGTAGAATTCCTTCTTCTTGATCCTCTCATCAGGCTGAGCAACCGTAGAACAGGACCGCAGTACATGAGCAATGTCAAAACGAAGAGGGTAGCATATAGTCGTATCTGACCAGCCATCGTAATTATAGTATCTTGCTGTTTTAATAAATCAAAAACAACTCAAACACTTTCTAGCCGTACCCAGGGGAGCCACATATAAGAGACTCGCGATGAGAGGTTTCTTTTCCTATTATGTCTTGGTGTCATTAAAAAAGACTCCAAAGGCCAAAGGGCGTGCCTTGTAGTTCGACTTGCATCTGCGCCTTAAGTAACATAAATCGGGCGTAGGTAGATATATATATATATATGCTCAAGCTGAATAGCAGTGATCGTCAGTGATCGTACGCGGTCGTCGTACGCGGTTCACTTCAATCGAAACTACCCATCGAAAGAGCATTGCATTACATCGATGGCTTATCTGCTATCCAACTCGTTTAAACCAACGCAGCCGTCATCTCAAGGCGATCGGCGCATCATCGCAATGAGCACGAAAATAGGAGAATCAGGAGCAACAACAACACAACAACAACAACAATAACAACAGAAGCAGCAACAATTAAAGCAACACGACACGATAGCAACAACAACAACAACAACAACAACAACAACAATAACATCTGAAATTGCAAAAGCAACCACAACAACAACAACAACGACAAACCTAGTCGTAGCAATGAAATCAGCAGAATCAGCCAAAGAGTCGTCTGGCGCCCTGGTCTTTACGTCATTGACGTCTTACCTTATTTCCTGTAAGCTCTTCGTTGTGCTGTGGTGCTCGGCGACAGCCACCTATGGCTGTTCCTGCTGCTGTTGGAAGACATTGCTGCGCCGAGTCGATCGTCAAATACGTGAGCGGCCAGGTGAGCGGCTAGTAGACGTATCATGTTGTATAAGAACGAACGGAAGGTGCTATAGAACGTATATATATATATATATATATATATATTGTGTGAAAGAGACTGAAAGAACGAAGCTGAGCTAGATTGGAGAACGGGAAACGAAGCAGGAACGGGGAGCGAGAGTGAATATGAAAAGATAGGGCGAATTTGATCTTCTAATGTAACAACGAAGAACAGATTTGTCTTTGTTCGCCGATAATCGCATCCTAGTGCCGTTGTCGTCGTCGTCGTCGACAACGAAAATGACGATGGGAGATCTTCGTTGTTATTGTGGTAGACGTGTCACCGTTATTGCCGCGACGCCGCTGTTGCTGTTGTTGTGGTTAATGTTGTTGTTGCTGCTGCTGCTGGGTTGTTGCTATTGTTGCTGTTGCTGTTGGTGTTGTTGCTTTTATTATTACGGCTGCTGCTGCTGCTGCTACTACTACTACAGTCAGCGTCACAGACATAGTCGTAGACATACATGGTGATGTCGGTTGTGAGCACAACTGTCGAGAGACAATCTTCTACACTACGTTACGCTAGACGGTGAATCGACGCCTGGCTGTGCAAATGTGACTGTGTGCCCTGTCTCTCTCTCTCTCTCTCTGTCTGTCTGTCGAATGGTTTGAACATCAAGCGTTGGTGTTCTTTGCCGGAGGACGTCGACTGGTGTGAATCACACAAAATAATACGAATACAAATCATGATGTTAATGAATGAACGAAAAGGCAGGAAAAGAAGAATAATCACAATCATAATAACAACAATAACAATAATCATCACCGTTATCGTCATAGTGAGACAGGCGAATGAATGCATGTATGAAAGAAAAAGTAACAGTTTGTGTTACTAACAAACAGCCTACAGTCTACAAGATGATTGATGTCCGAGTCAGCAGCAGCAGCAATCAACTTAAGCATCAAGGATATTATTGATTATCTAGCGTTAGCATCGTTACATCGCCATATTGATTTATCATGACGATTCATTAGTGTGATTATTGTTATGATTACTACTATTACTATTATTACTATGATTATGAATTTTGACTGCCGTTGATACAACTGCAGCATCTGCCCCGCGTGAGCGGTATCGACAGCAGTCGGAATAGCTCGAACCGCTGGTTCGGGGGACACCGCTCGCCCCACCACCCCTTAAATCATTCACACGCGCTCGCGTGCAAACTATAGATGATACCCCCAGTTATATAGAGCTATAAATCTATAGACGAACAAAAAGAAACGGAACGCACAACAACAACAACGGAACAACACACATTGACTACAGTCCGAGCTAGCTTTGCCTAGTAATGGTGATCATGATCTCATCACCTACGGTTGCTTCCGGACGAACATTGCATCGCATCGGCACGGGGGCTAAGTACTAATGGTAGAACAGGAAAATCGGTCAATATAAATATATATATGTGTGTGTGTATAAATAAATAAAAAATTGCTATACACGTCGTTGTCAATATTGTCACCACCGAACAGAACGAAGTGAACAACAATAACAACAACAACAGACAACAATACGCACGACAGCAAAGCTAGCAGCCGTTCCTGTTTCCGCTGTCCGCTGAAATCGCCTACGCTGCGAATTCGCTTCGAGCGGACTGGCTCGAAGTGTCACACACAGTCCAGCTAGCGAGTGATTGACTAGTTGAGCTCGGGACACTCGAGAATGGCAAAGACATTGGCATCACCATGTTCACTTTTGTGGACATCATCCCTCCTCGGCTAGCATTCACTGGCGTCGCTCATATTCGCGACGCCGCGGCAGTTTGCCGCACCGTATTAAAGCGTATCACGCAGTAAATACGGGATGAGATGATGGTTGATTCGGACAAATGCGCAAACCCCTTTCCGCGGCGCGGTACGGTCTTCCTGCTATGTGTTCCTATCCGTTCGTCTATGTAGCCTGCTGTCTCGCTCAGATTCTGATTCGGACGCTCACGCGTCGTTGGTCGATGCACGTCGCTGGTGTCTTGATTGGCGGCTTTCAGCTCCGAGTCGCTGCGGCCGATTGCACGCATGGACACTGATTCCGCTGCTGCCACTGCTGTTGCTTCTTCTGCTGCTAGTGGTGATGGTGCTGCATCTTTTTCATTAAGCCATGAAGAAATTATGGCGTCCACTTCCGGATGGACACACCAGCACCGATGACCAAAACTCCCTCTGGAGCTAACACGGATTCATTTTATCAATATATATATATATATTAGAAATCTTCCGCGGGTTTTATATATGCCGTGTGCCAGAAATCTGCCGCAGGTGTCATTCCTACGATTGCTACGGCGGCAAAATCCACTGCTATACGAAAAAAGACTGCACACATATATATATATATATATATAGGTGCGCGGGTTCGAGCCCCAACGCTGCACGTTTGTATTTATGGGGGTCCGTCTATGAAGCAATGTGAAAAACAGTTCCGTGGACGGTAAATCTTGGCTGAGGGTCAGCCCGAAAACTTTACTTGCACATATATATATATATATATATATATAATATTTTTTTTTTTTTTCTTTAGAATAATTGGTGAAATACGTGATCTACACAGGGCGTCGTGGTTAAAACCACGATAGTGTAACATTCACTAGCCCACTAAAAGGTTCGAGACAGTAGCACTTGCTCAGTATTGAAAAAGGCGCAGTCTTTGTGGCGGTGCTTCACATTGTCAGCATCCCCTTAGTTGTACGGCATAAGGAAGATTCAGTTTAATCAACGCGATGTTGGTATTGCTGCAACCAGCCGCCGTAGCCTGTTAGCAGGTTGGTTGCAAACCTGTTGCTCTAGTGGGTAGATAGGCAAGCCGCGCTGTATACGCATGTTTAACGCTATCATTTTTTTTTAGAATCAGGGCGTATCGATTTTGTCCAGTATCCAGGATGGTCCATCAGGTGACTCCATTTGATTAGAGTATCTGTTCTGCTGATAAGTGTTTCCTCCGCTCCCTGGACGTTAATTAAGGGCTTTCTGTATCTAGTCCTTTTACTTGAAGGTCCCAGGGAATCGGCCTAAACGCAACGCGTATGTCTGCTGTGGAAATCCGGGCAACTTGCCCGTGCGATGTTAAGCGCGACAGGTCTCGAGACGTACCGTGCAAAGGTATTGTCGAACTGCTGCCGCCAGAGCTTCGTTGGCTGTTCCATTGGGCAGATCTTTGCCACGGAAGGTAACGATCACTGCCAGATCGAGCATACTTATCGAGCGGTATGCCGGGTCTTGGTATAAGGGTCAAACTCGACACTAAGTTGCCCTCGACCAAACACATCATTCTCAGCTATCTCAACGACTCGTCATCTTCATCATCTCGACTAGCTGTGAGGTTGCTTAAACCTGTGCTCACCGTTTAACTCAATATCAGTCAGCATGGACGGTTAACACCTGATCTAACTTGAGTCGACTTTTACTGCGTTGTTTCTATTTGCACGCAAGTATTTACAATTTAAAATTTTAAGGCTTCCATGTGCCTTGTAGGATCGCACAGGTACTTATGATTAGGCTCTATTCAGAAGAGCGGCCAGCATACTATATAAAAGATCAGGACACTGGCACGCACTAAAGAACACGCGAGAACGCTCGTAGATGGCTTTTGGCTATGGCCTAACCGAGAGAGAGAGAGAGCGAGAGCAAGCATTAAAATAAACCTCTTGAATATACGGGCCTAGGTTCAGTCTGAGGCTAGGGAGCATGCTATCAGGCGGTCAATACATCTTCGTACCACATATATATGCTATCGTAGAGTACGTCACAGGCGCAGGAATGAGGTGAACCTCACGGAAACTCACGGCAACCCATGAGGGTGATCGATGGTTACGACTAGACATATGCGACAACGGCTTTGTGTGTGGCTCTGAGCATCATTAAGCCGTATTCTCACGGCAGGAAATTCAAATATATGGACATACTCATATTAAACTATAGCGCCTCGAAATTTCGAGTGTGAAGGCAAACAATGAGGTGAAGCAACAGTTGATTTTCAATATAATACATTATGTATATGTTACACTTATCACGACGGATTAGCTAAGCCAATATGCCTAGTGGGCGCGTATTGTGGCTGTCACGTGTCCGTTTCGATGAGGTCAGGCCGGCACCACCTCTGAAGCGGAGGCAGCGTTTTCACGTTGTATATCAAGATCCAGACGTTGTTTGAAAAGGAACGACGACCTGTTATCACCGGATGGCAGGTTTAACAAGGTGCCGACTTTGTGGATCAGCTGCTTGGTCCGAACGCCAGGACCACCCAGGGTTTCAAACGCGAGAGGGCAGAATTCGTGGGGATACCCGATTGATGAGAAGTGAAGCAATGACGTTACATAGACCTGTTCGTTGTGCAGTAGTGCAGTAAGCAGCCGTTCAAAAATGAAGAAAACCGCGCTTTTCACTGTCTGTTCTTGGTCGTCGCAGATGGCCCGATGATCGACCTGGCTGATACGTAATTTGGCCATTCATTAATGCAATACTAAGCTCCTTTCTTTACAAAAGCACAATCGTGATCAAATCAATTATAGGAATCACATTTGTGGTAGGAAATATTTTTACCGTTGTTATTGGTGACGATGGTAATTATTATTATTATTACTACAATGTTTACTACGCAATTTCAAACTTTAACATTCACGACGTATATGTGATGACCGTTAACTGACTGAAATGTCGTCATTTTTTCTCGTTTCAGGTAAGAACGTCGAGCGGAAGTAATCCTCGGGAACACATCTCTCATAGCGTCGACAAGCTGGTATACGCTGCCAGTCAGATTGCAGCAGTTTGCCTTGACTAATTGGCTGACAAATAATGGTCACTGGTGATCCTCTTCCCGGTATTACTAGTATTAATCATTTCACACTAAGTGTACGGCAGCCAAAGCCGGCGGAGAGGGCAACAATTTGACAAATGGTTAATCATCATAAATAATTAATTATTATACTTTGCTTTAGGTCACAAGCTCTCTTTCCTTTTTATTTTACTTCTCGTCCGGCAAAATGTTGTGAGAGGCGTGCCAGTATCTGCAGATATCTGATGTCGCGGAGTCAAGCGCCAAAACAAGATTTCTGCAATCGTCTGTCTGATTGATTTTTATTTATTCTCAAATTCAGCTTATTAAGCCGCAAAATCGCGTAGTCTTGACTATTTTTGGGTATTTGCGCTGTGTTAACGTTAAACGTTTCAAGGCTGCAGACGCACTATAGTCGCAGTTTCTATAGACTTGGAGAAAAGTGACTGTGACGTCGACAACTCAGCCGCAAGGGAAAACTCGTATTTAAGGTCGATCATGACCAGCTGAGGGTTCCAACAGAAGCCGATGTGTCTCAACAGAGACCAGTATTGGCTATAGTCATCGCTTCGTGTTATCATCATCGTCGTCATGAATGTTGTAGGCATATTGATAAGGAGAGCTAATATGTGATGGATCGGAATTACATCGTCTTCAGCCGCACCGACTTGGAATCGAATTCTGTAAAATTAGCTGGCCCCGTTATACTAGTAGGTTCGATCGGGAGTATCAAGGGGCTGGCGTAACTCAACCCGGCCTCGTGAATCAACCCGATCATCTCCTGATTGGCCTCAGCAGCGACGGCTTCGGCTGGAGTCCCACGGTTGCACGGCATTTGTCTTACGAGCTAAGATATATGATAGCTAAGATAAGTCAACGAATACAGAGACATGTAAGCTCTGACAAATGAAGTCCCTCTACGGCGTTCCACCCCTCTTCTCTGGTCTCCATACGTGGTTCTTGTTTGGCGTATCTGTCGTGTGTCTCGGTTCTGATTGTTGATGTAGTACTCTTAATAATAATAATAACAATAATCTTAGATTATGTATACACTGCATAGTTGATTATCTAGCATCAGCAACAGCAAGAACGACATTGCTAACAGGAATGCCAGCAATATGTAGCAGATTAATCCCAATAGAACTAACAGTACTATACCGACTCACGAGCCTAACAATATCAGCAAGATATACGAGTATGCACTAAGGTTAACTCGATTAACTACAAACCAAATGTATGCTGGGCTAAGCATAAACGTGAATATTCAGTACAACAAATTTTGCGAATTTTAAAATAACTTTAAGTTATATAAGTTATTGGGAAATATATATATATATATATATATATATATATATACATATATACATATTTACTGTTTCTGGTTAGAAGCATTTGCCGTTGTAAAGGAATATTAAATTACTTCACAGATATTTTAAGCATAACTATAAATATATCCAGCGATTGGAAACGCATCCAAAGAAACTACCACGAGTTTCAGCCTGGCGTGGGACTCCAACACCACTCGTTACTCTCATTATATAAAAAAAAAAGCAGCGGTTGCGTTTATTGTCAAGCTTAGGTCATGCAATTGCGACGCATATCTGTATGGAGTATATATAATGCCATGTATGGAGTATATATGTATATATATATATATATATATATATATATATATATATATATATATATATATACATATAACATTTGGAGTATATAGGATAGTCTCGAAAGCTCGTGACGAGTTAATGCTTTAAACGAGTTAAACCGAGTTGAGTTTTCTATTATTTATTTATTTCTATTTAATATATGATTTCATTGATGTTAAGAACTCTCAAAACAACAAGAGTGTGTTGACCCTATATATATATATATATATATATATATATATATATACATGTGTACACAAGTACTTACAGCTACAATCAGATTAATTTACAATTGAGTAGCAACTAAAGCAGCTGTCTACGAGAAGAGGTCTGCTCGACAGATGCGAAGGAAAAATCGTCGTGTTTCGTAGTCTTTCGTGCTCTTGTGTTAAGCGATTAAATGAAGGATTGGAGAGATTTATCTTTGTCGATTTCTGAAACAGCTGCGCCGAAATCGGCTTACTTGAGTGTAACACTGCTGCTGCTGCTACTACTGCTAGTAGGTCTAGCGTAGAAGAAAGAGCGTTTCCTTTATCAGTGCGTCGAATCTTGTTTGGGCCGCTCCATGGAAAATCTCGTCAGCAAACCCTGCAGCAACACTTGTTTCTATTTCGAACTACACACCCACCATTCAAATGAAACCCCTCTCCCCCCCCCCCCCCCAATAACACGCACTTACATTGTTTGATGAAAGACTTAGAGTCCCAAAAAAGAAATAATGAAGAAAAAGCTCGAAGGAGGCGGCCGGTTTGCCGGTTTGGACAGGTTAAAGGATAGCAAGTGGACGTTGACCGACGGCGATTATACACGTGCACATATATATATATATATATATATATATATATATATATAAATACATATATATATATATATATATATATATATATATATATATATATATATATATATATATATATATATAATATATATATATATATATATATATATATATACTTAAGCATTTGTAATGCAGTTTCGCAAATAAACCGCGTTCCGAATCTGAATATATATATATAGTACGGACCCTTGCCACATAAATCCTTGACCACTTGGTTAGGATCACTACTCAAAGCGACCAATTGCAACAAAGCGCTGTTGTTGCTTTGTTGGTACTTCCCGATGTTGTCATGTTGGACAACCAAGCAACCGAAAAAAAACAAAATAAAACAGTCAGTTGTCTGTCAGATAGATCGGCCCATCCTAATCAAGATGACAAAAATCCATCGTTTTTTATTGTCGTCACTCTCGTTGTACAACAAAAAAAAGCTCCTCACAAAATTCAGTCGGCTAACGTCATGAAGTGCAGTCAGATGAAAACAAATGTATATTATTACTTCAATGCGTCATACTACAGAAGCCAACTGGCGGCATGCAAGTTCGGTGTCTACTTTCAGTAAATGACGATAATTGATGAGTATCTGTCAAATCAGTAATCAGAAGCATAATACATGCGCAGTACGCCAAGAAAAGATCTTCTTGACACTATCAATGTGCACAATCTCGATCGCTGCACCGCGTGAACACTACAAAAGCAATTTTGGGAGACACTCAACTACATGGAAGCATTGTGTCCTCTTTGATTCGCGGTGACAACTTTTTTCAAGTTGGCTTTATTATATAGCTCTACATGGGGATTAAGATAAGTTAAAGAGCAGACCAGCGTACCATTTTGCAGGCAGCAGTCGTTAATCGAACTTTCTCGATAATGTGTAAACCGAAGTCGCATATAAACCTGGGCTGTTTTGTCAACGAAACAAATTTGGGAGTTATCGGAAGGCGGCTTTTTTGGTCGTTGGCGATGTCGGTCCTCTGTGGCTGAAAAATCAGTCAAGTACCAACCCAAGGCCTGACCCCGCGGAACACCAGAGGGGTAAAGCTACTCTTGCTGACGTTGCTGTTTACCTTGACAGGACAATACCTTGTTATAGGATATCTCGAAATTCGGACTAGACGTGGGTAGACGTGGCACACTGAATTCGGCCATTCCATGATGAGCCGGAAGAACATTTTACGCTGGCAAATCCGTGCTCATTACGCACAGGATTGAGTGTACCCGCAGCAGACGGACGGACGTATACTGAAATAGCCGGGAGGCTAACAAGGAGTTTCTCAAAACAAGCGTAAGCTATAGAAAATTACGCCACTGGCTGTCAATAGCTGTCAACATCTGTCCCAAGCGGTTTCTCCTTGTGCGGCGCTCAGAGCAATCAGGCAATCAGACAGTCAAACTAATCTGACCTAGTCGGGAACGAAACGCGCCCGGTGAAATGTTCAATAGAATCTGTTCAATTGTAATAGAGTGGCTACACTGGCTAATTTATCGCTGATGTCCTGACGAAGAATTCGAATCTGTATCATGAAGTGATGTAGTGTAGGCGTTATCGATAGGCCCATATTCCGCTGAAGGTTTCGTTAGCAGAAGGGGGTGCGTTATTAATTCGAGGTCTCGGCCATACGTGTGGTGTTTCTCCTTCTCTTTCTCTCTCTCCTCCTCCTCTCTCTCTCTCTCTCTCTCTATATATATATATATATATATATATATATATATATCGATGTCTCTCTATATCTATCTCGCTCGCTTTTTCGTTATCTCTATATCTTATTTTCTTCAATTGTCGTAACTAGACAAATTAGCAAACAGACAAACGTCAAGATCTCCCCTCCACAAGTAATTAGTCGCATATGCTTGTCACTCGCCTAACTACTGTCTGTAGTGTTACTAGTATTGCCTGCTGTGTCATTATTGTCGCCGTCGTTGTCACCATACGATTAGCACGAAAACAGCAAGCAGACTTTGAAAAGCCCCACTTTGCGCTAGAACAAAGCCACAGAGCATCAAGTTTCAAAAACAAACAGGTGAAGAAATCCCATTTTGAGCAGGCTACCGCTACTTCTATTGCTATGAAAGTTTCACGTCTATTACTACTACTACTAATACTATTGTACTCCAGCAAGCACAGTTAGGCATCGCGTTTGGTACTAATCATTGATGTGTATATATATATATATATATATATATAAGGAGAGAGAGAGAAGAGAGTGAGCGAGAGAGAGAAAGAGATAAAAGATAAGCCACATATGATGAGGTGAACCTCAAGGCAGATCACGCAAGCCAAATATATCCTTGTGATTAATGGCCTGGGATTCGCTTTGACGATGCTGAGGATCCTACCGAGAGGAAAACCCTAACTTTTTTAGATCATGCAGAAACTAGCAGCAGTAACAGGTTCTGGCATGGACGGTACCGGCGTCCTGAATCGCCGAGGGCGTCCAAGATTGCCGACGCCCTCATGAGTGATCTTCTGCGTACGATCGACGCACGCACCCGGGGCATGCCATCAGAATACACAGGGCTAAATTTAAATGCTCGACGTTGATGTAGCACACTCATTAGTTGTTCCTACAGTCGCCCCGTTTCCGCATCCATACAATTTATTCGGTTCACGGCTCGCTGTCATAGTGTGGTAGAGTCGGAAAAATAACAACAATTGCATCACCAGCAACAGCAAAATATCTATGATAATAATAATACTAATAACAACAACAACGACGACGACAACAACAACATCAGACGCGTAGGCTCCGACACACGCTGACGACCGTTCTGTTCTTTATTTGTGCGTCTCTATCTCTCTCTTCTCCCTACCGTCGTTAATCTACATTTCTCAGCAACAGCTGCCACAACGGACCATCATCACCCTCATAACAGTTCTAACAAACAAAAACAAAAAAAACTATTTTTAATACTCATCATCATCATCATGGCAGTAATAGCAATAATCATAGCAACGACTATCAACATCATCATCACCATCATCAACTAAATGTAAAATAATCATGATTATACTAACGCACCTTGCGGTGGTGGTGCGGATTATAAAGAAGCAATTGTGGATACTATTAGGGCTGGTATATGCGTCATAGACAAAGTAGTAGTAGTAGTAGTATTAGACGTTGGCGCCGTAGGGAATTAGATTCAGGTTCGAAAGACTAACTTGTGAAACGTAGCCAGGTACGCGATTGCGCTGACTATCCGGGATGCTCAGCTGAAGTTCTCATCGGATCATCTCATCAGCAATTCGTCGATCTTGCAACGTTAGCCGATCGAGTATATCTGCAGCGACAGCGGACTCCGCAAGCGCGCTAATCGGTCGTAATAATAATAATAATAATAATAATAATAATAATAATTGAGCGCGAGAGTTTTAAGTTTACAATTGCGCTGTAGTGAAGTAATAAAATCGAATACGGCCATTATTACATCTGCTCTTCTATAGAGAAGCAGACGGCGGCAAAAAAAAGCAGAAGAAAAAGAGGAAGAAGAGAACAAGAAGAAACATACGAACAAGGAAAATGATGAAAACAATAATAACAACGAAAACGGAGCTAAAAACGTGTTATTGTTGTTGTTGTTGTGATGGCGGTTGCTGCCAAGCGAAGATATGGGCGTGAATAAGTGAAGCTTACCCCCATGCTGCTTTCCTCACTCAGGTTGTGCTCATGTACACCACCCCCGCCCGTGTAAGAAATAAAAATGAAAATAGCCATTTTGACAATGATGTTGATGATGACGATGATCTGCGCTAGGGTTGCTTAGCACCTTTTCGACGATTTACTGTTTACGCACAACAAAAGATCGTCGGCTTCGAACGCTTAATGTGTGCGCTGTCCGTCGTCTAACTCGCGAAGAAGTTGCCAAATGACGATTACAACGACTGTGTCTTGGGTATTCACGTTTTTTTTTATGTCATGCTCGTTTGTGTGGCAAGAAAGTTGAAAAAGCTTTTGCAGATACATATATATATATATATATATATATATATATATGGATACATATACATAAAATCCCTGCCGTGGATTAGGATCGGCGACGTGAATGAATTTAAATCTAAGCCGAATTGCTTCCTGCATACATTGCGAGTCATCTTAGCGGGCGCGTTAGATCACTGAATCATCTTCGAAGATAGCTCCGAAGATACTTACCCGAGACACCCGAATTCAGTCGCTTTGATTACAAATGTCAAATCGGCCCGCCACGGTATTACAAGTCTTCACGCGAACGTCATGCTGAGTCTACCCATGTGAGGCCTGCCTTTTGTTTCGATCATGGTCGATTTGTAATCCACTTCGGCATTCATCTTGTTAAATTGGGAACCATGAAAACCAATTTAGGAGTGGCCGGTCTGGGTCTCGAACCCAGGCCTCGCGAATGCAAGGCAAAGGCTTTTGCCACAAAGTCATCTTGCTCGGTATTTAGGCCTCTGTCGACGCGCGCACCGTTACGGGGGATCTGGTGTAGGGCCCAGCTCTCTGGAGGGTTGCCCGGACCGAGACCGCATTGCTCTATATATATATATATATATATATACATATATATATATATATATATATATATAGAATGTCGCCTTTTGTCGCACCATGTGTTCCATTTAACCGTTTCCGGTTCCACGTTGCACTTCGCACACACAGTGAGTATGGATTCCTTCCTGGCCTACACATATTGTGTATCTATCTCCTCCAGTGTGGCTCCCATGGGGGTTTCGTGTGCAATCTTCGGTCGTCCTGGAGGCGTCGTCCGACAGGCTTCTATCAGTCGCCATAGGTTCTTGTTAACGTGACTTTGCGGTTTCCATCGCCGCCCTCGTCTGGATTCGATTACTGAACAGGCTCTGACGTGTGCTCGTCTTCAACTCTCTTCTCTCTACTCGTATGTTCTCGTACGTTGGTACGGATTTCTGAGTTTTTCCGATTTGATGCAAATGTTTTATATGTATACACAACGCGCGAACGCATACGGTGGGACATCCGAACAAGCTGCCAGATGCTTGTCAAATGTTCGCGAATGAATGAATCTGCATTCACGTTGTGCTGTCGCACGCGCGTCAGCAACCGCTTTCTATCGTATTTGGACGGAAAAATTCCACCCACTCGTTGAAGTGAAATCTCACGTTTGTCTGTTATTGGTCGAGCCCTCCTGTTCATCGAGGACGTCGTGGACGACCATAGGATAGCAAAGCAACGCGTATTTTCTGAGTTTATCAGTAAACTATTGACGACGCCAAACGCTCACACAACAATACTGTTAGTTTGTGCGTTAGCATCGCGTTGACTGAAACCTTTTGCTTCGATTTAGCTTCGAATAAGTGCACCGTCAATGAATTCGCTTGGCTTTGGCAACCTCTGGGAAACATTCTAGCCAAACGAGCAATAAGGCTTTAGATAAACAAGACGCCAAACAACGGGTGTCGAATTCGGCTTGAGTCAGTCGGGACAAAATACAACTATGTACTTTTGGGTGTAAGCCACCTTACATGGGCTATGGGCTAGAACCTACCCAAAAAATGACCACCTGGCCCCCATGCCTTTCTCTGGCTGAGATTCTTCCGCGTTCGCTCTGTTGTTCAGTTGCTCATCTGCCAAGAACAATGCGAGCTGCGCTGAGCTAACCCACTGGTCAGCCCCACTGGTAAGACCCCTACTGGTCAGGCCTCGCTCGGTATATCAGGGGCAAAATAAGCAGCGTTACGTTACTCAACGCGATCCAACGTTCTCTCCCTATCTCTTTCTGTCTTTCTCTCACCTCACCTCACCTTACCTCAGCAGCAGCAGCAGCAGCAGCCACCCAGCCAGGAAGTGGTAAGTTGTCGTAGTAAGAAGCGACTTAGCAAAAGACTGTTGCTGCTGCTGCTACTAGATTTGAATAGTTGTTGTGCCCACCAGCTGCGCTACCAGCTGCTGGGAAGCCGAACGAAGAAGACCATTACAACCAAGTCTTACTATTACTACTACTACTACGACTACTACGAATTCTACTGGTATGGCGATGATGACTAGGATTACCGGCCCGACCGAGGCGCGCTTCACTGCGTAATGGTGTTTGCTTGCTTGCTTGCTTGCTTGATGGCGTTCTTGTTTGTTGAGGAAGAAACGCTTGAGTGAGTCCGTTCGAGCGGCAATGCGCGGCCAAACGTACGGACCTAGCGGCAGACCCAGCGGCCAGAGCAGACAGACAGACAAATAGATAGATATATAGACAGGCGAACCAGCGAACAAACTGCCGGCCGGCTGGCAAGCCGATGCCCAAGTTCTTGCTAACCGACCAGCTGCGGTAGCAATAGCAGCAACAGCAACAACAGCAATAGCAGCAACAGTGTGGTCAGCTGTTGGCAGCAAAAGCAACATTGTGGTCAGCAATCGCAGCAGCAGCAGCTGACGGTGGTCAACGCGCCATGTCCGTCGATTTTAAAAATGCCGCCACACAAGCCGTGCCGGCGGACGGACGGGCGGGTGGACGGGCGTCGGGGTGGGCGGCCGTTTTAGCGGCAGCGCGATACCTAGCGGCGGTGGCGGTGACGGTGACGGCGGCGGCGGCGGCGGCGGCGGCGGCGGCGGCACCCTAGCAGCAGACCGGCCAGCGTCAACGCAAACGCTAACGCGTCAGTAGTCAGCTTTGGCTTCGGTAGCGGCAGCAATGGGCTGCGAGCAGAAGAGCTGGTCGAATGCAGAGTAGCATCTGCTCTCGATGCTGCAGCTAGACCGTCGGGAACTATAACGTAGAGCTGTTGCTGCTGCTGCTGCTGAAGAAAGTTGTTGCTGAAGAAAAACATTGACGTCGTCGTAGCAGTAAGCAGGTGATGAGTTGGAGCCCTGTCTTGCTGGGCTTTTTTGCCGTCGTTGTCATCGTCGGGTTTATTGTTGTTGTTGTTGTTGTTGTTGTTGGTGTTGTCGTCGTCGTCGTCGGGTTAATTGTTGTTGTTGTTGTCGTCGTCGTCGTCGTCGTCGTCGGGTTTGTTGTTGTTATCGTGGTCGTCGTTGCCGTCGGCCGATACGGTCGATCACGCAGGCGAGCCGTCCGTCAACGCCTGGCCGCCTGATGCACAACGACGGAAGCTGACGGACGACGGAACGGCGGGAGGACGACGCCGTCGCTATCGCCGCCGTTTCCGCCAAATGGCCGCGCCAATATTCGAATCACTTCGGCTTCGTGGCTTTCTAGCCACGATCGTCGAAATTGTGGACAGCTTAGTTGAACTAGGGTATCGACATGCCGCCTCCGCCGCGCACAGGGGCACCGATTTACTTCAGGCATGAACGATTACTGTCATCAACTCGACAGGAGAGAGTGAAAAGAGGAGCAATGAAGGCAGAAGCAGCAGCAACAACAAATAGGCAAATATATATATATATATATATATATATATATATATATATATAATAAACTGTCAAACCAGAAAAACAGTCCAGACCACAAACAGGCAGTACCATAAACAGCCAACATACAACAACAATAACCATACAATTCTCACAGTCTCCAACAGCCATACCAACAAGCGCAAACAACAGTAACACCCAACAAGCGTGACAATGTGTGAAACGGGAACGACGGGCGACTAGCAATGACATTGGTTCGCCGTGTGCATGCCCAAGGTGGCACGCAGACACCTAATTGAGTGGGTAGATAGGGAAGCTATTCATGTCGAATGCTGCGGGTTGCTTCAACACTGAACCCTGCCTCAGTTGGTCCATGAACACAAGGCGACCTTCCCTTACAGTCAGTTGCGTGCCCTTCTGCGTTCAACTCCGCCAAAGGTTTTATATAGTTTGCCTTGTATATATATATGTATATATATATATATATATATATATATATATATATATATATATATATATATTTAATTATTTATCACACACATATAGTTTGTTTGACTCTGCGAAAGGTCGAATTAACATATACGATTTATTGTTATTAATGTTGAATTGAAAGCACCTTCATTAACCAGCATTGGGCGGGAAAGAAATTAAGCTGGCTCGAATAAACGACGAACTAAAAAACGTTACTGGGCCATTTGCTATTATCCAAGGCACAAGACGACACGAAAACGCGTTGAGATAGAGCAATTTCGTCAACACGTCAGAAACACGTAAACAATAATATTATCACTAGTCATTTTATTTGCGTCTCACTCTATTTCACAATTGTGTACGCAATTCAATTATCATTGTTATCATTATAATCATCATCATTATTACTACAACTACTACCACAACTACTACTACTATTAATATTTGTAGTGTTTTTTGTTATTGTTCGCCGTCACGTTCGCCGGCGCGTTCTCTGTGTGATCCGCCTGCCGCCCGCGGAGCTTCACGAAGAGGCCTTCATCAATAATAATAATAATGATTCTTATTAGCAGCAGCTCAGCTCCCACTTTCGCCGGGACGTGTTAATTATTGAGGAAGTGGAAAATTTACGATGGCTGCGTGCCTATAGCATCATTGCTCAATTATGATTCTTACTATCATCTCCACTTCCCTCGGATGCGTGAGCCGCTTATGGCGTGCTACCTACCTGCCACGATCCGGCCAGTAGCCGCTGGTAGAACTGAAACAGGCAGTGTGGCCTGCTACGCAGAGAAAACAACACAGTCGCTACGTACAACAATAACAACAGCAAAAACAATGGTTTTGGCACATATGTAGAGCCGTAGATAGCTGGCTATTATTATTATTAATTGTTATTATTATCATTATTCATATTATTATTCTTATACTGGGCCAGCTATCACATACTTACATGCCCGACCGACAGCATTGCCCTTTTGAAGTAATGAAGTCCGGCAGTGCAAAACACGCGCCATGAAAGCTGGAGCAGACAATAGCGCTAAGCACGCACGCACACACACACACAAGCACGAAGAAAAGAAACACGAAAAAAGATAAGGAAAACGTATGCAAACAGGGGCACGACGCTGAGCCAAACGTCGACAGGATTACAGCCATCATCTAAGCACTACCATATTACGTATAGTTCTAACGTAGCCCAGAAGGTTGGCTAGCGGCACGGAAACATCGCTGGTGCTTGCACACATCGGGCACATGGATTTACTTTATAAGTATATAAACAACATATATATATATATATATATATATATATATATATATATATAGATATATGCGTGTCTATGTACATAGCAGTTTTTCGTTTCACACACATGCATTCTTAAATATATATAGATGCGCATAGTGCGTAGATAGAGCGAAACATATGAATAATTCTTGTGTATTAGTTCCCGCTTGATGTATACATAATTAAATATACATATGTATATATATATATATATATATATATATATATATATATATATATATATATATATATATATATATATATGTATATATACTTATATATATATATATATATATATATATATATATATCTATATATATATATATATATATATATATATATATATATATATATATATATATATATATATATATGTATGCTTATATATACATATGTATATATATGTATATATATACGTACGCGAGTGAGAATCGCCATTAGCGAAGCTAACTGGAGACGCTGCGTTGTATAAACTTGCGTGTGCGGCGGGGCAGACGATGCGTTTGTTAGCCAGGCGTTACTACTTTCTAGGCCCGAATTCTCTGTGGTTGGTTGACTACGACTACTACTACTACTACTACAGCTCTTGCTGTTAACTAGATTGTTTGTTAATCAAACAGAGACCCGAGACACCAACGGACAGAATAGAGGAGTGAAAACGCGAAGGAGAGAGAGAGAGAGAGAACGCACAGGGGTTAATCCAATCTGTGTATCCACTAATGGAGCGCGTAGTTTCTGGAACGTTGAAACGGTCGTTGTTGGTGTTGCTGTCGTTATTATCGTTGTGCTTGTTGTGTTGTTGTTGTTGTTGTTGTTGTTGCTGTTGTTGTTTTTGTTGTGTTTGCAGCAGCCACCCTACCTTCACGTGTTTCCCGTTGCTGTCCTGTTTCTAATCAGGTCCATTCATTTAATTATTCATTCGTACATCCATGCGCTAACGCGTGTTGTTGATGATATTGATGATGATGATGATGATGTTGTTGTTGTTATTGTTGTTGCTGTTGTTGTTGTGGCTGTGCGTGCTTGTTCTCATCGTAGTTGCTTTATGACATTGTCGTTGTGGTCTGACGGAGCTCCGACCGACCGGAGATTCAATACAATTTGTTCTGTTACTTGTTTGTGTCCGTTGCCTAAGCCGTTGGTCTGTCGGTTATTTCGGTCGGTTTTTGCTCGTAGAATCACAACTACCACAACGACGATGAGGCTGGCAGTGTGGTGGCATAGCGCTGCTACCGGAATACGCGCACACAGGTGCAAACGTGTGAGAGAATAAAGGTAGAGCGGTAGAGGGAGAGAGATAGAGAGAGGTAAATGCAGAGAGAGAGAGGGGGGGGGGGTAAAGGTAGGGAGAGCGAGAGATAGAAAGAGAGGATGGACAAATATAGAATCAAAGGGAATTGCTTCGCATACGCATCCCTACTACGCAGATGAACGCCTCTGTCAACGATGAGATATTTCTGCTGTGCTGTTCGCGCAGACAAAGCTATGAGTGTGTGTGTGCCGCGCCCACATGACTCTGTCGACTGGCCGCCATATACTTGAGTACCATATATATATATATATATATATATATATATATATATATATATATATAATATATATATATAGGCGTACAGTAATAACAAACAAACCAAACCGTCGATTTGACTATGAACACGCAGCAGCCATAACGCAGAGGTATAACTGACATGAGTAGCTTGATTAACAGCAACAGAAAAAGCTAGCGAATAGAACGAATATTAATTGGATTTGGGGCTTATTATTATTGACTATGTGCTCTTTCACATTCTCGCTCGTTCAGCAATGGTAAATCGTCTAATTGGCATGCGTTGTTTTTGCCTCTGTTTGTCTGTGTGCGTCTGCTTTTCCCTCAATCCCTGCACTTCACATAAATTAGCGCAAGATAGGAACACAAACTGTGGTACGGGGTGCGCGCACACGAGGATCTTTAAGGAAATCCCGTAATTAGTGGCGGGTAAAAAATAAAGCTGGAAACAAGTTTATTACCATTATTCGATTTGTGGTCCGCCGTCGGTCACGGTGTGACACAAATCCACTAATCCGCATATTCCGAGAACAAGTTTGCATTTCCGGCGAGTAAAGTGGTGATTCATACCGCCGTTCGGGCAACGTGTCTGACGAGGACGGCATTTCCAAAAACTCAACACGACCGCTTGTAGTAGTGGTTACAAAATTTCAACAAAGGGCTTCAACGAAAAAGTAGGAGAGTGCAAATGAAGGTTAGCGTGTATATATATATATATATATATATACGCATCTAGAAGTACGACACTGCATTAGTGGTTATATCAGCCATATACAACAAGAGCAGATGCCTTCGTTTTGTATCATGGCGTGTTTGCCATTCTTCAGTGATTTGCGTCATCCTCAAATTGGTGCTTTGGGGTCAGCTGTAGCCTTTGTCAATAATGTTCCACAACAACGTTAGAGAAACTGACGAACTGGTCTTGAATTTGTTCTGATGTCTATGCCGCAGACACCTGGCAGAGGGCCAGGCTAAGGGACAGTTGAATAGAGCAACAACAGGTCGCTGCCTCCGATTGCACCCACCGCATTCCGGTTATGAGACGTATCCAGGTATTTCAGACGGGATGATCCAAAAACTCCTTGCGTTGAGCACGCGCAGTATCTTGCTTGATCTCAGCACGTCGGGCTAACCGGTCAATCCGGGCGGCGACGTTTGACGTCGGACCTTGCTGTCAAACCTCAACCATCATCATTGCGGTTGGACTCTGACAGGTCTACTCGGCATTATGCGGTAATGCCATAAACCTCCAAGCCTAAGGAAGTAGCGTGGAGTTTAGTGGGTTGGTGAATTTCACTACTAGTTTTCCCAAAGCCTCCCATATGAACACAAAAAGTCATATGCTCAGCTACAGATCATCATCATCATCCATTCTCACTCGTACGGGAGAAGACGTCTGCCTACCTTTGTAAAAACGAACGCAGTGGATGAGGCGTGTTAAATACCAAAAATAAAAATGTTACAGCTCTCTCCACATATTGCTGTATTATCGATCCGCTGAATATTGTTTTTCTGTTGTCTTTGTTGTTGTTGATGTTGCCGCTGTGGTCGTTGTTGTTGTTGTTGAAGCTATCTCTTTTGCAATAAGTATTCCATGCTTTGCTTCTGTCCCTGTTTCGCTATGATGTAGTATTTTTGTTACTGCTGCAGTTTTTATTGATATTGTTGTTGTTGCTGCTGCTGCTGTTGTAGATCGAATTGCGGTTCTGCCAGGATTGCAGTTGTTGTTGTTGTTATTGGCGACACGCTGTTATCGTTGTTGCTGATAACGTTTTTTTGTTTTTGTGTCAGTGATGCTCGTTCGAACGTTCGATAGCTAGCAATCATAATCCTCCTATCGGATCGGACCTCTTTGAATTTGGTTCGTCATTCGAAAAAAGGCTCTTCCACCTGCCTGTTTTCCGTATCGACGTTGTTGCTGTGGCTTACATTCGAGTCAAGCATTAATTATTACACTTCATCTGGCGCGTAACGTGGGGATTTTGGACAGACGACGACGACGACGCATAAAACGTGGCCAGCCTGGTACGGACGTACCCGCTCGCCGTGCTGATGACGACCATGGCGCCATGAATAGTATACATAGCTTTGGCGCACGTCGAAGCGTACAGTGCTCCGCCTAGATTGTTAACGATGACGAAAATGGGTAAAATACAGATAATTGGCTTCAGTAATTGACGATCTTCTTACAGTTGAAAAATGCACACACGGTTCCATACCTCTGGGGTGCGCCTGCTTGCCCCGTTCTCTCATCTCTCGCATTATTATTATTATTATTATTATTATTATTATTATTATTTATTCAATTTGTCAGTATTTCCCTACAATTGTGGGACCCAAACGTGTACCCGCGTAGGCTCACCCCCCCTCCTCAATCCATAGAGCCGATGATAGCGGCGGCGTTTCCCCTACACACTGCGAGCGAGAGTTGCTGACGCAGAAACTCGCCCTCGCGCTGGTCACCCGTGTTAGCACTAATTGTGACACCTAGGTCTTTGAGGAGGATACTTGTGCTCTTGCTGATCGGGCCCATCGTTTCCATGGCGACGGGTACGAAGTGATATCTCCTCCCCAAATCAGAGTATTTGCGTTTCTTTGCGATCTCGGCATGTTCTTATTATTATTATTATTATTATTATTATTATTATTATTATTATTATTATTATTATTATTATTATTATTATTATTATTATTATTATTATCATTATTATTATTATTATTATTATTATTATTATTATTATCTACGTTGTCATTGTTTTGGTCGAATGGGACAATTGGGTTCTACAGCGACAGCTAGAAACTACGAACAACATCTTGTCGTTTTCTTTTCTAAAGAAGCAATGTCAACGTTTAGCAGAAACAGAAACCAAACAAAAACCCTTTCTGAAACTTAAGACAATTAGAGGAGCGTATTGTCAATAATACACATGGCATACATTTATTAATAATGTGCTAATAAACGTGCCTTTTTAAGTATGATTAAGCATTGGTTTCAGCCAGCAGATGCCCTTTTATAACATTACCCCGCCAAGTCACCAGTCCACGCTGACAATACGTCATCATTGTGCTCAGTAACCCAATGCTAATTCCCCGCTGTGCGTTTCCAGAAAGACGTAAATTGGACATTTTCTGTCTATCTATCTAGATATATACTTTTAAGGAAAAAATTAAGGTATATTTATAAATTTATTAATAGTTCATTCCAAAGTGCTAATAACACAGAGTTATATATATATATATATATATATCCTTCCGCCAATTGCACGATGCTTCATTAATGTAACAATAACATACTGCAACCAATTTAGAATTGTGATTTTCTTGAACAACAACAGCAGACAAAACAATCTAAAGAGTCAGCATTCCACCAGTACAAATACTATAACTGGCACAGAAAATACACCTGCATAGAGGTTGTTGTATGGCGGATGACCAAACAAGCAAATGCAAGTCGAAATCGCTGTAACATATTTGTCGGCTATTGCCGGATGTACTCCGCGACGCTATATGCATTGCTGAGTACACGTTCTAGGCTCACATAGACGTTTGTTATCATCACTCTTTATATGCGTCGTTTTTTTTTATGTATTTTATATTTCCTTGTAGATGCCTAAAACTAGTTGATAAATGACGAGTTGCGATGCCAATGTCGTTCATGTATAAGCAGCTAGACAAACGAGATTGATACGATATTCTGGAAAACGTTCAACGTTCCTGAGTCGATGATCTAGTGAAGAATCATGGTTAGCAACACTACTATAAACAGTCATTTATTTTTCAATCTATGCCTATTATATTTCGTTTGTCACGAATATTTGGCAATATTAATAAAGATTACAATGTATACAGCATAGGGAAAGCCAAAAACAAAATTATGTTTGGTATTATTAAGCCACACACAGCCAGCCATCGCGCTCGAAATGCCGTTATTTATCACTGCCGGCAGCATTAGCACAGCGGGAAAAAAACTCGAAGAAAATGATAAAAAACGAACGATGCATAATGATATATCAGATGTTGTCATTTGGATTTTAGTGCAGAAATAGTCTGCATATTGATGACTGGCCGAACGTTTGCTGATACAAATACACAGTCAGCCCCAGGTAGTGCCGCATGAATGATGCGTTGATGTTGACTCTCGAAAATATTGGTGACAATGAAAAGGATAGCGACGGTATTCACGAGTCTCAAATTGCCGCACGTCTTTATACGTGCATAACCGTATGTGTATTTATCTACAGAAACGGCTGACCAACTGTTCATTGTCAAAGTGAACTAAATGTTGTTGGTGGTGAACGGCATTAGCATTGATAGCCAGAAAAATAAAAATGAATATCAAGGTTCCTTTCAAAGAGATTGTATATATGAACGCAAGTATCGTCCTATTAAACACTCATATGTGTTAGATGCCTTTAGTCTAGATTTTACCTCTGAGACGAACAACACATACGTCAAACAAAAACATAACGTCAAAAGTTCTACAACAAGCAACTGAATGATAGCCATACCAAGAATAAGAGGACTTTGACATGTCTTTAGCAGATTAAATACACACCGATAATACATGTATATATATATATATATATATATATATATTAAAAGTACTCGAATGTTCGTTTATCGCGCTGTCATATTTGTGCATTTCAATCGTTGCCGAATATGTCCGCTATCTTCGTTTTGTATGCCACTGATCCGTTGTGCTTGTTTCTGTAGAGATTTGTTTTTCTGCGCTGGCTTCTGTTTACCGGCACTTATCTCAAGTGCACGGTGCATCTTTACGAGTGCATTTCGAATTTCGTATTGTTAAGGTTGCTATTTGGCGCTTATTATGACATCTGCGACACATCTGCCAGGCTGCGGTGTCTGGTTGATTTGGCCATCGTTTCGCTGCACATATGCATTTGTTCTGCTTGTACGTCACAAATGTACTCAGGGCTGTCCCCAATGATGTGTCAGCGCAAAACACTCGCAGTGTCGCCAATAAGTCTGGCAGTTCGCATTGGACGTGCGCGTACGAAATGCAGCCAGTATAATCACGCGTGCCTCTATATATATTATATATATAGATATATATGTATATATATATATATATATATATAAAATCTATATATAAAAGTGTTTGTCATGAGCCTTGATGATGATTGTGTCTGTTTTAGTACCGCCGCCGGCTGTAGTTAGTAGCGACGGCAAATTCTCTGCATCTGCTGTGCGCGCCTTCACTCCGCACGCAGCGGCAGCAGCAGCAGCATCCGATAATCCCGCCATTGATATATGAGGCATCTTCTGGTCGGATATATTGGGCCGTAGGACGCTACTCCGAATTCAGCCGCCGGAATCAGCCCCAAACGTTGGCATATTGTGTGTGTGGCGTATGCCGAACCACTAGAGATACAACCGCTGTTGTTAACACAGTGGTGGCTTTTGCTTGCCACTTACTGCCCTTCGAATATCTATCTAGCTAGATCGTTTAGTGTGCGTACAAAACGTATATTTGTCTATTTATGTAAAAATGATGAATGTGTGTGCGTGCGTGCGTGTGTATATAGATATATATATATATATACAAATTTATTTCACCAGAAATAGTGGTAGATGTTACCTAAAATCAATGTCGGCTATTGTCGGCATCTTCATCACTATTGCATGCATCGAACCAGTTTCTATTTCGCTGCATTTCAGTATGTGGTTTCGGTAAATATTACACGTAGCACACAATATTTACATACACAGTCTTCTATTTCAAAGCAATACTTATATATATATATAAATATATATATATATATATATATATATATATATATATATATATATATATATATTGGTGGTAGCCATGCCATGTAAGTCTGTTTGCTTCCATTCCCCCAATATATATAGTCAAAGCCTAGACGTAATTCTGCAAGTGTCTAAATACGTCGTCATCACATGGCGTGGCGCCCATATGCATATGAACTGATGACGTACCACAGGGAAATAGGAAATTGAGCAACACATGTTATGTCTACGTTAAGGTATTTGTGGAAAGTGACACGTGCACGTGAACGCTCAATCTTAGCATTCTTTAAAGAAGAATATTGGGTATCATATATGCATTACTTCTGATTAGATATGTTTACACATATACATTCTTAGAAACCTGGTAAAATGCTGTTGAAATTTCTATGATAGAATACAGATTGATTTTGTTTTTCCTTCTGAGAGTAGATTTTTCTTTGGTAGAATTTTTAGATTTTAACGTCATTTCTACTCATTTGTGTACATCCCGTGGGGCGATAAATCCATTGAGGCGCGTCTCCAAAATACTAGTTTTTCTAGCTTCGTCTCTATGGCTTCAAGCGGCGAAACGCAATTTATAATTCTTCTCTATCCAAATTAGTTTTATTTTCTAAAATAAAAGGAAATTGCACGGTTGGGTGAATAAGCTCGATGCTTTACCAGTGTGACTCCAGATGTGGCGAGAAAAGCTATTGTGTTATTTCAGCACGGTGGAAAATGTGGCGCGTTGACGTGACGAAAAAACCTAGGTGCCTAGGAGACGATTTAGAGCTCTTCTAGGTGAGTGCAGTGAAAACCCTAGGTAAGCATTCTTCGGTGGTCTGCCGGTCGCTGCACGTCACTGTACCTCCACGTTCTTCCAGACAAATCTTGAGCAGATTTGTTTGCTGAGTCCGAGGTGGTCGTGCAAAATTTTCTGGAGAAATTTAGCATCCAAGTTCCAAGTATCCTTTAGCAACGCATAAGCTATGTTTAAGTTATTGTCAATCGCAGCCTTCACGCAGGACACAAAGCCTATTAAAAATTGTGGGCTTCAGGCAGCCGTCGCCTACGTGCTGTAGACTACGACTATGGATAATGGGCTAGTTTAGGCGCTGATTCGAGTGAGGCACAGGGTTCGCCAGTAACTGTTCGACTGAACCAGTCGAATTCCTGCCAAACCACGTACAAAGGCTGGCTAAAATAGAGGACATCATATTCGTTACAAAAGTACGAACATGTGAGTTTTGTACATGTGTGCGTAGTTCGTTTATACTAAACTACTAATTTAATGGCTTGTTTTATTTCATATGCACAAGGGTATACTAGTAGTAGTAGTAGTAGTCTTCTACAACGCCAAGACCAAAAAACAAATCGATCATGTCTAAACCCAAGCCCGCCCTTCCCAGGGCCGTGTCGAGGCAAGTTATATATAGGAGATAGGTGTTGAGGGGTTCAGTATATGTACAATACTTTATATATATATATACGATAGGGAAGCTACCATTTTGATTTTCGTTTAGCCGAAAAGTTGTAGGCAGCGTAGCCTGCAGAAGTCTATGGCTGAGTAGAGGAGAAAAAGGCGTTAAAACGAGGAGTGAAAGATCAAGCATGCACGGTGCTGGTGAATTGCTGGTAAATGCCAATGGGGTGCCACTCTCTCCCCCAGCTCCCCTCCAACCATCGCTCCCGGCTTCTCCCAATTTCCCTCTCTCTCTCTCTTCCTATGTCTACCCCCCCAACTCCCTCTCTACACCCGAAGGGGACGAATCAGCTGATATCATGGTTTAGACTGCCTCTGCGGCGGGCGCCGCGGCACCCCCGGAAGTTTAGCGGGGGCTGCCGCCGCCGCTGCTGACGACGTCGACGACGTAGCGCGGAAATCAAAACGGCAAAAAGATGAAGGCATCGACGCCATGCCTCAGTTCTATGAGTTGATGACGATGATGATGATGATAAACGCCTCAAACAATTTGGCTAGCTGCTTGATCGGTCAGTCGATCCGTTAGCTCGACTTCGCTCACCACCACTTCAGTCGAGTCGTCGTCGTCGTCTTCGTCATATGGCCGACATCGATGACGACTCGCAACTTCGCGAGGTCGGTTTGACGCTAGTCAGCTGGCTATCAACAACAAAATGGCTCTTACTCTTCACCGCCGTCTGTTTCCAATCTGTATGCTTTTTGGTCTCTTTGTTTGTCTATGATTGTCTTAGGATAGATGTTTATATGTATATATATATATATATATATATATATATATATATATCCGTATCTATATAGACATATTGTTGTCTCTCGGCCATTTTGCTTCTTTATCAACATTTCCGTTACGACGACAGTGCGGCGAGTCAGAAAGCGTGCCACTACGAATTGTTATAATGAGGAACTTATGTGGAAGAACAAAAACAAATCACAACGGCTATATAACCTACGTAAATAGTATATATATATATATATATATATATATTCTGCCGTTTAAGTTGTTCTACTGCTATCACAATGTACGCGGTCCAAGATCAACAATGTGAAATAGTGAACAATTGAGATACAGCACGCGACCATACTGAGTGCACTTGGCAGCCAGCAAATAAGCAAATTTCTAGTTGTTAGTTCTGTTTCGTGGCGTAGAGTGGTTTTTGAAGCGCAGTTTAATGAGACACAATGAGGTCAGTAAGCAGTCTAGACTACGTCGCAATTTAATTTCGAAATCTCGTTGTAAACACAATTATAATGATAACAGTACGCGTTGAATAAGGTTAAGAAAGCTACTACTGCATGAAAACATATAACACACTAAACATGCTTAAAATGATAGAGCCGTTGTACGAAAAAAAACATATATATATATATATATATATATATATATATATATATTTGTTTTTTTTTTAAATGTTATTGTGTTATATATGTTCGTGTAATAGCTTTTAATACATGTTTCGTTTTTACCTAATTCAACACATACTGTTATTATTATTATTACTGTGTCTCTTGTTATTACTACGCCACCGTAATCATCGGGGATTATGGCGGGCGGGCGTGTCGTCGTTACGCGCGTAGCCAACAACAGGAAGTCGAAAAGCCTGGCGCTAGTCGTTTTGCTAACATTATAATAATAGAAACCGTTGTAGCCGTAGTAATTAACAGCTACCGAGAAATAATCGTGTTAGTGTGTAGTCGTGGTGGTTTGTAGAGCGTTATAAGAATGCCTGCCTGAAGATAGCGGCGAGAGCGACATAAGCCGCTTAAACGCTCGGCTCAGAGGCCGCCTATCCGATTAAGCTGTGCCGTCGTAGCGGTAGCTCGATCATCAGTATCTGAATAATCGGAGCGCGCCAGATCAATAATAGCAGACAACTTCTCCTTCTCGGAGACTGTAGGTGGTCTGAGAGCACCGCGCACGCAGCCGAATGCCAGACGCGCCGTATGGCAGGCAGATTGATTGCAACAGTTCCAGCCTATGTTGGCCTAAGGTTCTGCTGCCAGATTACGACTACCCACTAACGCTAGGACAGCTGGAAAACGGCTGGAAGTGTATGAACGTGTGTATCCATTCTACCTCGTCTCACTGCTACTTCTGATCGCCCGGTGTTCGACTATTTATTAGTCCTGAGCCCTCTCTTATTCAATCTGTAATGTCTATTATGATCAACATTAGCCTCGCTGATTGCCCCTCAGCGGGCAGTGGATTAGGACCTAGGAGAAAACAAGTACTACATGTATGTCAGGCGTCGAAACGGATAGAACTCTACCGGAGTCCATAACTCAATTATCTTCCATCCTCCCTACCTTCGTCTCTCTCGTTGCTGTCCTAACAGAGAGCATTCGGGCGTGGCTGCCGCGGACGGAGAGCACGTCTACACATGAAGCAGAAGGTTGAGAGTGGCCTTCGTCAGGTCAATCGAAGTATAGTTGCAAGGCGTTTTTTGCCATGCGTAGCTGAGCGTACAATTGAGGACAGTCCACTATACAGCCCCCCAAGTTACGCACAGCGCAACAAATAAGTGAGCGGTGACATTGAGCACGTCCTTTGACGCTGTCAGCCGCTCCGACTTGTAAGGCGAGAATAAGCGAGATTTGCTCACCAAGTCCTGCCGAATTCGGCCCAGATTCGGCCCTACCCGTAAGGAGTCTCTGGGGCCTGGCTATTGACAGACCCAGAGGTGGTCCGGCGAGCCCACTTTCGTACTGGCGAATGGCTGGAGAATGTCTTGGTGGGACACTGTGGACGATGTGAAACACGATCACCTCGAACGCCGCGAACGCACGACGCATGCCAAGCTGAAGCCGTGGCAAACCTCGTTGAACAGGGAGCTTACCAAGTCCACAGGAGAACTGAAGCCCAGGTCTAACTTGTGGCCCGCCGACACCCTCTAATAGGGGCTGTGGAAGAAGCCATCGCCACATGTCTCTAGGCACGTGGGATCTAGGCACGAAGATCTGGGCTGCATGACAATGCAGCCCCAAAATTGCATTCGGGCCTGTTCGTAGCATTGTGCAGGCTGAGTATCGGAATTCGGCATAGAAATGCGGCAACCACACAGAGAAATGACGTTGCTGCCATTGACAGACGGCTTCCCGCAATCGAGGCGATTTAAATGTGATACACCGTGATATTGAATTATATCCAACGAAACTAGATCTACTTCGCTTCCTTGTTTGACCACCTAAGCTTCTTCGAAGGAACATTTGGCGCTCTGCTAACCGGGTAGCGTTTAAGTCATTCGATTACTGTTCAATTGGTAGCAGTGAAGATCCAGATCCGTAACAATGCTATAGGCCATCGCCGGAGACTTGTGGGCGCAGCACTAATTTAACAGTCCATAAGACGACATTTCAGAGAAATTGCAATCTCTATCAATAAAATGAACGAGCCTCGCCAGCTTGTTCTTTCTCCCTTCCGCTTAAGTTTGTCTTTAGCTGGTGTAGTTTTAATTTACAGGCATACATACAAGTTGCTCACATTGCGTTGGTTGAATGTTGAAACGTAATCTATTGCTGGTGGAAACGTGTGCAGAATATACGATATTTTCAAGCAAAGAATATATATATATATATATATATATATATATACACCGTATAAAGCCTAAACTTGACACGGCCCTGGTGGGACACAGCCACGATCGACGCGTTTTGGCTGCACACCGTGACACCCGTCGAAGGCTATAGATAGGAAAAAGAAAGAAGTGACATTTTGTCTTCAATGTATGTCACGGTACGAGGGGATCGCTGCTGTTGTTGTTTGTATCAGATCAATTCCAATTCTCCGTGCAACAGCGGGATATACATTGCGGTACGGCCTTCTATCTGGACGGAGACGTTTCGCTGTCGGATTGCGGTATGACAACCTGGAGTAATCCTGTCGATATCCTTCAGCGCTGTGCGGCCTTCTCGTTCTGGCCGAGACGAGCTCGCGAACGCTGTCGAAAGCGTTCACTAATACTTGGACAATTCACTTTACTCAAACTAGCACGCTTTGTAAGACAATAAACAAAACAAAAATATCAGGAACAGCAACAACAATGAAGGCAACAGCAACAACACCAACAACAACAACGAATGACAGCGACTGAATGGCAAATACAACTGACTGCGACTCGGACTGTGTCATGAGTCCCGGGTTCACATAATGGACGAAGGATGTCAAGGACTTGTACTTTGTGTTGTTGTTGTTGCTGTTGATGTTGTCACAACGGAACATAACCAAATCTACGCTTACACCAAAAAAAAAGACAAGAAGAGAACAATGGACAAATTTACGACAACAATGGCAAAGCGTACAAGTACGCCTAATACCATTTCCACCATTACTGCCGCTTCTGCTGCGGCTTCTGTTACGACCCCGATTCCATGAACAAGAGCAAGAGTAACGCAATTTAGAATGTCGATATTAAGGGCGGCTGTAGGCATTCCGTCAAGCTAGAAGGGTCAATATATGATTTAGCCTGAGATGCGCTTTGATCGGCTAAGCGGTGCCAAGCCTGTGCCAGTGACCTAGAGAATACGCTGTTTTCTCTCTTGGAATGAGTCTTCCGTAGCTGTTAGTTTTGCAGGTAGTGTTAGCAGTCGTAAAGAAGAAAAAACTCCAGTCTCGTATGGTTCATATGTCTACTTGCCCGTGTCATTTGCCAAACATGTCGTCTCATTTGTCCGTTCCATTGATAGACTTCTTATCGGTTCTGCTCATATCTGTCCAGCTGCCTACACAATGATCCGATTAAGGTTAGCCAACGAACTATAGAGAGCTCTCGTAGAAATTGGTTTCTTAGTCTTCTGTAGCCTCTTTCTGTACCTGCTGTTACTGCCTGTTGGTGCGTCTTGGCGTTTGGGCATTCCAGACTGTATCTGCCGTTATTGCCGCAGTGATATTGCGATTAGTGAGCAGGGATTTCATCTCAGCAATAAAAATAGCCTCAGAGAAAAACTTCCATTTTCCATCGCTTGGAACTTTTCAAAGTCCGTCAACCTTGTTGCAAAGTGTTTTCGCAAATAGACTAGACTGCGCCTAATAATAATAATAATAATAATAATAATAATAATAATAATAATAATAATAATAATAATCTATACCTTGAATTATTTATACCGTTCCTCTCAGAGAAAAGAAAATATACGCAAGTACTCAGACGGAAGAGAGCGCCTTAGATATCTTAATAACTCCGCTGGAGGGAATCCGGCGGGCCTTTCTCACGAAATTAAAAGCCCTTGTAAAAATGCTTGCTTACCCCTGCCTGTGTTCACGGGCAGCTCTAATTCTGGAGACTCAGCGTCGTTCCCCCAAAATTCGTCTAGGTAACGCAAGCGTCCCCAACCTCTAAGTTCACCTAGGACCTTTCTGCCTACAATCAAGTTATAAATTATATATTGCGCGAGAAGCTTGATATGTAGGATCTCATATCACAGAGACAACGTGCCGTCTTTCTGGGAGCACAGCGTTCCGAGGAAATGGTAGAACACGCTCACACTAAATAATAATTGTTTTAAAAATATTAATAATAATGGCCATATAGTTCTCAAAAGCTCTTGTTTTTGACAGGTCTCACTGTGCTTGTGTATATATATATATATATATACTGTGAGCAACAATTATTATCTTTCTGCTCAAATTCGACAGCCCTATGGCCTTCTTTAGAAGGAGAAACCTAACTCTATTTGCGATTCTTAGTTCCCTTCCCCCAGTTTGTTTCAAGTAAGTAGTAGAATTCTGTACGTAAGCATTAGTTGTATCTTGAGTTTGAGAAGGGCTACGGCCGCTTGCACTAATAGCGTCTAAGGATTTTTTTATTGCTAAGCGACAGTTTTGTGTGATTTCTAACGTGGGCTATTGTCATGTACTGATATCGTGACCCCCAGGTAAGTAACGAATAAATGAAATCATGTACTTTTTCTCCCACCTGAAATTTACTACTACTATCTGTAAATATGTGTCTCTAAGAACGATGACCCACCCCGTCTTTTTAATCTCGATGCATTATCACCTTTGTTGTGTTTACTATATATATATACGGTAGTTCAACAAGTTCTTAGAATGAAAACCAAGAATTTTCCAAATCTTGTTTTTAATTTTTTCTTATTCGATATACTCCCCGAGAAGCTCAATACACTTTTCCCACCGAGATTTCAGAGCATTTATACCTCTTGAGTAGAATTCCGCGTCTTTAGACTGAAAATAGGCATTGACAGCAGCCTTAACCTCTTCATTGCTGGAAAAACGCTTTCCACCGAGACTATTCTTCAAATGTCCGAAGAGGAAATAATCAGAGAGGGCCAGGTCTGGAGAATAGGAAGGTTGTTCAATAAGTTCGAACCTCAGTTGGGCCAGTTTTGCCGTTGCTTGCCGCGACTTGTGTGCGGGAGCATTGTCCTGGTGAAACAGGACAACCTTCTTCTGCAAAGCGGGCCGTTTCACGATGAGTTCTTGCTTCAGGCAGTCCAACAGTCTTGCATAATATTCTCCCGTGATCGTTTTAGCGCTCTCAAGGTAGTCGACCAGAATTATTCCACGTTGGTCCCAAAAAACCGTAGCCATCATCTTTCCGGCCGATGCCGTTATCCGCACCCTCTTCTGAGGTCCTTCACCAGGTGCACACCATTGACGAGATGCTTCTTGGGTCTCGGGAGTGTAGTGATGGACCCAGCTTTCATCGACGGTCACGAATCTGCGCCAAAAATCCGACGGATTGTTCGACATCTTGGCCAAATTTCGCTGTGAAGCGGAAACACGCGCGTCTTTTTGGCCTTAATTGAGCAAATGCGGCACCCATTTTGCTCTGAGCTTTTTCATCTTCAAGTGTTCGTGCACGATGAAATGCACTCTACCCAAACTGATCCCCAAGGCCTCCGCTATCTCCCTAATGTTCACTCGCTTATCTGCGGCAACAATTTTCCGCACTTTTTCCACGTTTTCCTCATCAATTGCCGTTTTTGGGCGTCCTGAACGTAGTTCATCATCGGTGCTCCTGCGACCTCTTTTTAACTCATTAATCCAGTTGGAAACAGTGGCAAAACATGGCGCAGAGTCACCGTACACCTCGTCTAACTCAGTTTTCACTTGGGTCGCATTCCAACCTTTGAAATAAAAATGCTTGATAACCACTCGAAACTCTTTTTTCTCCATTTTTCAAAATCACGCCGATACGTTGCACGGGAAAAGCGATCAAACGAAATCGCAACGGCCAATCACCATATTATTTTGACTGCTAGCATTCGAAAAGTTGCCGTTTCCAATAGCGGTGAAAGCGCGCCAAAATTCGAATTCTGAAAAAGCTCATTTTAAGAACTTGTTGAACTACCTGTATATATATATATATATATATATATATGGGGGCAGCGCTAATGCAGACGGCTATCGCACTATTTTAAAATGAAAATCATCAACAGCTGGTCACCTATGGCAAGTTTGATAATCGTTTTCGCTGGAGCTGATTGTTAACTCTGGTTGAGCATTGACCTGTCGCTATATTTCTGATTGCGAGAGAAGGCCATACAAATACAATAGAAAAAGTTGATGAAGGCGTGAGCATGCTGACGCCACAGCTTTATCGTAACTTAATTCGAGCGCCTACGGAAGTGCCTTATATATATATATATATAGATACGCATAGCGTAAAAAATAATTAAATATTTGCAACATTTTATCGTTAATGCGTAATCACTCCCCTCACTTAGGATCAACTGCTATCATAAATGTGGTTGCCAATATAAATCGTATTGCGGTGATAAAATGCAATGTGCATGCTCAGTGGGGATATATTGAAATGCAGAAGTGACAAGCTAACTTTAAGTCAAAGGTTGAGCAATTAAAGCAGCGAACTAAAGTGGCATAAAATGTCAATTTTTATTTTAATCAAAATGCTTGTAGTTAAAGCGAGTACGCTGTTAAGTCAGATACAACAATGTCGGTATCAATGATTGTCACTGTAAGTAGGAGATGGTAACAGCAATAGCAACAACAACTAATGAAATTACAGAGCAGAGCCTCTTATCCTAAAGCTCGACTATTGTTTTCGGTCTCACCGAATTATAAAACATAACATAACATGAAATCACTTTTATTGTTACATAAAAGGGTGTGTGGTACAATCATAATGGTCACTTATGCACTGTTATCAATATACGTACTTCTGAAAGAAGACCGTGACTAATCGCTAAATAGGCGAGTGCTATTTGAATTTGCATGCGCCCATTTGGCCATTCGCCAAGCAAACAATCTATTCACGAACTCACCGTGGGTCACGGCTCTTGGTGTGATTGATTGTTGACTTCTTAGGTTATTGAAGCGTACATCAAAAAAGTGTCCTAGCAAGTCACATTTGCGTAACTGACGTAGAGCAGATATCTTGCCTTGCATGAAAAGTGAGTCAATATTAGGAACAACGTCATCTAACACGCTTTAAGGGCACCTGATCTGCAAGCGTCTTAGGAACGTGTTTTGCACGCCTTCCATTAGCTTTCTGTAGACAGATAAGGCTCGCAGAGAGGAGAGCAATATGTGAGTTTGGGAAGAACGAAATATTTGTGAAGGCGAATGTACACATGATGAGTCGTTAAAATGAAACAGCGGAAGATAATATCTATAATAAAAGCTGTTATAAAAGCAGTGGGCGAAGAACCGGAATCGAAAATCTAAGGTCATGTATGGTACAGCACAGACGAGGTTTATCCAAGTATAGCACACACACACTTATGTGGCTGTCCATAGTAGGTAAGATCATGCGGATCAAGGCAACATCGACGTAAGATTATTATTATTATTATTATTATTATTATTATTATTATTATTATTATTATTATTACTATTATTATTATTGTGCGCTTCATCCGTGCGCAACATTTGTTTCGTTTCAACAATGCCCACTAGCACACCCTACGCTGTTCATGTCTAGTTTAGCTCCGTATTGAAGATTCGGACTCGCAATTTCGTTCGTTGTCAAGTAACTCAATAATAATTGTAACTCTTTTGCATGCTAGATTCTGTTTCGAGACGCACCGGATACATATGTATGCTGCCTTGCTTGACAGCTCTTCAACGTGTGTAATTTAGTTTAACGGTATATTGTTACTGTTTGTTGTTGTTGTTGTTGTTGTTGTTGTTGTCAGCGTCGACGGTATAGTCGCGTTTCATATTCTGCCTCTTCTGCATCATCATCATCATCAAGTCTTTCGCTTCTTTTGTTGAGGGCTATTACAAAGCTAAACATCGAAACTCCTCCAAAATAGGACAATCCGGTGGTCAGACGTTCGCCAGCACTCGCTCTATTTGACCGTACGGGGTTAGCATGATTATGATTGTTACTGTTTACGATTACGGTTATCCTCTTCTTGCTCGAACAATAGTGTGAACAGCCCATTTGCTGTATCGCACCGTAATGCTGCTGTAGCGCTCGCTACGACGCAGATACACAAGTGGCGGCATTTCATTCCGGATCCCAGTGGCTCGAGTTCTGAATCCACATACTACGTTGCCGTTTGCAGGTGTCTGTCCAGCAGGTGAATATCGGTTGGATCGGTAGCTTAGCGCTGTCTTAGCTCCGAGAAGATCTTCCGGTCGTACTTGCCGCGTTCACTGTTGTGACCGCTGTTAGCCTTTATTTTAGTGAAACTTCTTTGCAATTGGGTTGCAAGCTCTGTGTCAACTTCACCCAGCTCAGGTATCTTTCAGGTGCCGCCCGTTATTATTATTATTAGAAAGTCGCATAAGTAAGTGTATATTTAAACATTATAAAGATGCACACACACATTTAATTATGTGGTGTAATGTATGCACGGGCAAATTGGAGCAAATAGTCAATATAAGTGCGTTGAAACGTTGGGTAGCAGATGACCACGTTGAGCACCTGCCATGCGAATATGCATCTACCACTTCGGTTGCTTAGAATTAAAAACATGTTAATGAGGCTGTTTTAAATTTAAGACAATTTCCCGTTATCTACGGGCTTTACTATCTATTCTCTATGAACATCGCTCAAAGAAAATTTGATCACTAACTGGGATCCAATTGGCACAGCCCGACAGATGACTAGCGCAATAGCCCGCTTCAGAACTGCAATAGTACTCTATTTTCACACGATTTCTTTCTTGTTTCTTGACCCTACCACACTTAGCGTGTAGGTGGTTCTAACGCGTATGCCATGTTTTCTAGTTCAATCGACGATATATATATATATATATATATATTAACAATCTCGCTAGGTAAAAATATATTTAAAACAACAAACTACGCCTTATTTTCCCAACTCCACTACGCTCCACGCCATGGTCGCATTTCCTTTGACATCCTATAATTATACATCTATAGTGAGGCTTGTTGAAACCGTCAGGCACAGTGGGTGGCAGAAACCGTGTGCTGCCAACATCGGTGCCTATTGTTTTTTTCTCCGCCGAGTCTCATCTGTCATCGCTCTAGTATTACATTCGAAATTTGTCTGTTTTAATTTGATTTCCCTCGGCCTTCTTGATGCATCGAACGCCTCTTTTCTGCTTAAGACCCACGGCGCCTGAATTCATGTTCTGTCAATAAGGGAATTCTCTCCGATGACCATTTTGAAATATAGTTTCGTCACTTTTCTCACTCTCATCTATAAACCTACACACGCTTATCAATCGACTGTTTAACCCTGCATAGGCTTTCCCCGACAATAATATCATCTGCGTAAATAAAAACTCTTGTCCATTATTTTTACCAGTTCTTCAAAATCTGTCTCAAGCAGAATCGAAATTTCTGGGGAACTAGGCCCTTCACCCTGGATCATTGAATTGTTTCACTATTTCCTAGCAATTTTTCATATTTGCAAATTTTAGTTAAAGTTATCATAAGGATCTCGGAGCAAAGCTGACTTTCTCTTTCTCCAGTACTGCACTGTATTCTGTCCAGTGACGTGGAGAGCTAGCTTGTATATATATATATATATATACTGACGGATGATCGAGGCTAATAACGAGTATCTCAGGAGTGCTATATATATATATATATATATATATTTAAAGAGTCACAGAGAACACGTACATGCGATTCTGTGGTTAGGTTAACCTTGGTCGAGCCAATTAGAGGTCACAATGCTTAGCAAAAGCACACCTGGGTGACTTCAAATATGCATGCATGCATATATGTATATATATCGCCTCTTGTGTCTGGTTGTCCCAACGCAGCAGAACCAGTAGTGCGAAATAGATCAGGGAATCAATGAATAGCAAATGACTTGTTTGTTATTGCGCCGGCAGCAGCAGCAGCAGCAACAACAATAATACCAATATCTATAAGTGGTAGCGCAGTAGCGAGCATAACAATACAAATGACTGCCTCGTTATCATCATCATCATCGTCATCATCACCGCAGGTCACAAGTATGACTACCGCCACTCACCTCAAAGTACACTATCCGACCGTCGTCGCTGATGTCATCATGTGCGTTCATGTGAATCACAATCAGCCTATTTATAATCAGCTACAACAACAACAACATTAACAACAGCAGCAGCAGCAGCAACAGCAACAACAACAAAGACAAAAGCAACAACGACGACGTGTAATGTATGTGTCAGTCAGTCTGCTTACCTGCCTGCCTGCCTGCCGATCTACGTCGTCCCGACCATCGCAATTACAATGAAACTCAATATCGATCGATTGGTCCATGTATCGATTTGGTCGAGTTATTTACGTACGGCCATTGTCTATGAAAGCAGCAGCAGCAGCAGTGGCTCGAGCCATCCTGACCGGTGGATAAGTGAGCCGGTAGCAACTCTGCTCGCGTCGGGCCGCCGAGGCCGACGAGATCCCGGATATCCAGGTGTAGATCCTACCGTCATTGGCAAAGCGCCGTCCTGGCAGCAGGTGCAGCAGCGGCAGCAGCAGCAGAAACGATAACTCACTGTTTTAGGTGCTGCATAGACCACTGACTGTTTTAGGTCTAAGGTGAGACTATTTATCATGCATGTCCTTATCGGCAGCTAGGCGATAAGCCTCATATAGCCGGATGGGAGGAACAGGAGATGAAAATGAGGAGGAGGTCAAACATACATGGCGGTCATCAATTGGATTTTTCCATTCTTTGATTGTTGCTGTTGTTGCTGCTGCTGCTGCAGCATATGTCGCTTGATGTCGGTATTTCGCCGGCAGTGTTCCATTGTCTGTTAACGATATTATTGTTGTTGCTGCTGCTGCTGTTTCTGCTTCTGGTATTGCTATTGTTGTTGTTGTTGTTGTTGTCGTCGCTGTTGTTGTTTTAGTTGTTGTCGCTGTTGCTGTTGTCGTCATCGCTGTAGTTGTCGTCGTCGCTGTAGTTCTGGGTGTTGTTACTATTGTGCTTCTGCGGTCGTGTTGCTTCCGCGCCGACTGCAGCTCTAGGTGTGCGGCGTGTTGTTTGCGTACCCCTCCCCCCTCCCCCTCCTTTGCTACTTATGCTGCTATCGTCCAAAAGGTGCGATGAGATAAGTGCAATGCATCATTGATGGAATCATCGAACGATCATTGATCATCGCGGCTAGGCGGCTATGCGGCGCAGCAAGTCCACACAGGTGTATATTCACACGCATGTTTATGAAAACGAATATTCTCCTTTAATAGTGTGGGCTTGTCCCCTTCCTTCCTCATGGTATACTAAGCCTCAGTTGAGCCCCACCTGTGCTATTGCTGCATAATCAGGCGTGGATCGTACAAGAATGTTATTAGTGCGATATCACGTCATCACCGTCTGGAATTCTTCTCCCAACATATCTTTATTATTAGCCGGTAGCCGACATTGATGCGCTTCTTACTCCGCCTGCTCCAAACAAAAGCGCCGTATCTTTGTTGCAACTCTATAGATGTTATGGCTTCTCACTTATGGTTTGTCTCTTGATACACTGTCTATACGGACGTTGTATGCATTCGAATGTTGGGTTGTCTGGTGCGACTGTCTTATTGGAGGCAGCTTCCCTCCGGAACTCTATGCAACAGGCTAGAACCCTTCTCGATACCGTCGTGAATGTCAACGGGAAACAAGCCGCCATAGAGCAGTTGCCCTGTGCAATCACGAGCCCGCTGAAGCTAGGCGCCAGGGAGAATTGTCGGTAACTCTATATGAGCAAGGGGTCGAAAACCTCATTTCAGCATGCGCATAGGGCCAGGCTTGGCGCCGTCTCCTCCTAAGGGGCGGGTCAATAGCATCACGCTCTACCCTGTGCTCTGTTAAACGATGAGACGGTGATGATCGCAATCGGATTTTGTTTGAGGACTGACCTGGTTTACGCTCACATCTGCGTCTGCGAATACGTCGTCCGGCTGGACAGCCGCTACGGGCTGTCCTATATCGGCAGCGCAGGCAGGGAGCAATAAGCAAGCCTGTAACGACATTTTCAGCAGAGCTTTAGAATCCAATGTCCTACCGCGCGTCCTGGAACTCAACTACTAGACAAGGAGAGAGGAAGGAGACCAGACGGTCGGATCTTAACCCCGTTTATAAGCGATTGCATGCTGGTTTAAGGCGCGACAGTTACTGACTCGTTAGCACCTTCAATGATCAGTCTTAGCGCAGTCCGGGCCGGTCATGCTTCAGCCCTTGCCAAATTGCCCTTGCTTCGGGTTCCTGCAGAAGATTGGGAAGCGGTTGATTCTAGCCAGCGGAGAAGAGCGGGCGATTTTCTTAGACAACGCCTGTCGCTTGATGTGCAACGGGGCAATGCTGTCCGGGGAACTCTCGAGAGATGGCTGGTTCCTATTCTAGACCCTCCGTGACGGTGCACACGTTCGCAGTAACCCAAACCCTTGTTTATCAGATCAGCGGCCGTGTGGATCAACAATAGTGTTCGTGTTAGTATCGCGGTTACTGGTTTCATTATGCCTGTATTTGTATCTGTACGTACCACTTGCCACATTCTTTTTAAGCCCAGCCCCTAAGGTTGTGTTAGCGGCTGATTTAGGGCGTAGGTTAGGGCCTGGTTATTAGGGCCTGTAGGCCGTCAAAGGACATGAGGGAGAATAGTGCCGAAGAATCACCTCTCGTCGATCCTCCAGCCGAGAGGTTAGCAGAAAGACGATCTTAGACGCGTCTGTGTGGGCGTCGTTGATTGTCATTGGCCAGCCTCCACCTTGTCACCACACAGTGGCTTTGTACATGCAAAACTGATAAATTCGGGAATTCATTAGACTAATTTTTATTGCTATCAACCACACCTGGACTAACAGATCGTGGGCTAGGTGAGATGCGTATGCGACCAGCGTCCCATTACGCGAGTCAGTAACATTATTAGATGCTCAGAGTGGCTGATTATATCTGGGCCGACTGGAGGGAAAGCGGCGTCATAAATCCTCGACGCTGCTCAAGAGCGACGACTGTTGTCACGTCAAGCCTGCTGCCATTAAGCGGGCGTGAGGTGTAGCGGTTGTGGTGCCGCGGAAGTATTCCATGAGTGACACGTGTGTATTTGTACTTAGCGGTTTCCCTGCTAGCCAGTTGCTTAAGTCACCCCGAGGCAATCGCCGATTGTAAAGGGGTGTATGTACAGACGTATGCATTCTTTTATAATGTGAAATAATTCTCAGACTCGTAGTAATATGAGCAAATAAACTATCGAATGTTTTTTATGCCAATAGTGATATAGGTAACATTAATATGACAACAAAAGCAATGATTTATTGATTAGTATCCAAGGCTGGTTATTAAACTACACACAATTTACCGTTATCGAACAGCAACTGAACTAATAATGCTGACAATCAAGATAATAACAAAACAGGTAACAGATGAAGGAGAGTGCAACATTTGATAGCAATCACAGCAAGATATGCATGCGAATCTTAAGAAGGTTACAATGAAAACAACAATAGTACGAATTAAAAAAAGCAGAGCCCTAGAGAACGTGCCACAGAATAAACCCCAGTTAACGTAGCGAGTGGCTGTACATGTTTTCGGGCAGCTGTTACTGTTGTTGTCAAAGTTAACGCAGCAGCCGCATCGCAATCTATGTGTATATGACAAACTTCTAACGTCGAGACTGTTTTCTTTTTGCGTGTGTGTTTTTCTAAAATTTGCAGGTAAGTGAACAACTTGCAACGACATTCTCGCCTATCGCCTCGGGCCATATCGCTGCTGTGTGCTGTCATGGCGTTTGAGGACCCCCCCAAACGTTAAGGTACTGGTAAATCTGCGCTGCGGATGTTTTTGTTGTTGTGGTCATTGATGTCGTCGTTGTCATGAATTGAGGGTCGTAGGAATGAAGTGTTAGCGGCGGTATCATTTTTTTATTCATTGGCATTACCAAGCGTACGCCAGGCCTGCAGGCAAATGCTCCGGCGTCACTCATCATTATTGCTATCAGCTTCATGAGTTTCAGAGAGCCCCAACATCTATCATAGCAGCAACAACTGATAATATTACTGCAACACCCACCACAACAACAAGAACAGCTGATAATATTACTACGACACCCATCGCCGCTAGGACTCTTACTATTGCGTCTGTAACTATAACTGCCTACGACTTTTATCATTATTGGAGCTACTTAAGTCAGCGTTTTTAATTAGTATTATTATTTATTCTCATCAGTAGACCTAGGCACAGACAAGCCAATGACAGGCAGGAAAGCTGTGGTGGCCGCTTATTGCTTGGTGTTGCTCATTTAACGAGTACCTCGGGGACATGTTATGGCCTTATCAATGGCAGCCACTTAGTTAAGTGTCGAAAATCCCCAATCTAATGAGCCCTGATCGAATCAACGTGATGGTGCTTGCGGCACCGGTGCAGCGGTTGGGCTTCAAACGACGCCGCGACAATGATGCTATAGCTGACAAGAAGAAAGAGAGAAGAAAACAAATGAGCTTTAACGAAATACCGATAAGTGCCGCTCTGAATAAAGCGGCAGTTACACCTAGGCCATTACTATAGTACTACATTTCACCTTGCTCGGGTAGCATCTGGATGTGGATAGACTTCCCTCTCTCTCTCTCTCTCTCTCTCTCTGTTTCTATATATATATATATATATTATGTTGTGACTTTCACTGCGTCACTTCTTTTCAAGCCAAACGTCGCCACGCCGGCCACCCGAAACAAGGCCGTAGTAGAAGTGGGTAGGAGTACATGACGTAGCAGCTGTATTATACAGCTGCTACCGAACTTGCCGTACAATACATACGGACAATAGACGCGATTGGAGTGGAGCTATTCCTGGGAGAACATCGCATACTACGCACAAGCTGGGCCACGCGCGCAAGCAACACGGTGATCACAGTCGGGGGTTAACTTCACGAAGTCCAGCGAACACGAACGGACGGGGCTAGGTGAAACTGGGGCCCTGCTGGTGGCCAACGAGGGGCCTGGGCGCCCCCTAACGCCCCGCGCCCGTTAGGGGTGCATATTAGCCTGACTCTGAGCCTCAGCCCACGGCGCTAATCGCAACGAATTGGACCGTAGAGCAGGAGAAGTAGGAAAAGGGGCAGAAAGAGGAAACACTAAGTAACCACGAGCACCACCATCACCGTCAATCGAGTCCGGACGGAGTCCCATTGGGCCTGCTTGCTGCTCCCCTGTGTCGCGGGGCGATGCAAGATGCCATGCAATGCAATGCAACGCATTGAGCGCAAGCCGAACAGACTAAACACGGGGCGGAAACGCCATTAGGAAACCAGAGCCTAGTGGTACCTCTTACTGAGCCTCGGGCATAGCGGGTACTCGCATCAGTGTCCAACTAACAATAATCTCTACCATCCTATTGTTGCAATGCACTAACACTGTGTGTTCGTCGTGTACTTTGCTGCGAGCTGCTGGATATACGTAGAGATTTTCGGCATAAACATTTCGGTGCTGCTGCGATAACAGCAAAGTAATCTGCTGCTACCGTCACCACTATAACAAGTAGATACCTTTAGCGGCAGTTACACTGTGCGTACAATATGTCTTCGTCCTGCGACAACAATTTCTATTGTCGTACGAAGGGTATGTCGGCGTAACGTGGCGCAAGTCAGTTTGTTCTGGGGATCGTGGAACAGGATAATTGAGCAATTGAATGTTCAGTATCTGTCCATTGCGGAAATGCCTAAATGATTATCAGATAGTCGAGCAGTTCGTTTTAAATTCTGCTTACAATGCAATCTGCCTTACCGTGCGCTTTTCAATGCAAGTTGTTGTAAGACGACTAACACAAGGAGGTTAGTTGGCCCACATGTAGAGGGTGGGATGCCTTGCCACAATAATGTACGTCCATGTGCGTTGGTGGGTTCTGTGTTTAGAGATCAAATTTTATCAATCAACCAATATAGGTACTATTGTTTTTTTTTCGGCTTTTTGAGTAATGCTACTGCTTAGTGCCGTGATGTTGTTGCTGAGAAAATAACCATTACATTACATAATATAGAATAATACCGTATACGATACAGTCACGCCCTCGGATATTTATTACTAGCTTGAACGGTGTACGTTTGACGATATCGGTTCGAACAATGGCATGCCGGTCGAGATGTTGCTCGGCTACAAGCCGGATAAACATAGGTCGTAGAGCCAGCGACTCGAGAATTCCTGAGGTTGGCCTTTTATCGCTGGTAATAGCGCTAGCTAACCGAAGAACTTCCCGCCCATCTAGAAGACGAGGCCGACTAACGGACTGTTCGAACAGCCTTCGATGATTGTTCGTGGAGCCTATTATTCACTTATTAATTTAGTTAATGATAATCCAGAGCTGCAATAGATAGCCGAGCGCTGCCTTATTCAGTCCTGTGGATCCGTAAGCGCACGTTTTCCTCCCACCCGTAAGGAGATACGCGCGCGGCTGTTCCACACAGTGGACGGAGTGATTTCGCTCACGATTTTGATTAGGCAGACCGTCCCGTAACGTCGCTATAACGAGGAGTGCCTGCCCTCTCCATATGCGTGCTTGACGCTATCATGGCGTAATATTGGGCTGGCTAGCATAGACGTCGGCATAGAAGCCGACGAAGCGCTAATTTCAGAACGTGGCGCGGGGGGAAAACGCCGGCGAAGGCCATCGCCATGCATGCGAAGCAACCGGAAATTCAACACCGTAACTTGAAGGCAGTACAGAGCATGCGCAGCAAAATCACAATAAAGGAACGGTGAACGAAAGTATATGTACGAGATATGTAGACAATAGAAATAAAACATTCTCCTGTCATGACAGGTCGTGCGTGGCTGGTCGTCGTAGGTTTTTCTCAAAGAGAGGTAAGGTCAAAGGAGTCGAAGGAGTTACTCATGCGTCGTCGAAGACCGCGGCCCGTCTTTGACGCACAAAGATAGGAATATGCCAATCAGATGCACAAATCAGCACTAAGCGAAATTAGTCGAAGCGAGACCGGACAACGTGCTGTAAGGATCAGCTGACACAGCAAAAACAGAAAGAAATTAGATGGCGGAGAAGACGCAGACGCACATATATATATATATATATATATATATATATATATACACATAAATATATATATATATATATATATATATATATATATATATATATATATATATATATACATATAAATATATATACATACATATATATATATATATATATATATATATATATATTGGACAACATCTTCAACGGGACAAGAAGTGGTGGTGAGTCTAGGCGACGAGCTCCCGCGAGGCGACTACCAGAGCAAGACGGACGAACCTCTTGGACTTCTTGGACTCCCGCTGATTGTGGCTAAGGCTACTGTGGGTGCTACTGTTGTTTTTGTTGTTCTACAGTGGTAGTAGTCGTCCGATGTGGAGAAGATGATAATGTCGCCGCCAGTGAAGACTAGATAGACTAATCAAATCATTTCAACATCTTTCACAACACTAATGTAACTTTAGCATCATAACTGGCAACAACAGCAACGCGACCTAAATGATTTAGCAATGCTAATGCAACAATAACAACAACAACAACAATAACAGTAGGAAAACAAATAACAATAATACCCATAACATCAACAGAAAGACAAACGTTCAGTTCGGTGGTAATAGCCAAACAGGTAGTTTAACTATGCAGTGCAGTTGTTGTTACTAGCGTTAACATCACAGGAATAACAGAAACGTCAACAATGAAAGCAAGATAACTATCAGTTATATCGACGCTACAATTGGAAGCAGAAGAAAAGTGGATATGTGCAAAACGCGCAAAATAAGAGTTAGACTAAGTAAGATTGATAGCAACTTTGACAACAAATCAACAACGAGATAACTCGTACAATGACCGAGCAATGCTCACGGTGATATCAACAACACACAACAAGAGGATTAACAAGAGTAACAACAACAATAAGCAATAACAACAACAACAAACAATAGCAACAAACAACACCAACAACAACAACAACAATAAATAATAACAGCAACAATAAACAATAACAGCAGCAACAACAACAGCAATAACAGCAGCAACAACAATAACAACAACAATAAATAATAACAGCAGCAATAACAACATCAACAACAACAACACCAACAGCAGCAATAACAACATCAACAACAACACTAACAGCAGCAGCAGCAACAATAGCAACAACAATAACTACAATAAACAACAACAAACAGCAGCAGCAGCAACAGCAACAACAACAACATCATCATCTCGCGACTGTTGCAATAGCAACATCTCGAACAGCAATAACAACAGCAACAACAATAACTACTCCCCGTGCAGCAGCAGCAGCAGTCGCGACGACAACAACAACAACAGCTGTTGTTGTTGTTGTTGTTGTCGCCGTCGCCGCCGCTACCGCCACTGCAGCCGCCCGCTCTTATGTTGGCGGCTGGCAACTTAGTGGCGGCCGGGTGGGCGTCTGGCGGCGCCGGCCGGTTGACTTCTACGCCTTGTTCGGACTCGTCCGAGTTGTCGGCCGATCCGCTGGGTGGCCGACCACCTTCTTCCCTTCCTTCCCTTGCCTGCCTGCCTGCCTGCTTGCCTGCCTGCCTCGCTCCCTGCGTTGACTTCTTCTTCTTCTTCTTCTTGCCAACAACAGCAACACCGACAGCAGCGGACGACGCTGCACGCCACTACGAACGAGCGGCTACTTAGCAGTAGGTAGTAGTAGTAGTCTGATCAATGGCTGGCTAGCTGGCTAGATTGAGGGGGAAACATATACATATATATATATATATATATATATAGAGAGAGAGAGAGAGAGAGAGAGAGAGAGGGTGGATAAGTGGATGGATGGATTGATGGACGCATAGATATATACATAGATAGAGAGGGGAAGCTATAAGATAAGGATAGAATAGGATATATGGATAAACGGCTGAATGAATGAATGAATGAACAGACACGCCAACAACTAGGTGGATGAGGGCTGACGGTAGCTTGCTCGCGCGTCCACGGTCGTCGAATTTCGCTTTGCTGCTGTCGCTGCTGACGCTGACGCTTGCCGCACACGGTGCGTTCTCGGCAGAACGACGACGACAACGACGACGAAGCAGAAGCAGAAGAAGAAGAAGACGATGAAGATGAAGAAGTAGACGATGACGACGACGATGATGAAGGCGAAGAAGACGAAGAGATTGCCGGCTTACCACTACCACTAGCATTACCACCAGCGTTACCATCACCACCACCACCACCACTACCACTACCATTATCATCACTACCACAGTCAGTGATGGCGTCTCTATCGTTCCTCCTGCAGCTGCTCACAAGTTGCACACGTCATAGCGCAGCAGTTGTTGCGCCGCAGCTAATGCAGTTGAGTTACTGATGGTGTTGCTGCTGCTGCTGTTGCTACTGCTACTGCAGCTGCAGGTGCAGGTGCATTTGCTCTGGCTGACCGCCATTTCTGTCGGTTTGTCTGTCACTCACTCTGTCTGTTCCTCGTAGTGCGTTGTCCGTCGTCAGACCAATCGACTTTCAGTGTGTCGTTTGTTGTTGGTGTCACAGCAACGTCTCGTCTGCACCTGCACAGTTGGCAGTAGACGGCCTGTGCTCAGCTGGTTGGTTGGTTGGTTGGTTTAGTGGTCAATGGTCGTCGGCCACCATCAGCTTTGTTGGTGGTTGCCGTTGTTGTCGATGGGACAAGTTCAGCACAAGCGACAACAGCAGCAACAACAAAAACAACAACAACAACGGCCAGTAACAGCAACAGCAACAACAACAACAACAACAACAACATCAACAGCAACAACAGCAGCAGCTGTAGCAACAGCAAAGGCTAATAACAACAGCTGTAGCATTCGAAACTGGAGCATCGAAATCGCAGACTCTGAGGCTCTCTCTTATAGATTGCGTGGTGGTGGTGGTCTTCAGCCGTGGGTCTGCAGCAGTTGATTCTCTGCAGATGCAGCAACAACAACAACAACAACAACAACGACAACAACGTATGTGTTTGGCACACATGCATGCCCGCGCACGGTACAAGCCACTCCGAGGCTGCGACTTCAACCACATTAACTGCAACAACAACAGCAACAACAGCATCACCACCACAACAACAACGATAACAACAACATACTACAGGAACAGCGGCAAAGCAGGATAACGCACGTGGAATTTGAGTGTTTTGTCGTTGTGCTCTTTATCGGCGTATTCATAAACATGATCATTAACGTCGTCGCATTCGTTCTCGTCATGGTCGTCGATATATCGAGAAGAAGTCCAATCGTGACGAGCATCTAGTGTGTGAAAGTGACCGCTGTTGGTCGAGGCCGAAGTCCCGAACAGCATTTTCGCCGATCGTCGACAGCGCAAAGCGTACGTGATCGTTTCGCCGATTGCCTATTCACCCACCACAGAGATTACCACCAAGAGGAGACGCTTGCTTGGACGCACAATAGTTAGGGCCAGATAGACTGATGACTTCAGAAGGTCGTGGAGGTCAGTGGTCGTCGTCGAGGTGAAAAGTGCGCCGAGTTCGCTGCGAGCCGCGCGCGGCCGGGGTGAAGCATGCGTGTTTATGTGCCACTGTTTTGAGCGTAGGTGTTCGAAAGTGCCAGTGTGACGTCGCAACACAAACCACTGTGGATGGTGCACATTACAGTGAACGAATTCGAATGTTAGATTTGTTTATACGCTGCTAGACTAGACGAATGCGCAGAAGTCTGTCCTAAGGACTGGGGGACTCTATCCTGCTGCGATTATAACTGTTGGCTTTAGCGTTGTCGTCGTCGTCGTTGTTTCGTTGGAGATTGTTACAGAGGTGTGCGGACAAGTGCTCTCCCGCTTGGATATCTGTTTTGCTTGAGAAGCTGAGCTCTGCAACCTTCCTCTGGGGCCTGCGCCTTGAGCTTTTTCGTCTGAGCTTACGTGACTAAGCGTTCTGTGTGGACGGCGTGAGTTAACCTGTTAGTTCGTCAGCTGGTGCAGTCTTGTGCAGTTACTACGATATCATACGGTTGGATATTCTATCCTGGAGACAGTTGGATATCATATCCTTGGGACAGTTGGATATCCTATCCTGGGGACAGTTGGATATCCTTTCCTGGAGACAGTTGGATATTCTATCCTGGAGACAGTTGGATATCCTATTCTGGAGACAGTTAGATATCCTATCCTGAGGACAGTTGGATATCCTATCCTGGAGACAGTTGGATATCCTATCCTGGGGACAGTTGGATATTCCATCCTGGATGCAAAAAGGGGCTCTCGAAGCCAGACGCCTCAATGAAGAACAATATGCACCACAATCGACATCGTTCGGAGAATTCCACTTTCGATGACAGATGACCAGCACATGGTGGGTGTGCCTTATCCAGCACATGGTGGCTGTGTCTTGCCCAGCACATGGTGGGTGTCACGTAATAGGTTGAACATAGCTTACTGTCGAAAGACGTGTTACCCTATTGTTAGACATACTGCATAGTGCACCAACGTTTGCTCTGCTCGGCCGTGCTTATATCAGTGTACTAATGAGTAGATGGCGATAACCTCTAAGCAGCCGCTGGCCACCCAAGATCATCTAGGTGTACTACAAAGGTTTCGGGTCACTGCGGTTCTTTGTCCTGCTAAGGTAAGAGAGAGAGAGAGTAAGAGTAGGCCTTTACGTGGGAAGCGAGGATTTGCCCCGGGGGTGTTTAGGTTACTACCACTGCCACTATTAATGACATTCTAGTCACGTTGCGCAAAATGCAGTACGCAACGCAACGTTCCAAACCGTTTGGGCAGCTCCACGTTTTCCTTCGGTGGGGGGGGGGGGGGTCGTCTCCAATGATAGAATCCTCGCCTGTGCGTTCTTGCAGTCTACACGCGTCGTGGCTCGAAAAGAGTCACGCCACCGACACACAGCGTTTGCGCTCAGGCCAAGCCTTGCCACTTTGCTCACTTTCGAGTGTCGACTAGGACCACGCGAACAAAGATCAAACCTAACCACTGCGTCCAACTGGAGGTGCTAACTATCAATCAACTTGCTTACATTATTTACCTAATGAGTTGTTTAAAATTGCATAAAAGAAATAATGACAATTTACACCTGCAACGGCTAGCATGCAATGCAACTGGCACCGCTAGAAAAAGTATCATAGCCAAACAGATTCTCTTCGTAAAGATAAATCAACTTGACCGCCGGGGCTGCATTCGTCGCTTTCGCGGCGTTAGTTGGTCGCGGATCTTCCCGTTAATATGTTTTGCTTGTAGAAAATCAAGACGCCAGCGTTGAGATGAAAAAACAAACTGTTAACACACCTATACGTTGCATTAGCAGCCTGTTGAGGTCGTACGTTGTGTGGAATATGTCAAAGCTGTAGGCTGTCCGAAAATGATTGGCTCTATATTGGAGGTCATTAGACGAATAGCAAATTCGTAAATATATATATATAAATACTTATACATATATATATATATATATATATATATATATATATGGCCGGCGCAGGTAGAGCAGAGCCGGAACTGGTCGGTGTGTTGTGTGGGTGGGCTGACGGGCGGTCGTACGGACAGACGGACGACCGTAAGTGGGGTGGCTGGGTGTGGGTGTGTGGTTTGAATGGGTGAGTAGGTAAGTGAGCGAATGAACAACGAGCGCATTCTTACGCCACGGAGGCGTGCGTCGGGATGTGGGGTGGTGGGGGGGGGGTAAACGCAGAGGGGAGCTGTGGGGGAAAACGCAGAGGGGAGCTGCGGGGGTAAACGCAGAGGGAAGCTGTGGGGGAAAACGCAGAGGGGAGCTGCGGGGGTAAATGCAGAGGGAAGCTGTGGGGGAAAACGCAGAGGGGAGCTGCGTCGATGGCGACATTCGACCGAGTTGTGGTGCGCAGTGATCCGCGCGCGGGCGCGCGCCTTCAGAGGCCACCTTCGTTCGCTTGGCTGCTTCGCTGCTGTTTCAGTCGGGAGCTCCGGTGGTTCGTCGAGTCGTTGTGGGTCGTTGGTCGGTTGCTGCTTGCGAGTCTTGACGTTTCGACATTACCGCCGCCGTCGACGACGACGACGCTAGGGGCGAAGGCGACCACAGCAGCGACCGGGGTTCGGGGGCCGAGACGGCAGCCCCGGCGATTCAACCAGCATTATCGGGGGCATTGCTGCTTCCACACTCATGCACACACACACATACATGTTGGGACCGCAGAAGGACAGACAGACAGCACTCTGTGCTGGGTCCTGCTGCAAGCACGCACATGTTTTCGCATCTTACGAGCATCCACATCGTCACATCGGCGACTCTACCGTCACCGAGGCAGCAACAACAACAGCAACAGCAGCAACAACAACAACAACAACAACAACAACAACAACAGAGGAAAACGACAACAACAAAAACAACAACGCAAGCAGCAACAGAAGCAGCACACGTTGTAGTGGCAAGGCAAAGCCGATAAACTATCCACCAGCAACCGGGAGTAGGCTGCGGCGAGCCATGAGAGCCTCTTGTTGTAGTGGTTCGGATCTAAAGAGATCCTCTCGTTTTTGGTCTTTTATCCTATGCTGTTCTCTTGGATAGGCACGAGGTGGTGATGCGCATATCGCCGTTGTTGTTGTTGCTGCTCTTGTTTGTGTGATCTATCGTAGTGCGTAAAGGTGGCCGCATCCGAATCAACGTGCAGTTTTTAGGCAGCTACAGCAATGGTATCAATAACAGTAGCCGAGTAGCCGCAACAACAACAACAACCACAACAACAACAACAACAACAACAACAACAACAACAACAACAACAACAACAACAACAACAACTACTACTACTACTACTACATCAGCATCAACAAAAACACATCCCCATTAACAACAACAACGCCATCAGCATAAACAACAGCAGCAATACCAGCAACAACAACAACAAGAACAACTACATCAGCATCAACAACAACATCAGCATCATCAACAACAACAACAACAACAACAACAACAACAACAACATCAGCATCAACAAAAACACATCACCATTAACAACAACAACAACAACGCCATCAGCATCAACAACAGCAGCAATACCAGCAACAATAACAGCACAGCAGCAGCAGCAGCGAGTAGCTTGTTGAGTTGCGGATCCGTTTGAGTTGGCTACGCTCGTGGCCGAAAGTCGGCCAAGTCGGTTGGTTTGACGGTGATAACGGTTCACCATCATGACTAAACCAACCAACCAACCAGCTAAGCAACCAACTACCTAAGTCATTGACGGCGGCGGCAGCAGCAGCAGCAGCAGCTGCGGGGGCGGCGGCAGTTACTCATACGGAATATTGCTAACGGAAAAGCAGCTTATCATCATCAGAATCAGCATGTTAATTATCATTATCATCATCGTCGTCGCCGTCGTCGTCGCCATGATGATCATTGCGATAGTTACCGCTACACGGCATCGGCGCTCAGTGCCCCGTGCTGCCACTAGCAGGAAGTGTGCCAGCGATGTGATGATGAGAGTAAATGTTCTAGCAGTTGTTAATGTAGTTGTTGTTATTGTTGTTGTTACTGTAGTAGTTTTTGTTGTTGTTGTTGGTAAAAATAGAAGTATTCGTAGTAGCTGTAGTATTCGTCTTCGAAACGGCTCTAAGAATGGTAGTCGCCGTCATGATAGCAGATACAACAACAGCAGCAGCAGTAGCGGCAACAACAACAACAGCATACGTTTGAGACGCACGGGGAAAGAATGACTAACAGATCATCTAGTAATGGTGCAACAGCTTTGACTGGGCAGGGCGGCAGTGCCAAAAACAATCCCATAAGAAGAACACCAAGGAGAAGAAGGAGATGAAGGAGAAGAAAAAGCCGTATCTGTAACAGCCGCAGTTGTCTTAGGAATCGTAGAAGCAAACTCTAGGAGCCGAATTACCCGAATTTAGGAATAACATAATAGTAATATGATGATGATAATAAGGACATTACTTAAACAGGCTAAAGCAAGTAGAGCGCTTTCATCCAGTTCGGTTCCGAGACGCTGTCGGGACGGCAAGTGTTAAAAGCCGAATTTTACTTCGATGTTTGGTAAAGGCTCACCTGCTGTTATTCGTCAGGGAGCTCATATATATATATATATATATATATATGTATATATATTGACGACAAATCGTGTCTCACCGTATGGATTAGCTTTGCTGGGCAGACGGAGTGCGTTGTTTTTGGTATAATTTTCAGATATATATATATATATATATATATATATATATATATATATATATATATTTGCGTGTGTAACCGGGTTATTATTTGAATTGTTATTATCTTATGATAAACACATGCTGTCTCTGGTAGACATATGGTATCTCAACGTTGTGCTTCTGAGGACGCTTAGTAGTTCGATTGCTATTTAATGTAAACGAATTCGTGTGTGTCGAACAGTGGCGTTGACTTCTAAATTTTAAGGTTTTTCTACACTATTTACTTACCTTAGTTCATCTGTTTAATAGAAATGTCTCTCATATGTACTTGCATCTTCTCGACGCACACTCACAAGCTCGTCCGGTCATGGAGTTAAGCAGTTGTCGGTTATGCGGATCAATTCCCATTGGAACTACAAGTTTAGGCGTAAAATTTTTAAACAGAAATATCTTCCCTTACTGTCCTAGACTCTCACTGATACTTGCCTTCACTTTATGGCGTTGTTAGAACTCACCCGCTTGCCGCGTACAGCTTATTTTAGTCTTCGTTTATTCGAGATCTGATGTACGCAAGGTTGTGCTTCAAGACTGGTCACAGAATACATGCGTTACAGACATCTTGTCTATTAGAACAAGGTAGGCAATGTTAATATATTGGAAGAATATAAATAGATGGGGAAATAGAATATAAGGCGTTTCTGAGAGCCCGAGACGCACAATTGGGTCGAGATTCGAGAACTTAAAACGAACATGTCGACTTACCAGACAAAAGTCCTAGTAGCATATATTTGTAATGACATACACCATCAAGAAGTAGCATACTTCATTTGTCTGAATGAACATGCCACGTTTGAATCATGTATGATTGCGCCGCAAAGACCTGTGGCAATTGTAAAGATGGAATTGACATGGCACGGATATGTAATCCGTGCAAACTGTGGGTAAGACGAGTATCCGATCATGACGAAGCCGCAAAAAATGCCTGGGAGTGGACATCCCTGCTAGGGCGCATCTCACTTTGAAGACAAACCCTTGGTGAACATGTTGTACTTAATAATCGTGTCAGCTCAATAGATGTGTAACCATGTTCACCACTGCTCGGTGGTGATCATGCAGGGATGAAACAAGCGACCACAAACAGTAACGGTAGCACCAGAACAATGATATAAAGTAAGGCGCAGCGGAACAACAACAACAACCATGTTACAGACTGGAAAGGTCCGCGGAACAGGTCATGTATATTGACCGCCGTCAGAGAAAGCCTTATATTATTATTGTTATTATTATTATTATTTGAGAAAAAAAAAGCGATAATGAAGTCTATCAAACATGTCGGCGGCTACGTCGATACAGTCGATATTGGACGCTAGAACACGCCGTCTAACGGAGTGATGGAACTGCACGTAATTTTTGTTTGCCATTTAGTATTGGAGAGCGAAGTACAAGACTGTATCTTGTTGTCGTAGCTATATCTGGGTAGAAAGTTTATGTAATTTGGCACTCACGCTATGAATTGGCAAAACAGCAACATACGAGCATATATCTATATTTCCGTAAATACAGCACAATCAATAAATAGGAGGGTATATTTCAATTGCAACTGGTGCAGAACACGCAAGGTGTTTGGCCGCCTGTGCGGCAATGACCAAAATAACACAACAACAACAACAGTAGCAATAAAACAAAAATGCTACGGCTACGCTAATATCGACAGCAACAATAACGCTGTCAGTAGCAATAACTACGATAGAAAGGTGGAGGGTAGCCATGACAGCTGCAACAACAACATCAGTAACAAAGGAAATACAACAACAGCAACAACAACAACAGCAAAAAGAAGCACACAGACCTAACTAACGGCCATAACGGTGGACGTAGCGAAATAGTACTTTCTAACAATGAAAAAGAGCTAAATCTTGCAGCTGGCAGTGCAGTTAGGGCGCGTTAACTGAATTATATTAACGTATGACATCGGCGTCGAATTTGATGTGTTAACGAAGTAAAAGTAATAAATACCCGGTAGCGATAAAAATAGTAAATGCTCTAGCAGAATTACCAGCAGTAGCAAGAACAACAGTCATAGTAACAATAGTAACAACTGCGAGTGAATATGTTAGTAACACTAGTACTTAGCCTGAATATTAAAATGCTGTAATACGTTTTTATGACACATGGTTTCGGTACCCTTGTTGTTGGAATATTGTTGTTGATATATTGTAGATTAGAGGATTATGTGTAAATGTGTAGAGTTATGGCCACCAATGACTAATAAATAAGAAATAAGCCGAAAAGTGAGAACATAAAAAAAACGTTTTGCGCGGACGAGGAAACGTCCGTATTTTTGTGTAAATTGCGAGTGGCGTTTCCGTGGCTGGAAACCACTTGTATAAGGAATAACGTAGCGCTGTTGATAAAGTAACACAAAGTCGAATCGTATGCGCTGATGCGTCTACTAAGCGTTCAGAACGGCGTTGGACTATTGAACCTGCCTGGAGGGGAACTAAGCAGAAGGACGGGGGTGGTAATAAACTTTAATTGATTGATTGATTGAGAAAGAGGGGATAACAGCCTCCAATCGATGAAACTTGTTGATAACGACAGGACGAATACACGTGTGTACACGTGCTACTACTTCGACTACTTCTACACCTATCGCAATTAGAACTGATTTTAGATCAGCTTCTGTTGCTTCTGCACATTTGTTACTGTTGTTGTTAGAGCTGCTTGCAAAGAAATGGCTCGCCGTGCTGGCGTCAATAGAATTCGTACGGACACGTGACTCATTTGCTGTGACAGAGAGAAGGGACTCGCCCCTTAATTGACTCCGACCGACCCACCATGATGATGATGATAATGGTGCCATTCAGGGTCGTCATGAAATTTACTGATTCTCTCTCTTTCTCTCTCGTTGATGTCTGCGTGCAAAAACATGCATACGCACACACACACATACATGTGGGCAAAATAGATGCCGTGCAACAAGCAGAAAAGAGAATACACCCCCCCCCCATTTATAAAATCCCTCTGGATATACAGTCGCGACGTGGGCAATGGCCTGCGTCACGTCGGCAGATTGACCAGCGGTACGCGGTCGGTAATCAGTCATCACGTTAATGACAGTGATGTCCGTAATCAGTCAAGTTCGCCACAGTCACAGTCAACAACAACAGTTTCAATTGTGGGGCTTGCAACGTATCAAAATGGCGATTGTCGGTCGAATTCGCTTCGACTCACATTGCGTCGTCTCATGTGGAATATAATAGCCTGGTGGTCAAGGTGACTGGTTGGTTGCCTGGCTGGCTGTGTATCGCTATTCGCCTCGGTAATCCCACAAACAGACACGGGGGTCTGTTTTGTTTGCATTTCTGGTCGCACTGTAACATATATATGTCTGCATGTATTTGTGTATATATATACACATTTATATATATATATATATATATATATATATATATATATATATATATATACATCTATATATATAAATATATTTTTTTTTCTTCTTTTTGTAAAGCTTATGAATAAACATTATATGTGAATACACGTACATATAAACGCGTGTATATACACAGGTTACTGTTATGGCTGCCGTTAAAGTTGTGTGGTTAGTATCATTTTGTCCAATTCGGTCGGTCTGGCAAAGTTAACGTTCCGCCTGTACGGGCGGCTCGAGGCCAGACAGGAGGCCCCAAGTCGGGCCGCAATGCCTACCTGCCTGCTTGCGTCTGGTGAAGGCGATTCACCTAGACAAGTGAGCATCTTCTTCTTCTTCTCAACACAAAAGCCGATTACGTATGTGAGCACCTAATTCGAATAGAAGTGGGCGTGCTCTGGCTAGCGAGCCGATGGATCAGACGTCGACGGATTAACCCTCGATGCTGCAGGGACTGAGAGAGTACACCGCAAAGTAGGGCGAGCCACTTCCATTAAGCGGTTGTATCTATGCACGTATTGCAGTGTGTTCTTCTTGTGTTCCCGCTCTTACGTAATCGATTTCGCCACTCACTCACTAGTGAGTGCTCGAGTGAGCCGAGAACTAGAAAATAATACTTTTATCCGTGGGGGCTCAAGCCCGGTGGCGGTGTGCATTCGCCTGCGTCTCGCGACCGGAGGAGACACGGATAGGTGTGCGGGTTCGAGCCCCACCGTTGCACCGATTTGTATTTATGGGTGTCCGTCTATGAAGCAATCTACGAAAAGCAGTCCCGTGGACGTTAAATCTTGGCTGAGGGTCAGCCCGAAAAAGTTTATCCGTGGGGGAAGAGGGAATCCGTATAAAGCTGGCCATCAGTATGTTTCCTTCCGATTGGCTTGCTTTTGATGCAACGAAAACCGCCACTGTTCACAAGCGTACACAAGCGATGTCGTCTTCTGTCCAAAAAGCCATTATCGGCGTCAAGCCCGTTTATTTTTTTTTCTAAATCTAACTCGTGTAAGACACGCGTAAATGACTGACTGGGATGTCTGCCAGTGAAATCAATTTTGCAGTATCTTTCTTTCGCAACGCTTAGCACGTGTTCAGCTACGCACACACATGCGTGACATGCATCCAATCAAATGTCGATTGATGTGGGTGATTGGAAAAGAAGAGAACAAAACTTCACTACATTCACTGCTAAGAGGGGTTAGTCTCGAACGGTTTCTGAGTATATTGTTATTCCGTGTACGTTCTTTTTCACACCCGATAGGATCGCTACATTACAGAATTGCTCAATCGCTCTCATTCGTGTGTCGCCGCCATTCCCCGCCAATTCTTACTGGTCTTCCTAGTCGTAGTAGCTGTAGTAGTGGTAGTAACTTCACCGTTTGGCATCGCTTCAAGTTCACCACCGTTCACGGCGTTATCGGCTGTAGATTGTGCTCGGCAACGAAGGCTGTTTCAGCGGGTAGTAGGTATTGACCGAGTTTCCCCCGCTTCATTTATACCGCTACCTACACCCGACAACGCTCCTCTTAGAGAGACAGCAGCTTTTTTTTTCATCAACATCATCATCATAGTAGTGTGCTGAATATAATTAAAGTGCGCAATGTATAATTCGAATTTGTATGGATTCGGTAAGAGATATCTTTCTAACCATAGATTGACCTTTTGCGCTCCTAATTAAAGAATGAGCTCACTTAAGTAAGAAGTGCCAGGTAGGTGAAGTTGAATCGGGAAAAGACCAACCTAAGCAGTCATCCCAGATCCGTTTGCGTCAGGGAATCTGGCGTGTCAAACCCGCGGTAAGCAACAGGTTTGCTGCTTCATTGACAATAGCTAAATTTCCTAAGCCACAAAAAGCTAACTTATTTTTTACGTGTCACGATGCCCTAAACGTGTGTTACCCCTCGTTTCCAAAATTAAGAGTCGATTTTTAGGATAAATTACGCGTTTTCAATGATAATACATCCGCACCCTCTTCGGAGGTCCTTCATCAGGTGCACACCATTGGCAAGATGCTTCTTGGGTCTCGGGAGTGTAGTGATGAACCCAGCTTTCATCGACGGTCATGAATCTGCACCAAAAATCCGACGGATTGTTCGACATCTTGGCCAAATTTCGCTGTGAAGCGAAAACAGGCGCGTTTTTTGGCCTTGGTTGAGCAAATGCGGCAGCCATTTTTCTCTGAGCTCTTTCATCTTCAAGTTTTCGTGCAGGATGAAATGCACACTACCCAAACTGATCCCCAAGGCCTCCGCTATCTCCCTAATGTTCACTCGCTTATCTGCGGCAACGATTTTGCGCACCTTTTCCACGTTTTCCTAATCAATTGCCGTTTTTGGGCGTTTTGAACGTAGTTCATCCCGGTGCTCCTGCGACCTCTTTTTAACTCATGAATCCAGTTGGAAACAGTGGCAAAACATGGCGCAGAGTCACCGTACACCTCGTCTAACTCAGTTTTCACTTGGGTCGCATTCCAACCTTTGAAATAAAATGCTTGATAACCACTCGAAACTCTTTTTTCTCCATTTTTCAAAATCACGCCGATACGTTGCACGGGAAAAGCGATCAAACGAAATCGCAACGGCCAATCACCATAATATTTTGACTGCTGGCAGTCGAAAAGTTGCAGTTCCTAATAGCGGTGGAAGCGCGCTAAAATTCGAATTCTAAAAAGCTCATTCTAAGAACTTATTGAACTACCTGTATATATATATATATATATATATATATATATATATATATATATATATATATATATATATATATATATATATATATATATATATATATATATATATATATTTGTATATATATAGCAGCGATTCCACAAACTAAGCATAATAATTTATTTTCCGTCTAATACATTATGTATATATATATATATATACTCGCAATAAGGACACGTGGACGGTAACAATAAAACGAGAACAAGATGAAAATTTCACTTATCTTAGCTATTCAAAACATAGTTTAGCTGTTACTGCAATATGACTCTTAAAATTAGATGATATGTTATGTCATTACTGTTGTGGTTAGTGTCTCCTGCTGCGGCTGCTACCACGACAAGCTCTACCGGTACTTTGTACGTTTTGCCGCACACACGAGTTAGGCGCGGACAAACAGCAAAAGATTCCACCAGACCAGCCGCAACAACAAGGCGACAGCAACAACAAAAACAACATCCACAGTAACAACAAATATTGGACCAAAGAGGCATCCGCAACGCGTTTGCCTGGTGAACCACGCAATATTGTGCGAGTTTTGCCGGATGCATTTTTCCCTCGCTGGCTTCGGCCGCATGTTCAGCAGGCCAAGGAAAGGTCTCCTTTTGCTTTCGCTCTATGTTCGGCTAGTTGTCCTAGGTCACCATCTGCTACATACAGCCGATACTCTTGTATATATATATATATATATATATATATATATATATATATATATATATATATATATATATATATATATATATATATATATATATATATATATCTTCGTTCGTTCGGTCTATATAGGCCTTCTCGTACGTAACCTGCTATCCCTGTTTCTTCATCAAGCCTTCCTCGATAAGCATATTGCATACGTTGCGACTCTACATATCTTAGCCGCTGCAGCATGTGGGTGTCTGCCAAGAAAGTGGAACCCCCTATGAACATAGCGGGCCTTATTTCCCCGTTTTCTTTGCGCTTATCTATTTCAATCAATTTGGTATCAGGATAGTATTAATAATCATTGTTATGATTTCTATTACTAAGTGTGAGTTATTGGTTAGAGTATGAGTTAAAATTGTCATCATGAAAAAATACTAGCTCATTTTTAACGGCCGTTATTATCGCGACGGTCTGCCACTATATATAAATATATAGCTGCTGATGAATCCCAAGGAAGAGTGTAAGAAAAACGTACGTATGCGCAATGACAGAAATTTGTCTAAACTTAGTTGTTGCCTGCTAAACTAGACGTTGGCATCAGTGTTTAACTTTTAGACCATATGACGCTCAGTTTAATTTAGGGTACATTTTCACGGGCAGTAACAGGTAAGGTGCCTTATTGTGTGAGAAAGCCGTCATTCTAACGGCGGTCAAGATATAATAAAAATAATCATCGGTGCGGCCTTGCCTAAAGATACAGCGTAATGTCAGTATATTTCATCATCATTGGCTCACCTTTCTGTTTCTGCCTTGTTGCTTCTGGGTGCTCAATGTTAGTACTGTTTGAAGCGCTATGATCTCCCAATGTCCGCATTGGGCAGCACGCAAAGACCTGGGGCGTTAGCTATAAATCGACATGTAAAGCGATAACGTGTCTACGTTGTGTGTCCACCTTCAGTGTCCACCAGGCGTACCACCAATCGACCAACGAGGAAATGATGAAGTGTAACTGGCAATGTGCTACGCGCTACCTGAGGCTGACGAGATTATCGAACCCTCGACGAAAGTTAGACACAGCAGCAGCAGCAATATAGCTTCCTCGCCGGCGCCCATATCGATGCGTGGAACCTCCTGAGCAATAATGATCACCTGCCTACTGCGCATACGTGTATACGGTGCCGCCTTACCGTCCACTGTACTCTCGCACGTACAAGATCAAAGGCAAACACCTCGTATCCACATGCCATACCTCGGCTTCCGCCACGACGCACAACTTAGCCCCTGCTAGATTCGGCATCTATCGCCGAAGCAAGGCAAGCAGACTACAACTAGGGTATGCGCCTCTGATCAGTCGTCCTGTCCAGTACTGTGACTGGCCCATGACCAGCAGATAGATCAGTGGAGTGGCTTTTTGCCAATATGAGACAATATCGTCTTCTGCCCTCTTGACGTATGCCGTTAGTATACGCAATATATGTATTGCATTGGCGGCCATAGCAGAAGCAACAACAGTAGCTGCAGCTTTTAGGAATCGCTTCCTCCCTACCTCGAGTAGTATATTATACAGCGATCACTGGTGACCTATGTGAAGAATGCTTACAGACGGATGTTGAAGCATTTACTGAAGAACGCAAATCAACGTATGTGTCTTTGAAGACTTAGCGTAGTTTGTATCACCTTGTGCTATACAGACAGCGAAGGTCGGTGTACGCGTTCTTTTGGGAGAAGATTCCACGCGGCAGCGCTACAGTGGCCTCGTCAATAAGTTAAGTGCGCAAGTGGATCGCTAGCGCCTTTTGTTTTATTTTATGTTTTATTTTTATAGAAGAGGAATGTCGAGGGAACTCACGTTTGAGTACAACAACTCACCGATTCATGTTTATGCCTCTTATCCATTACTGCTTTCAGGTTAGGCTTACGATATTGACGTGCTCGTTGATGAGTCGATTTGAAAAGTTCGCTTTTCTCGACGGCGTCCAAGTCTAAACGCATTTCTGACGCCTGTAACTTCAGTCAGAGTCTAGGCGATTTGTTACCGCATGCGTTCCTCGTCTTCCTATTATTTTTCTTCTTCTCCTTCTTCTTGTCTTCTAAGTTACGTGCTCACATGCCGGCCGCAATGATGGCGGCTTTAGTGTCTGCTTCGGTAACACTGGTTGTCTGTCTGTCTGTCTATCTGACAACGCACGGCGCCCGTAACTTCCTGTTGCGACGCAGGTTCTGTCGTCGTGAGCTTGATCTTCGATGCCACTGAGCACTGGTGTCGTCTGCTTAGATCTGTCAGGGAATGGTCCGTCCCAGTATTCCCGTTTTTATGGCGAAGACACACCACCCGGAAGACAGGCGGAAGGCTCGTCTGAAGCAACTGGTGACGCCTTGAGCGCGAATGCCGCCGAATGACTCCATCGCTAGGTATGATTTTTTGGCATAATGCTTCTTCCGCCATCAGCCCTGCACTGCTGCCGAAACAGCAGATCGCCACCCTGCCCTGTCCCTCCCAAGCCTTTTGGGAAACGACAAACACTGCTTCGACAAGGGACCAGGACTTTAACGAAGAAACCCTCGAGTGGCCCTTGAGACTATGGCAATGTCTATGGCAATCTGTTGTAAACGTTTTTGCGGCGCTTACAACACCAACAGGCCCCGAGAACCGGATCATCATTGTCACCGGGACAACCCTGTTCTATCCGTATTGGGTCTCTACAGTACAGTTGCCACTAGCGGCACTCTTCCACAAAGGTATTATAGTCGATTAAATAGACTACATTACTGAAGTGACGTTTTGATGATAAAAGTGCGTAATTAGTAAGCACTGTAAACTCGTTGTTAATTATTTGAAGCAAATCTAAGTGAACTTGACTTGACGGTATGCGCATGCTTGTTCTGAGGAAATCCGAATGCTATCTAAATTACACTACGTATGTACACTACGTATCCTCGTGTGTAATTCCTTTAACTGCTGTACTACTTCTTCGTTGCTCGGTCTTTACGAACGTACTGTTTTATTTGAATCCAATTTATATTCCTTACCTTCAACAGCGTACAGTTAATAAAAGCATTAATTGCGACGCGTAGGTTCCCAATCAGACCGTTTTGTCGATGTATTAGGCAAACGACTACATTCTACGTGGGCCCAATGGCGGTGTTTTCTTGCTTCGACGCAATGGCATTCCAAATATATATATATATATACATATATATAGCCAAGAAGCGCAGAACCTCTCTAGCAGAGAAAGTCAATCCACTTTCAAACTTGTACTTTGATTCTCTCGTGAAGGGTCTAGTTACGAAATCTCGTTGAATAATGTGCTGCCAATAATACATTTTGCTTAGTAGAAATGCAATGCCTTGTTCGCAGCACTAGAAATAATTGGACAAAAGTTGCGATAGTTCCGGAACATTTCTGTTTGCATTTCGCTATGTTTTTCTAGCGGCAAAAGTGGAAGTAATATATTACGATAACTCAGCATGTCTTTCATGCATCTATGAAACAGCGCACATAAATTATTTTTCTGTAATTCTTCAGTGGTCATCTCTGCGCTCCGTTCGTACGTGGCCCTGACGGATCGTAGTCTATGTTGAATATCCTGCTTTGACAAAGTGGTTTTATGTTTTCTGGTTTCGCAGCACAATATAACTGCAGATAACATTTCGCTACGATTATCTATTATGAAGAAATATATAACAAGTAAATCTTAATATATGGCGTCATGGTGACACAAGGGTCGACTCAAGCGATCCCGATTCGCTTAGGCTAAGACACTAGTGTTTTGAACATTTGTTTATTAGATATCCGTCTTGCCGTTGGATAAACTAAATAAGATAGCAAACTTGCTCGCCCGACTAAATGTTATGATAATAGTTGTTTATTATTCTGATAGTACAACCACTCTTGCACTTCCGAGGCAGAGATGGCTCAGCAGATAAATTTAGTTTCCTTTTCCAAAAGTCTCTAGAAGCGTGCATGATTTCATGCCCCAAACGCCTCGCGATAGAGGACCAATGCTATTGGTGTACCATGGTCTATTTGAGTTACTGCAGCAAGCGATAGCAGATAGCTGGTGCGGTTTTACATGTTTGCTTGCGTATGAAATAGCTCACAAGTTGACCGATAATTATGTGCTACTGAATTCGTAACGGGGGGGCGTAAAACGCGAGCACCTTGCGACTTGCCATATGCTGCATGTATTATAGTTTGACAGGTAGGGGGGGGGGTTTCGATAGATGGCTGTTTCTCACAACGAGCAAGGCCTACGTCTTAACGCGTAAGACGACCGTTCACAAGTAACACCTTCCCAGTGCCACTTGTCTGGACTGTGACCAGATCGCGGTTAGTCCAGACGGCGTCTGAACTGACCGCGATCATCAAATGGACTAGCCGCAAATCTTCTGAAACGGCTACAAACACCTGACCCCGTTCAAAGTACTCGACTTTTGTCTAAACAACGCCAATAAGTAGTAACACAAGCAGCAGCAGCAGCAACAACAACGACAATTATTTTCGAAGGCTGCGGCATGCGGCCGTTGTTCTCGCTTTGTGTACGAGCTCAAGCGTGGTCTTCGTCCGGCTGCAGTTTGAACCTCGACTTCAGCGTAGACGTGCCCTAGGTAGACGCGCTAGAAACGCTGCTAATCAACCTCATCGTAACACCGCTCGGCTGTCGGCTGTCGGCGTTATCGGTATCTGGAATGAATTGTGTTAAATGGTAGACTCGTTAGTCACTACCGCCTTAGTGCGTGTTTTTAACGTTTTCTGCCGGCCGTGACTTAGTTCTCGTGCGCACGTCATAACGTCCTATATGATTAACATTGACTGGTTTGACTGGCTGGTAAAGTTCGTTTCGGAATCGTTCGAAGCCGATGAGAACTTGTGCGGTGGGCAATAGGCGTGCGACATGGTCAAAGTCCGAGGTCCGGCTATAGGCGGCCTTCGGTGGTGACACGCAACTTAATGAGGGTGGGATCGTAAGCGTTTATTATTCACTAAGTACATTTTTAATACTTTATGCAGACATGATACGGCTGCATTAGAGGGGCTCGATATGCTGTCACTGTTGACGATTTAAATGCCACGCTGTAAATACTTGGGTGTACTTAAAAAACATGCTCATTCACTAAAGGCGTCACACAGCAATGGCAAAGCGGGGATGGGCGCCTTAAAATTATGGCTAAGAATGCGGCTGACAATTGGTCCTATATATATATGTTAAGGCGAGCACTGCCGAGTGTGCAAACGTATTGTAAATTATTAATAAATCATCACAATATTTTCTATATAACATCATTTTCTAAATTTCACGCCTATTTATTTTCTATTTGTTATCTCTATATATAGTAATAATAATGAGAAGAATCGATTTCGTTGTTTGTCTTATCTGCATGGGGCACCGTACAAGTCGTTTACAAGTGATTGAAATTAGTGTTTAACTTACAGCCCCTGAAATGCAAGGCGGTTTTCCCTGCATTGCCCATTACGTAGGCTATCCTATATATATATATATATATATATATATATATATATATATATATATATATATATATATATATATATATATATATATATATATACAGAGTGTTTCCAAAATTAAGTGCACTCTTTTTAAGGGGTGGTAGAACTTGTTTAAGGAATCATTTTTCCCATTGAAATAGGTAAGGGGATCTCTTGTTTAGGAGTTAGAGTGAAGTTACTATCATCTGTTGTACTGATCGGTTGGTCGGTCATCACTTCACAAATAGCGCCATTGCGGATGAAAGAGTTGTTCGGTGGGGAAATCAACCATGCCGTCGTGATCGGCAAATTCTGCTTCTTCTAAGAGATACTCAGTCAGCCTTGTCAAAGAGTCTCATTAAGAACAGCTCGCAAAAATAAAAATTCACAGAGAAACCGTATAAGTATACCCCTTACAGGAACCTTTTTGGTACAATAGTGGTTCGATTCCTGATATGGTTAGCGACAATGGCTGCGTGGTCTAGGAAGCTAGTGCGGTTGTCATTTACCGGGATATCGCCGGTTCGATGCCTGTTGCTCTTGATCGAATTTATCTTGAGCGATGAGAATAGATTGTAAACTACGCCGCGGAGAGTCAGCGGCCATACTGCGACAATAGGCGTGTATATTCAAGCATCTAGTTGGAAAAATCTAGATATCTCAACATGTCCGACCCTTAGTGCATTGAAGATTAGCTTCACGGTTATTCCAAGCTTGTCGGGGACGGATGATTCGAAGTCTAGAAGTAATAACAACTTCCTTAAAAACTTAACGCAAAAGATACAGACCTACACAGTCTAACGGAGAAGGAAACGTGTAGCACGTTTTCTCTTTTGTTAGCACCGGACCTTATTGGAGTCCGACATTGGAGGGTGGGAAAAACGGCTTAAGGTCTCGGATCACGGATCAAACCATACATCATTGCAATGACCTTTGAGAAGTGGGCATTCTCGTAAAGGCACTACTTGTCCTCGTACAAAAAGTTGCCTCTGATGGGTGGCAGAACTCCGTAGTGGTAGCAACGGCCACTGGATCCTGCACTGGTAATAATAATAATAATAATAATAATAATAATAATAATAATAATAATAATAATAATAATAATAATAATAATTATTATTATTATTATTATTATTATTATTATTATTATTACTATTATTAGCGTTTTGCGCGGCTGCGGTAAGTTTACACGGCAAACGAGCCGTATGGGCAAGCGGTGGGTTCAGGGGTGCAAGGGGGAGACTGTCTGTTGCGTGTTCCTTACTTCAACGGCAGCTGACTGAACTGCAGGGCAGCTTCATCTCAAGGCTGATGACTGCGCCAGCAGCAACGCCGGTGTCGACGACGACGACGACGATGCCAGCGCCATTTTGGACAATGACAGGTTGACATCGCATATTTCCCCTGCAGAAGTCATCTATCATCGATGAATGCATCCATCTGTCTGTCTGGATGTCCGCCCGTTCGTTCGTCCGTCCGTTTACCTATTCTATTCAGCTGAATCGGTTACAAACGAACTGACTCGAAAGAGAAAATTCGACAAGTTGTTTTTGCTGCTACTGCTGCCGCTGCTACTGCAGCTGTCCGTGCTGTCCTCCTGCACCAGCAGAACCAGCAACTTCTCTTTTGCTTCGCAGCAACAGTTGAGTCGCTCGCTTGACTGGCGGCTAGCCAAAACTTCCCGGATGGACGGTGCATGCTTCCCCCGATCCCCGCAAACGTTAGCTGAACCAGAAGTTGCCGTCGACGTTAGTTTTGCCATTGTTGTTGTAAGTTGTTGTTATTGTCGATCGTTGTAAGTTGTTGTTGTTGTCGATTGTTGCAAGTTGTTGTCGGTTGTTGTTGTTAATTTTGTTGTTGCTGCTGCTGCTGCTGTTGTTGTTGTTGTTGCTGCTGCTGGTATTGTTGTAAGTTGTTGTTGCTGCTGCTGCTCCTTGTGCTGTTATTGCTGTGCTATCTCTGCTGATTCAAGCCATCCTTGTGCCTTGCTGTGCCGGAGTGAAGCCGGCGATAGTCGTGGCGGCGGGCGAATGATGAGGCGGAGACCGAGACGGATGCAAGAAAAAGGAAATATTTTTTGGTGTTTTTTAGCTGGGAAGTTGTTGTTGTTGTTTCTGCTGCTGTTGCATCCGCGAATGAAAGCAAAGATTGATAGCGTTTTTTCTCTTCGTTTTTGTTCTCGTTCCTCGCCTTTTGGCTTGCCTATGCTACTTGTAGTCTGTGCTCTTATTGTTGGTGGTTATTGCGTCGTTTATGTACGCAGTTACCCTTTACCTGCTCGAACAAACGAATCGATGGTTGCCCGTCTCCAAGTGTGCGCCCGTTCACGCCAATTGCCGCCGGCCGAGAGCGAACGATGAAAGAGATCGCATGAGTTGAGCTATTAGTTAAAATTGTTGTCCAAGCCTGCAAAACAGGGGTCGACATGAAATAGGTTAACATGAACAACTGATAGTTGTTTATTTTTTGTAGTGAACGAAAACGCAGACATATTTATGCTGCTTTATTATCGACTGCTTGCCGACCCAGCCTAAGCAAGTGATGATGACACGAGCCTTATATATATATATATATATAATTTTGTTTACTAACTGTTGCGGTACCTACTTTTCAACAGCCAGTAGCTGGAATGATAGATGTGTCGTTGTTGGTTGCTTTAAGGGACCACTTTTTTGTTAGCACACAAACAACAATCGTATCGCGGCATCCATCCAGCGCCACAACGCATTGCTGTTGCTGCGCTATCTTTGGTCTCGTGGCAAATGAAGCCTTTCGTAGCGGTAGCTATAGTATAGTAATAGATAGAGTAGGCGAATATTAGCGCAGCGTGTGACATCTCCTTGTTGTCCTTCTCCACTGTGCACAGTAAGGCACTATGAGTGGCAGCAGCGCTGCTACGGAAGATGCTGTTCGCACGCATTCACGTACAGTTTCGGCAGTTTCGGCAGCCGGAATACAATCGTCTTCGATTTTGTCGTCGATCGTCGTTGTGATCGAATGGCGAAATGACGGATATGACGAATTGCGGCCTTCAGACAAAGAGGCTGGTATCGAGCAGCCAGCCGGTCAATCCATTTTGTTACGTCGCTGAAGTCGCCGTCGTGGTGGTAGTTTTGCAGCGAGCGATCGCCACTTCCCCGTCGCCAAGTCGCTTCGAGTCGTGTCGGACCAGCACGGCCTCGAGAACGAGGCAATAGTAGTAGTAGTAGTAGTAGTAGTAGTTTTAGTGTAGTATTCGTTGTGGCAAGGTTTTAACCTAGATTTTGCAATAGTTCTTACGCTGTAAGCTGCTGAAGTTGGCTTGGGGTAAGTCGGATTGCGTAAAAAAAATTGCGGTTGATGGTTGTTGTCGTTGTTGTTGTTGTTGTCATCATCGCCATGATCATCATCATCATGGTCATATGTTATTATGTCGCTTCACGAAAGCCGCTCCACCGACAACAACGACAACGGCAGCAGCAGCAGCAACAGCAATGCTGATGGACAAGATGCGAAAATTATGGCATCCTGGCCGATGCTGCTGCTGGCAATGATGGTGCTAGTGCTGCTGGTGGTGATGATGAGCGTGTACGCACGAACAATACCGTTCCGAATTTGGACCCGCACAAATATCTCGAAGAAGATCAGTTTCAGGTGAGGATTTACGTTGCTGTTGATGTTGTTGGTGTTGTTGTTGGTGGTGTTGTTGCTGTTGTTATTGTTGTTGTTGGTGTTGCTGTTGTTGCTGTTGCTGTGGTTGTTGTTGGTGTTTTTGTTGTTGTTGTTGTTAACTTGGTGAAAGTGAAACTCACCTGTCTGAGTCAACATTACCACCGCTATCCACCGCCACCAGCTGTCAGCTGTTAGCCTTCAGTTAGCTTCGAAACAAGTCGCCTGCTGCCAAAATGGAAAATCACCGTCGAAAACAGATTGTCGACGAACGAAGTTTGTTGGCAGGGAAGTACCACCGCTACTACTTCATGAAGCCGTAGGACTTCACGAAGCGGAACGCTATTTCTTGCCATTTTGTTTCTCTCTCTCTCTCTCTCTCTATATATATATATATATATATATCAACCCCTTTTGTTCTCATTCTCTTAGTCTTTGTCTCTCGCTCTCTCGCACCGTCGGCCTTACTTTGTGGTCATTACCTCTTCCCCTTGGGGGGTTGGGGTTTGTGATTGCCATAGAAACCCCTGATGTTCTGCTTCAACACATCGATTATATGATTTTAAAGTCGTTTTTTGCTACTTCATCTAGCCAAACGTTTATTTATTAAGTAGTCTTCATTAACTTAGTTCTCGGTGCTGTTTTGAAGCTACATACTTCTTACGTGTTGCTATTGTTGTTGTCGGTGTTGCTATTGTCGTTGATGTTGTTGTTGTTGTCGTTGTTGCTGTTGCCGTCGTTTCTGTTGTCGCGGCCGGGTGTTTTCCTGTTGCTGTTGTTGTCCTGTTGGTTTTATTGCCTCCGTCTCTTTTTGCCAATTTATTTCTTTGCCAGTTCTGTTATTCAGGTTTGCGTCACCGCCGCCATCATAAAGACGTTTGACATTTTTACAGTTATGTTTGCTATATTGTATTAGTAGCATTGGTGTTCTTTTTTGTTGTTGTTGTCTTCATTGTGATATTGCAAATCATCATTGCGGCCTTCTACAGTCGGTTTGGCGTGTAGTCATCAATGCAATTTTTTTGCAGGGCAAAAGAAGATAGGAAAACAAACTGACACCCTATACATCATTATGCCTAACAAAGCCTGCCTGGTACACAGAAAATCGTCAGATAGCACGACCGCCATCGCAAAATATTTACTTAGATAGCCATAGAGTTTTGGGTTATTTTTATTTCGCTAAGAACATTCAGTATATATGCTTCTAAGGAAAATACAGTCATATGCAAACGCGTTAATTGTATATATATATATATATATATATATATATATATATATATATATATATATATATATACAATTAACGCGCTTTTCGATTTGAATCCCGTCGTATCAGGAATCTGCACATCCAGTTGATGAGTAGAAGACAAAAGCACATGTTTAGTAGAACACAAGATTGTGTTAAACGTGGTTAAACTTCTGACTATGGCCGTAAAGCAGCTATTGCACCTGCCCTCTGCGCCGGACGGACCTCCACCAAAATTGCAAAATTTCAGTTAGTCTACGTTAGCAGATCGCAGCCGATTACGCGGTTGCAGAGCAAACAGAACCAGGTTTCTAAAGAAAGATTCACGACAGAATGCGCACAGCAGACTCACTCAACCACTGATATCCATAATACAACCACGAATTTCTAAGAATCCTTTAATTCCGATCAGAATTGTTGGGCGTAGATCGCACACACATGGCCATCACGACCATCATGTATAGGCTCGTCCAGGTACAATTCCTAAGTCATGCAAATACTCTCTGAGACCGCGAAAGCCAATCGACGTCTTCGTTTCTTCTCTGACATTAACTATACACCGTAAAATGCAAAAAATAATTGCAGGAACGACCGCTGGCTTGCCCGCGGTCCAGTTGATGTCTCCATCATTGTGGGAATAGGCAACTTGCCGGCCAGTGTTTGCGTTCCGAGTGTGCTATCCCGTGAAGGAGACGCCCCATGCTGCCGTACTTTTTTTTTCTGAAAGGCAAAGCACTACAAACAAAGTTTCACTTGCGTGTTCTACAAACTGTCGTGAAACCGTAGGTACCTGAAGTGTCCAAGGGCTAGCTATCATGCATCTTTTAGCAAGATCAAGCTCCCATTCATGCCAGTTGTTGAGTATAGGAGTAGCTATCTGAGCATATGGGCACGTAAAAAGTTCCATCAAAGTATCTGTTTTTATTAAGTAAAGGTATATATATATATATATATATATATATATATATATATATATATATATATATATATATATATATATATATTTGTTCGGATGTATATGCGTGTTGGTATATATTTAGTTAGCATTTTTAGGTAGAATTGCACGCTTTTCCAAGCGCACATCTGGGTACATTGCTCGACGTTATTACTATGAGGATTTTGTTGTGTTGTCTTTGACTGGGCGCATTGGGAGAGTCCCATCAGTGCAGATGCAGCAGCAGCAGGGGAATCGGTAGACGCTATGGCACATCATCCATTGTCAAGCATTCATAACGGTGGCCGTGCAGCGAGATATGTTGACATTAACGACGCTATTGATATCCCAGCGATGCTTTACCTACGGTACTTGTCCCGGGAAGGCGGAAAACGGCGTGGCGCTATAATAATGATCAGGGATCCCTGCTGATACGGGATGTAATGTTGTCGGACTCACTGACACCTTGTGGGGTCCGACGTAGCGCATTTCAAAGAGGGTACATAGTAGAGGCGGCATAGGAGAGGAAATGTCGAAAGTGCCCGCATGTTGGGAACGCCTACAACTTCACATCGTTCGCTTTTAAGACACTAGGTTATAGAAACCGCATGATATATATATATATATATATATATATATATATATATATATATATATATATATATAGGTATTGTCGCTATATTTAGACTATGTAACAAGGCGTATCTGGGGAATACTTGTTTCTTCCATTGAAGTAGTTATATCTACAATGCATAGGTAGACACAGCCATATATGTACGATGTAAGTGTATATCATTTACTAGATTGAGTAGCAACTGTAACATGATGACGGTTAAATGAAAACTGCCTATAAGGAAGGATGTACTACTTGTAGTCAACGCCAGAGTGCGGTTGCCGCTCTGATGAACAACTCAAAGCAATGTAATGTAAAAGAGTTATGCATGACTTTAACACGGCTCTGTTCCTCTGTCGTTGCAGGTGAGTATGCAGTACAAGATGCGATCAAGAATATCTGTCTCTTTAGACAGAAGACCTAAAAAAGGCGGACGTGGCCGTTTCTTCTAAATATGCCGTCTGGAAGCACAAACTCAGTGGCACGGGCGCTATACCGTCGTTGTATGGCGATACCCGCCGATACGATTTACTAAGTAATATTTAGTCGATAGGCATCCTTGTGCTATTTTTTTAAGGCTCAGAGATGAATGGTACTATATATGGTCAGATCAGTAAAGAGTATATAAGTAGCTCCCAGGTGAGTGTCTTGTTCTCTTTGTCGTGCCGGAACCACGTGTTGTTTGTCGTTCTGTCCTTCCAAACTGACTGACTGAGGTTTGCATCCTCTAGACCCAGGCTAACACTAAGCACAGTTGTTGATTGCTGTGCAGGCCCTAGCTGCTGCTCTATAAACATATAGGCAGCTTGCTCCGTACCATAAGTTGTCTGTGGCTCGCCGTGGATTGACTCCGATGAAGCTATTAATTGACGTTAGCGGTGCTCAGCTATATATATATATATATATATATATTCATACTGTTCAGGGAACTTGATTAGCTGGTGATTTAGTTAACAGTAGCCCCCCATGTAATGCATGGTTTTGCTTGTGAAATCGAGCCATTACTCGTGTGTTCCTTCCTCTTCTTTTCGAGTCACAATGTTTAACGTTACGCTCGTGTTGAAGCCGTCGGTTTCTTGGAGCTCGTATAAATAAGCGTAGTGTTGCCATAAGTCACCTGACACTAGCAACACAGTGGTAGTACTTTCAGTCAAATTCTATGAATACGCATTGTATCTTTTATATATATATATATATATATATATATATATATATATATATATATATATATATATATATATTGAACTAAAACTACCGCACTTGCTGATAATACTATATAAATTGCACTAGCAGTTTATTGGCGGCAGGCTTGATTTTTCGAAGATAAGCATTTATATCGTGCACCTGAATGTTCAGTCTCTCTCTCTCTCAATGAATGAGAATTTTACGTTGTGTCAGTGGATGAGGTTGCGATAGGAAAGGCACTCGTTAAACAAACCGGGCGACGAGACGCAAGCAAGATGCAGCAAACGGATCTGCAACAAGCGCAGTACAATCTCATATGCTGGTTTAAACGTTTGCTCTAACGGCGACATGTAAACAAATATATGCTAGAGGTGTAGCACCAGGACTAAGGAGGGTGGACACCATAATATGGTAGACGAAATCGCACTGTATGCAGCTTATCTGGACAGCATTTTAATAGCACTGGATTCTGCTACAGTAAGGATTATGAAACGCTTGAGGCGGTGGGCCGTGGTGCCATTACAGATTAGAGAAATAACACGTACATTGCGAAAGAAACTAAACGCGAGATGCTTTGCGTAGCCGCTAAAAGCTAATAGCGTTTGGAATAGTTTACCTTCTTCTATATTGCTTGTTTGGCGACATACTGAGCAGCTAATACTTCCCAGATCCCGGCTGAGAACGAGTCTTATTTGAATGCGCCATTATCGTTGAACCCATCGTTCGCCGGCATTCTCGGGAAAAGTCCGTGAGATATGATTTTCTGTGCGGCATCACACTTAATTAGCTCACATACACACTTTGCTATATATATATATATATATATATATATATAGCAATTTTTGATATGAGAAATATATACGCTCATTACTGAGGTGAAAACATGTTTAGTAATCTCGGCAGTTAAATTTTAGATATGCATGCATTCAACTCGATGTTCTACTTTCAGTCATTTATTCAGGAATTTGTCCACTCATATTTAGCGTTATTAACCGATGGTTGGTTTAAAATATTGCACGCACAGAGAAAGCACACATTTACATATACGTTTTTTCATTACGGTTCCAAAGTCAACGGAACTGCTATCCTTAGCATTATCCGTAAAGGAAAAGGGGACCCGTTGGCTACAACGTCTTACCGAGGTATCGCAAAGAAGAGCGCAATCTACAAACTTTTGTCGGCTATTCCAGCCCGTTGATTAGAACATTTCCTGGAGATTAACAGAAAGCTGCCGGAGCAACGACATGGCTTCAGAAAGGGCCGGTAAAACAATGACTGCATGTGCTGTACTTCTAAATTTTATACAACGGGCACTTCGAACGGGTTTCGTTGCATATTGGAACTCATTAAAGGCATTTTACAGGAAGAATAGGTTATCATAGATGATGGAACCGCTAAACACATGGCGACTTTACAGACCACTGGTGTTGCCCAAGGTAATAATCTTAGCCCCTTGCTGTTTCCGGTGCAAGTGAGCGACTTTCCTGAAGGGACACAAAGTCAGCACTCCCAGGTGGACGTCCTTATGTACACAGATGATTTGGTGCTATACTCTCGCAGCCGATTTCATTTGCAACAATACTTTGCGGCCTTACAGCATTACGTCCACCGACGAACTTCGCTTAGGTTCAAAATCTATTGATTTTGTCCCACACTTATCCATACCTAGGAGTCATGTTCTCGTCTCGAGGTACGAACTTCTCAAGGCACATCGATGAACGAATTCGGAAAGGACTACAATCAATAACAATATCAGTATCCGAGACCCTCAGGAACCTCGTGGAAGCGCTACGATTATGAGAATAAACACCTAATCGCACGATTTGCTGTTTATGGCTTCCACATGAAGATTTGTATTCGAGAGAAGTTCCATGAAATCTCCTCGTTATGCTTGTGCAAACTCTGCGGGGGACAGTATGACTTATATCACCTCCAAGAATGCGAGAGTTCCGTAGACTCGACTTTTGGAACTGTGATGAATATACGTATATGTAATGTATGTGTGCTAAATATACTTACATGTAAATGTGTGTTAAATATACGTATATGTAAATTTTTCTGTACGTGCAATATTGTAAACCAGCCAACGGTTAATAAAGCTATATATGTATGTATTTGTCCACTCACTAACCGGAAAGTCGGCAAGCGGTGGTGAGACGTAGCTCTTTAACTCTATCATGGTGAGGCACTAAACAGTACCGGCAGAAACAGTGCAAACAGCACCATCCTTTGAGTTATTGTTGTCAGTTTTTGTTGTTAGTTGTTGTTGTCAGTTGTTGTCAGTTGTTGTTAGTTGTTGTTGTCAGTTGTTGTTGTCAGTTGTTGTAGTCAGCTGTTGTTGTTGTTTTTTTTGCTTGATTTCGTAGCAGACTTCAACGTCCGCCATTAACCGCCGGGTGAGAATTAACATTGTTGTTGCGGTTGTTCGTGTTATTGTGGAAGTTGTTCATTTTGGGGCGGTTGTTTTTATTGCAATCGTCGCTATTTTGTTGTCGCTGCGCTTACAGTTGTTGCGCAATTGTGTGTATATATATACAATATATATATATATATATATATATATATATATATATATATATATATATAGAGAGAGAGAGAGATAACATAGTGCGAAAGAAAAGCCTGTCCTCGGTAACAACTGACAAGAATCAACGATGTCGAACGATACGGACCGAATGTTGTTGTCGAACCGACGGACGTCGCTCCATAGAGTCTAAATGGAAAAAGAGGCTGTGTTGTGCTTTAATAAATAGCGTCCCACAGTTAGAGCATAGACACTACCGATTCGCTCCTGCTTGTCCAAAAATAATATATAAATCGATGTATTTCAAATGAATCTCCACTATATATATATATATATATATATATATATATATATATATATATATATATATCTACAGACATATATACATGGTAATATCGATGCAAATAAATAAGTTGCCTCTAAAGCCGTGAATGAAAGGCAAACCACGTCGAACTGAGCACGTCAGCAGCAGCAAGAAAGACCCCAGCGCGTTGGCTGTCGTCGTCGCGCCAGATGGCGAAATCGGGTTTCAGCCTTTGTTAGTATCATTGTTGTTGAAGGGCAGCCCGTGAGGGGTGTCGCCCTAAACAGCCAGGACGACAGCAAGTCCGGCGCCACAGCTCGAAACGGAGATAGGAGAGTTTGCAGAGGAAACGAGGCCACCGAGAACAAATCACGCGTTATTGAACAGTTACCATAGCCGCTAGCCTTCAAAAAGCCGAACTCCCCTCTGCTCAGTGTCTGTTGGGGTAAAGTCGTGCACAGTACCAATGGAAGCAATGCAAATAACAACCGTCGTAGCAGCAACAACAACAATAACAACAACCGACAAGACAACAACATCAGCTAAAGTGCTAACAGCAGCAACAACAACAACAACAACAACAACAACAACAATAAAGGCAACGTTAATAACTTCAACGTCTGCTGTAACATTTAATTTTGCTATCACGAACGTCACGTAGTGGAAACGCGATACTATTATGCAGGAATGGTGTGACTCTAGTCATGCACATAGCCGTGCATTGTGTATACACATATCTGTCATGTTCGACCAACCTCCCACCGATACTAGAGTTTCTTGCGATGGCTGAGTTCTAACCTTGCTGAGAAACGTTCTTTCATCGCATCGTGAAATCTCAAACTAGTGAGTCAAGTACATACCTTTATACTTCTTCGTACTTGCAAGTACGAATAAGTATAGACATGGTACGAATAAGGACGAATATACGTAGTACGAATAAGGACGAACTACGAGGAAGAAACAAACTTTCTAATGCTTCTCTCAAGACAGAACGATTGCGAAAGGCGGCAATTGTAGATGATCGGGAACAACAATAACACCATATTGCCAACTACCAAGCGAGAAAAATAGCCATGCAAATACGCGTGGCATCACTGCGAACACCGCGACCACCACAGCTTCGTCGTGCTACTGCTGATGCTGTTACCATTTGTTTTCCTCCGATTTGGTCGCGTGGATGGGTGTGGTTGAAAACGAAAAACGCTTGGATAACGGTTGGATAATGCCTGTGCTACCACTCTAGTAGTCGGTCGCTCGTGGGTGTTGCTGCTCACATGATGATGATGATGATGATGTTGATGACGATGAAATGAGGTTGAAACGATGACTGACGGCTGTGGTATTATTATTTTTATTATTATTACTATTATTGTTATTAATATTTCTTAGTCAAGAAAAATGTGAGGTGTGAACGTGTGTTAGCATTTCTTCGTACCCCTTCGTACATCAGCACATCGCGCTTACAATGGAAGGGTAGTTGCACTGTCTCTGCAGAGAGCCAAACACATCACCTTGTCTTAGAAAGTGTGTCAGCGCGTCGATTGCCCGTGATTTGTTTCCTGCATGCGTCTTGCAAATTTGAATTTCTAAGGAACTTCTCATCAGCCCCTACGCCGATGAAACCCGATGTCTCGAGGGCAACAAGAACAAAACAATAACTTCTGACAGCTCGAGATGTTTGCTTAGCTTTTCCGAGTCTGCGAGTTTAGCGACCCATCCAGGCTACTTTAGCTGGGGCGCAAGTAAGATGACGCCGCGGCGGTACAGGAAACCTTCAAGTTCCAGACTAAGCCCTTACCGTGTGACCACAAACGGAGTACGATACCGTGAGATAACCCTAACGGGCCGTAACTTACAACCGCCACAAGTTAGACCTTTTCGTTTAGGCGTCGAAGGTATCTCTGCGCTACGCAGAGCTCTTCTGACAATTCTATTGAGTTCAGCATGGTTTGTCATGCTGCCCCATCGTTATGATTATGACTGTTATTATGATGGCGAGGGTGGCAACACCGGTGCTGCAGCTGCTGCTGCTGCCGTAACAACTGTGACAACTGTGATAATGATTCGAACGATTAGTGCCGTCATTCTTCACACGACAACGATCATGTGTGTGTGTGTGTGTGGTGGTCGGGAAGGCGAGAACAGTGACAACTGTTGAGTCTCGCTGTATATACATAGAACCCCGTCCAGAGCTGGGCCATCAAGCTGTATGTATATAGAGCCAAGCCAACCCCCGATGACGAAACTGGGGCGTGGATAAGTCACGACGCTGATCGGCCAACCGCGGCCACGCCGTTCTTATGTGACTACAATTCGTACAACCACGCGGCCACAACGACAGTAACCACAAACAACAACAGCAACAACAACGACGATACAAAACAACAACAGCAAACAACAACAACAACAACAACAACAACAATAACGACAACAACGACGACGACGACGATACACAGCAACAACAAATAACAACAACAACAATAACGACAACAACGACGACGACGACGATACACAGCAACAACAAACAACAACAACGACGACGATACACAGCAGCAACAACAAGCAACAACAGCAGCAACAGCAACAACAACAAACAACAACAACAACAACACACAGCCACAACAACAACACACAGCCACAACAACAACAACAACAATAACAACGACAACGACGACGACGGCAGTATTGGCAGCCGCAATAATGCTGCTGTTGAGGAACGCGGCGTTGACAAGACTGCACTGCACTGCCATGGGCCGCTGATGAATCCGCTGCCCATCGCCGCTGTTGTTTAATGCGAAGAGTCTCAGTCTGTCTATCTCTCCATCTAGTTTTCTATGTCGCTTGCTCGGCGTAGCATTGTTCATGGCAGCACTGGAACGGCATCACTAGCGTTGTTGTTGGCGGCATCTATCTTCTCCCACACATCGTCATTGCTGGCTCATTTGTTCGTTTATTCGTTCGTTCAACTCTTGTCAACAACAACAGCAACAATAACAACAACAACAAACACACACTTTACAATAATACGACAATGCCAGCGACGACACTGACGATAACAGCAAAATAAACAACAACAACAACGACAACAACAACAGTCGGCATGACACTCACGCTTTGCAGTTATTCCCGTTAAGAGAGATGATGACAATAATAGCGGCAACAACAACAACAACGGCAACAGCAACAACATATGAAACCGTTAGAATTCACTTGACAGGATCGAAACAGGATTAATCGTCGGCGCCACCCTATTTGCACAATCGAGCTGTAGTAGAGCTGCTCAAAAGCATGAGTGAAAGTTAGGGTGGTGGGCGTAAACTGAAACCCCTGGAAGAACCGTTTAAAGGGTAGGGCTGGGACCACCCTACCCTTTAAACGGTTCTTCTTCATCTCAGTTCCTTTTCTAAACGAGCAGTGTGGGCGATACAAACATAACAACAAACTACTGCGCACTGATCCGCACAACGAACGCAAATTACGCAAGAAAAGGCTCGATTATTAAATACAATGTATATAAAAAAAAAAATATATATATATATATATAGAAAATATTGTAATGATTTATTAATCATTTACAATACGCTTGCTCACTCGGCAGTGCTCGCCTTAATGAAAATGGTGGTAAAAAGGTGTCATGTGAGGTTATATATACATATATATATATATATATATATATATATATATATGTCGTTTTGTATTCATGCTTTAACTCCACCAGCGAGCAAAGCCTTACGGCCGTGTTACCGATAAACCTGTGATTACTGAACTCACAAGATGACACGTCTCACCGCCGTATATATATATGTGTGTGTGTATGTGTGTGTTTATATATTGGATTAAAAACTAGCACGGTCGCAACTCCCTATTCTATTTTAGGGTCTCTCTCTCTCTCTCTCTCTCTCTCTCTCTCTCTCTCTCTATATATATATATATATATATATATATAAACATACATACATATATGCATAGCGTATCCTGTTATACAAGCGACACGGTACACATTTGCTAGGAATCCGGCAGTCCACTCGGCATTATCGCTCCTACATATATAGACAATCGGACAACTCTACTGTGCTACCCCGATTGCTGTCACGGGATGAAATCATCTTACTTTTGCTATAATATTTAGTCGTGGGATGAAAGATGCTCTTGCAGTAAAGTACCTACGACGCAAGATAGACGGAAGAAAAATGGAAACGAGTAACATTTCGCATGGATAGATTTGTATGTTTTCTCTTAAAATAATAATTGGCATCATCATTAATACTACTATTATTAATCATTGTTGGCTAGTATTCCACAAATGTTTTTAAAATTGATAAACCAAATATATTAATGGACTTAGCGTAAGTTGTAGCTAATGCAGCCGTTGCTAACAAGTTATTTTTTAGATACACACATAAATATATGTTCAGTGCATAGATTTACGTAGGTTGCATACATCACCGTTTAGTATTGTATCATCTGTCCAGAGATAACACAATAAACGTGGTTTATTAAATTCCCCACGGCCTTGTATTCAGAAGGTCGCGAGTTCAAATTAACCAGCCGTATTGATGTTTGTGGTTTAGAATCATCGACTGTGATAAAACGGGGAACATTGCTTATGTCGTACTCAAGAGATAGTGAATAGTAAGTGTCGGTCACTAATGTAGAATATCGCTGGTGAAACTATTTGGTCATTCGTAGTATTTTTTAACACATTTTATCAAGATAACCTTACTGGAAATCATATATATGAAATTTTGTCGTAACACTATAAACAAAAAAATGTATATAAGAATAGGAAGAAGAAGAACAGTGCTGTTATTTCTAATTGACTAACTATGGTTAATAACGCGTTGTGCGTGGTTTGCATCTGAGGAATCCTCCTTTCGAATTCAAATTCTCTTGAATGCCATGCGTTTCTTGAACACCGGGACACTGAATTTGGCGTGCTAATTAGAGCTTATCATGAAAGAGTTCTAAGTGTAATTATCATAGAGTTTAAGTTGGGTTAAGTGTTGATTTTATCAAGGAAACGGCTAGTTATCGTAATTGTGTTGTAGCTTACGTTGAATTTACACTTAAAACACACTTTGGAAAACTAGGTCGCTGTTATTTATGAGTGAATATATCGGTTGAAATATAGTTATCGCTGCACTGACACCTACCAGCATGGGGAACGCGCCGTGAGAACTGCGCTTACCCCCGCATTCCCGCCATGCCATAATTAGCATGAGATATTTTTTGTATCCCATCTCGAGAAACCTCCCAGTAATTAGTCCATGGCTACTGTCGACGTAATAGTAATCATAATAATGTAACAAATTCGAGTTGCTAGTTTGAGTTCAAGTGCAGGGTTGAAGAAGCAGACAGAACACGTTGTACCAGGTGTTGTGGTGATAGCCATATCGCGCGCGGTCTCACCAACGACGCGTTGTGTGTTCTTTGATGATAACATGGACGTAATCGTGTGAACCGTTGAATCCATCCATCTCGAGTGCAGCACCATAGTAATATCGTGTAAACTGTTCATGAATCATCGTTGTGTCGTCTAAAAGAAATATATATATATATATATATATATACGAATTACTCGTACACATCGATGGAGAACTAAGAAGTTCTCCATCGATGTATACGAGTAATTCGTGAGGCACTCTCATCGTTGTCGCGTTTTGGCTTTCCTCTGATCTCATGCTGTACAGACAAACAGACCTACAGTCAGGCGGTCGTGCAGGAGCAGGACGTGTGGTGGGCAATTCCTTGCCAGACGTTATGGTTCTAGTGTAGTAGCAGCAACACTTACAGTAACAGCAGCAGCAGCAGCAGCTGAAGGGTGGAAGAGTATCTGAAGCTTTGTGATTCAAATCCACCCGCCGCCTGCCATAGCGGGCATGCTGTGACACGCCGACAGGTCTCAGCCCTCGTTGAAGACCGAGGACTCTGTGACAGGAGACGGTCAGTGAGACGGACGGACAAACGGAAGGAAGATCGGTCTGACGTACCGACAAACCGATGATGGCACGCGCGGTGCGGCGCCTGTGACTTCAGTGGCCGCCACGGCTGAGGCCTGAGAGTTGTACACAAGTGAAGAGTGATTCATGACGACAGCGATGATAACAAGAAGGGGGAGGCGGTGCACCAGGGGAGCAAAAGAGTCACAATGTGGCCTGCCCGGGGGCAGAGAGTGGGCAGGAGAAATAACGACACGCCAAAGACCCAGAAGACCCGAACCCAACAAGCACACTACCAGGCTACAGATGATACGCCTGACTGACGAGAACACACTACGTGCTACAATATGTATATCGGTCTGGAGGGGGCCATGCGTGTACTGAGGATGGTTCAGAGGTGACCCTAGAGTCGCTCGCTGTCGCTGTAGACATGACAATCTTACTTTTGAGGTGTTGCGGAACGATGGGCGCACGGCTTCGGCTGCGTCCTCTGAAGACAATGGTGTCTCCTTTAGGCGCTCATTCTTTTGCTCGAGCCACATATCAGGCTTCTCAGTTAGGCCAGCTCTTTTGCCTAAATGCGATATGCTTTAGCCTGTATATATAAAACAAATTATAGATAAATATATATATATATATATATATATATATATATATATATATATATATATATATATATATATACGTACATAAACAGATTTTTTCGCTGACAATTTCTGGCATCAATGCCTCGTAACTGTCTAAGATGTGCCTATGAATAAGAATCACCTCGACTCGCAAATCAGACTTGTATACACACATAATTTAAGTCTTGATAGCAGTCATGCGTATGCATCTATAAATATATAATGTATTGTAAGATAAAAAAATGTATTGTAAGTATATATATGTATATGTGTGTGTGTGTGTGTGTAGATAGAGGTTAGTTCTAAAGACATCGGCCACCTTCACGCGTATACGGTCTTCGGCTGTTTCGAACAGCTAGATGTGGGAAGTCAGTCAAATGCGCGTTTGGTACGTTGGTATAGTAGTGCATCATGCGTACGTGTCTGTCATTGAGATGTGCTACTAGTGCGGCGACTCGCCTAGTGACAGCTGGTTCGACGCCCCATAGCGTTATCTAACGTACTTCGTCTGCTTCCTTTTTGCACCTCTGTCTTACACACTTGCAAGAAAGCAGCATACAGCACACACGGAACAGACGACGATGGCGTTGATGTCGATGATGAGATCTCTTACGACGCTAACAACGTAAGATAAAGTAGGAAACGTATCGAAAACGATCGGCGACGCGTCGTGTTGCCTGCGGTAATCTAACTGGTAGTACTAGGTGAACTGTTTCTTAAACTACGTGGATTCATACGTCACATTCAATATATATATATATTTATATATATATATATATATATATATATATATATACACATATTTTCCTATAATCTTTATTGTTGCTATAGCGAGACTTTTATACGGCGGCTACTGTTGTGGTAGCTTCTAGTGACGAATAATAATAATAATAATGATAATAATAATAATATGTCTGTCGACGGCACTTGGCTCGACTTGTCTATTCGGAAGAAAATCGTATCCCATCGTAATCGTCTTTACCCCAATTGTTGCTGTTGTTAGACTCTATGTGGCAACTGCAGCAGCGATCACCTTGCAGCTTATAGCACTTGACGGCAATTGACTTGGCTTACATTTTGTGCTCCCGTTTTCCCTTGCTGCTGCTGCAGTTGCTGCTCCGTTATTGTTGTTCGCGTAATCTGGCTGGTTCTCAGTAATGATGGCTGCAGTTTTGGTTGTTGTTGCTGTTGCTGTTGCTTTTGTGGCGCTAGTTTTGATGCTGACTTGATTCCCGAAAGAAATCTGAAATCCCAGCGTTTTTGGCTCAATCATTATCATTATTATCATCGATCAATCATGCTAAGCCTCCGGCGTTTCCTAGTTTTTACGTACCTATTTTTTTATTTACGTGCTTGTTGTTATTGTTGACGCGAGTACGTCGACGCGATAAGTTTATTTAGCTAATCGGTGCGCGCAGCGCTCCACTGAACAACTCGTGTCTTTTGATCTTAATTAAGGAATTAGTAATTGTGTGCAGAGTACCCAATCTAGAGCTGTTCTTCCTACTACAAGTAGCCTGACACGTCGTGGTTTGTTTTTTATGGCAAAGTTCGTAGTCGTCGTAGTAGTAGTTGTTGTTGTTGTTTTTGCGTCATATTGAAGCTGCTCATATTGGCTGTTTGATGGTATACGCAAGCAGTTCCCAATCAGACCGGGGGACGGGGACATGACTGGTAGTTAGTAAGGCATAGAGAGTCCCACACTATCGGTCGGGGCTTGCACGGATATTCTCTGACGCGATGTGCGTGTGTGCAACCGCATTTCTACATTAGCCTTTTTTTTAACACTTGAAAATGCCCATATGCTGGCTGTCATGCGCTGTTATGTCCGTGCATGCTATCACCGTTTTCTGTCGCTTTGGGGACTGACTTGTAGTTAGAAATATGAGCGAATGACGGAGTCGCGGGTTGGCAAATGGCGAGCTGAGGTATCTTCTCTACTGGCAGATACGTAAGTGTTTCTTGTTAATGTTCTACTTGCAGGCTTCCTGTGATGATACCTGTGCTATTTTAGGACGAGCAAAGACTGACAATCGGCCATTGATTGATGCGATTCTGCGTGAAGCTTCCTTTACTCCCTATGTCTCTCTCTCCCCTTCTCTATTGATATATATATATATATATATATATAGCGAGGGGGAGCCACGTCTATTTATCCATGTATCTCCCTACTTGTTTAACTATATCGCTTGCACTCAATTACCCTCGTAGGATTTAAATATGGGGCTTTTTCAAACTTTTTTTCAAACTAAACTTTAAAAAAAGTAAATTCTTCATATTTGCATCTGCGTTTATGGTCAAATTGGCGTACACACATATGCGCCTGTATGCGTACGCAGGCCAGACGTTCTTCTGTTGACAACAACGGAGCCAACTTCGTAATGGTTGTTTTCTCTAGCGCTGTCACTGGGTGCACTGTTAGTACCGATGTGGCTCATAGTGGTGAGTTGTCATGCGAACTCTGCCCAACCCAAAAGCAACCTGTACAGCAGCAATAACAACAACAGCAACAACAACAACAACAGCAACAACAACAACAACAACAGTGACAACACCTATAGATATACTACGAGCAAGATTTGCGACTGCAGCACCAACGACTGGAGTCCGTGTCCGGAACTCATTATGGAGCGGGCCCTCGAAACTTCTTGCTGACCTTCCTTGTTTGCCCTCACGCCGGGGGGGTGGGGGGGGGGGGGGCGCGTCTTCCTGTGTCTTCCGCAAAGTCGCCACGCGATATAGAGGAGCGAAGCCGAAATAGGATAGGAGAGGAGGAACTTTCCTTTTGCCGCTGTTGTTGTTGTTATCGATGATATTGTTGTCGTTGTCTCGGGTGGTCGGCAGTTGGTGTCGTATTTGGTTCCGTTATTCTTTTGGTCATTATCTTTCTATGTTGTTAATGCTGTGGCTGTTGTTTTTGTTGCTGCGGCCGTAGTTTGGGTTCTTTTCTTTTATTATCGCTGATAACATTGCAGTCGCTCTTGCGTAGCGAGCGAACGAGTGAATGCTTTTGTCCGCGCTCGGCGGTGATGCAGCTGCGTGCGCGCCGTTGGTTGAACTTCCGATTTTCGTGGCGGACTTTGTTGGTTCGCTTTAGTTCGCCTCGTTCCGTCGACGTCTTTTTTCCCGTCAAGGTCCAAAATACTCGGTCGGCTTGAGCCGCCGCCGCCGTCGCTGCTGTCTTATGATACAATTTTCGACTATAATATTTCAGAGCATTGCAACGCGCACCTTCTTGATGATGAGGCAACCGCAGACTAGACCCTGCGGCGGCTACCCTGACGCGCGCGGTGAAGCCCTTTTCGTGTGTGCGGCGCGCGCTCGACCTCAAAGCCCATCGACCATGTCTTACGCATCCAAAACACGCAACTTCTAGATTTTCTTTTATACATATATATGTATATGTGCGCATATATATATATATATATATATATATATATATATATATATATATATATATATATATATATATATATATATATATACATATATATATATATATCACGATGCGAAAAGCTTTTTCTCCTGGGAACCGAGCTCCGTAGACAAGCGCCCGTATGAAAGGGGGTCGAACGAGATAACGGTAAACAGGGAGTAGGTGAGGTTTGCTGGTCAAATGAGATTTTCATTCAGCATGCATTTCTAGCCAAATGTGATCGTTTAACATCGACTAGTAGCAACCTTGTTTGATTTGATAGCGCCGACGTGGGCCAGATACCACCACCTACCTGGTGGTGGACGGACTGGGAAGCAGTTCAGTTGAGAAGCTGATTTTGCCTCATTAGATTACTATCTAAGCCGTACCATGACTTTGTCGGCGAATTTTTGTTAATACGGCGCTATGCTTGTAATGACGGATGCTTGTAATGTTCGGGCTATGGTGGCGGTAGCTGGGGATCACCGAAGAACCGTGGGAAGGGAAAAAACAAACCACCCCCCATATCGTTATTAGGATCTCAGTGGTCTCCGGCTGGTCGACACGACCGGTACGAATAATACAAATTATCATAATAATAATAGTCCTCTCCAGACAAGCTAGCTTAGAAACCGAAAATAAGAAGACTCAGTTTAAGAAATGACTAGAATGAATATATATATATATACATATATACGACCAACCACCATCGTGACAACAACAGCAGCAGCAACAGTACCAACATCAAAGCAGCGGCAGCTTTAGGTCACCACTTCCCGTCAGCAACAACAAACGCACAACAACAACAATAAACACACAACAACAAAATTGCAGCAAGAAAAACAACATGTAATATTAAATATTTTTTCATGTGGGCATGTAGATCGTATGCACATATCTATGCATATATGCATGTACTCGAGCATCTGTGGCTATTGCAGATGTCACAGTACGCTCGGTCAGTTACTTAAGCCGACCGTATCTGCTTCGCTTGACCACATTAGGCATGTCCCGCTCATACCCCTCCGCCAAACACGCAGTTCCGATCCCGGGGATGGGGGAGGGGGTAAGGAGAAATGCGGTTTAGGGTTTGTGAGTTACACGCTAGTAGGACCTGCCGGTTCCCTATGACGCATGTACATCGCGCGTTTCCTAAACTCCGCATTGAAAAAACCTAAGTACGTGGGAGGTTAAAGAAAAAACGCTGCGAATTTATGGCGTACTTTGGCATGACAAACTGGGTTCGTAGCAGTATGGTACGAGCCACATATATGAATACATATGCATGTGTAGAGTTTCGGGGGAGCCTTTGTTTAAGCGAATTATTGGATTTCTATTTGCTATTAACGGGAGTGAACAAGCCGTTCTTGGCGGTTAAGTACAACGACTAGTAAGTCCGTTTATTCGATATATCATACACTCGTAGCAGACGGCCGGCAGCGGGAGCAGCATGTTTGAATCTCTGCCTCCTTCTTCTTACAGAGCATGAAGTCAATGAGAGAAGCTTCTGAGAGAGTACGAGTTATAGCTACCGCTACCGCAGTGTAGGTCGAACCGGCTTATAATATTTGCACTATTCAAAGAATATCTGACAACATGTATGCATACGTAGTCATACATTTTAAACATATATATATATATATATATACAATCGGTATAAGATCATCCTAAAAAAGTAAGTAAATAAATCTGTGGGCTTCTCAATTTTAATTTTTTTCGTTCTAACTACTGTTGAATGATATCGCCTGTCGTTATTGTTGTGGTGGATAATACTAGTTTGTTTTGGGTCGTTGTTGTTTTTGCCGTTGCAACATGTAGCACTACTTACTGAAAGATCTGCTCTTGTCTTGTTCTACTCTGACCGAATAGAGCAAGTATTTATCACGCACAACGTAATCGCTCTGAGTTTCTCCGGTAGCGGGCCACGGGACAGAAGGCTAAAGCCTGGCGGATAGCAGAGTCGATGTGGTGATATACTAAAACTATTTGTCGACTCAATAATGGTTGACACGATGATTGCCAATGTGGCGGCTTTTGGCAAGTCAGTAGCTACGGAGCATGTAAAACGGCATGAGAAGACGAAGTATAACAACAACAACAACAACAACAGAATAACAAAACAATGACAACAACACCAACTCGTTCGTTTGACTAGTTGCCGGGTCAAGGCAATCGCGTATCCATGTTTTAGGTAAATAGCTGGCTCTGGGTGCAGGCAGACAAATGGGTGATGGGTGGCAATCACTGCAGAACACAACAAGGATTCCTCTGCATCCCGATGCGGTCGGTGTGCGGTGTACTTCCACATAGTAGCAGAGACTGACCGGCCACGACAAGGTCCGTATCGTTCCTGTGCTGGACATTGCGCTCTCGTATTGCGTATTGCCTGCCCCTCGATGTTTTGCAGTTGACTGGGCAAGGTGTACAGGATTTGCGCGTGTGTGTGTCTATGTCTCTGTGGATCTAGATCCTGTCCTCCTGACAAGTACTATGTATGACGGGTACGTACGATGTTCGAGGAAGACATCGTGAAGCCGCCTACGACGGCAGTGCTCTTCAATATCAATACACTACTTGGTAGTGGTGTATATAAAGGTGGGACGTCGTTGTCTTTATCTCACATACAGTACGTAGCATTAGGTTTATTGGAATAAAATGTGTCCCCCCTCCTAGTACTGCTTATCTCATACAATCTGTCTATATATATATATATATATATATATATATATATATATATATATATATATATATGTGGATCAGTCAATTACCTTTAGAGGAGGGCGCCTTGATAGGGTGTCTGCATTTGTTGATATTTGTTGATACAAATGTTATCGTGTTCATTAAAAAAATTTCTGTTAAAAAAATCATATTTCGACGAGGGATTGACGAAGGATTAGTGAAGAGTTAGCCGGATTACGCCTTTATGTGCACGCAGCGTTCGTGCAATTGAACGAAGCCACACTGCGCGTGGCACATCGAAAGCTCGGAGCGAAGCCACCTCATCGTCTCGGCCGGGGGGGCGGGGGGGATGAATTAATTCGACGACATGATCAGATGGACGGGCGCGCCGTATCGCGCTGGGTATTGTAACGCTGCTTTGATCTGAGGTCGCTGCACAGCTATAGTTCAATGCCGGTGACGCTCTGTTTAAACGTTGACGGTTGACGTTTCTCTGTGTAAATCAGAACATTGTAAAAACGATGGGTATTATTTCAATGAATGAACAACACGGACACGTCCGTCTAAAGCTAGCGGTTAGCGAATCGTTGTCTTCTTTCGGCGTCAGGAGTAGTAGTAGTAGTAGTAGCAAATGTATGCGCCAGCCTTGAATTTCGAAGGGAGGTTTTCGGGCGACCATGAGTATGAATGAGTCGGTTATCTGAGCGAACAGAGACAGCGATCCGTGAGACGAATTCACTTAGGCGGTCGGTGTATCGATTGTTGCTGCTCCTGTTGTTTTGCGGCCACCAACTCCCTGTGCATCTATCCACCAGTTGCGTGACCACAACTGGGTCAGCTTCGATCATCTAAGTCGAGCTGAATAGGATTGCCCTGGGCGAACAGTCAACGCTCGACTCAGAATACATCGGCAACGCGCGACGGCAGCAGCAGTAGCAGCAGAATTGCCAAATGACATTCTTGCCGCGACAGCAGCAGCAGCAGCAACAACAACAACAACAACAACAACAACAACAACAACAACAACAACAACAACAACAACAACAACAACAACAACAACAACAACAACAACAACAACAACAACAACAACAACAACAACAACAACAACAACAACAACAACAACAACAACAACAACAACAGCAGCAGCAGCAGCAGCAGCAGCAACAACAACAACAAAGAACAAAGCCCGAATAATGTTACGCATTTAAGATCCGATTGTAAACATTTTAGCTCATGATATTAGAACAAAAGTGAACATAAATACAATAGAAGAGAGAAAACGAAAATAGTTTGTGGCACCCTTGAGCGCTCACACACACTCTCTCTCTCTCTCGCTGTCTGTCTCTGCAAGACATAGAACTATGGCAAGTTACCTCTATTGTTGTCGTCTTTTCTACTCGTCAAGCTGTGTTTTTGTGGTCTATCTCATGAGAATGATGATGGTGATGATGAGATGAAGTTGTTGAAGATGATGATGATGATAGTCATCGTAGAGCTGAACCTCGAGCTGGACCGTGAAGCAATCTGGGTGTTCTGGGTAGCAGTAGTAGTAGTAGTAGTAACAGTGCTGTTTGAACGTCGAGCCCGGTGGCGTGGTGGTGGATTAAGCTTGCGCCTCGCAACCGGAGGAGACAGCAGATAGGTGTGCGGGTTCGAGCCCCACCGTTGCACCGATTTGTATTTATGGGGGTCCGTCTATGAAGCAATGTGAAAAACAGTTCCGTGGACGTTAAATCTTGGCTGAGGGTCAGCCCGAAAACTTTATTTAGCAGTGTGCTGTTTGAACGGTGGTGCGTGCATGTGTTTACGTGTCAGTCCGCAGAAAGTCAGTATGATATGAGCCATTGCATGAGTAATTGAGAGCTTCAACGCTACCCAGCCCACCTAAAACAGAGCGTCGAGTTGTTAACGGACGGCTAACGGACTTTGCTCGAGCGGTGCGGTGCCGACGACGCACTTTCGGCCATTCGATTTAACCCGAACGACGTTTGACTGGCAGCGTGTCAAGCAATCTGTTCGAATTTCGAATTCGAAACAACATGACTGCCAATAATTTCTTTCTCGCCCCCCGCTTTGGTTCCTACTGAGGAGCAAGAACACGTCGTATTTGCTTGTTTGTTTTTTGGGGGAGGATGGCGAAATGTGGGCACATACTTCATCTATTTGTTTAATGGAGCGCGAGGGACTCACTTGTTTTCAAAATGTCCTATCCGCGAAAGCCTAGGTCTCTTCACTGTGTTCCCCCAAAGTGCCTTCGGAACTACTTGTGTATTACTTTAGACCAAGAACCCCTTTGCAATAAATGCAAGCCGACAATTGTCTTCTTTAGCTTTCATTTTTGTTGCCGTTGTTGTTGTCGTCGTTGCTGTTGTTGTTGCTGTTGCGACAGTCCTATTACTGTCGATATTAATACTTTCGTTAGTTGTACTGTTGTCCTCGTTTTAGTTATTAGTGTTTTTTCTTGACAATTGGATTGCCTTGTCATTGTTGCCGTGGTAACGACAATTAAGCAATAACCATCAGTAACAAGGTTTGTCTGTCGTCTCAGCCACTGTTGTGCAAGTGGGTCGATGCAGGCACCCGTATATATATATGCGGAGAGCACGGGGTTTCGACGCAGAATCTCTCCTGAGCTCACCACCACCACCGCCATGGCGACGTCTTCGTCGTCGTCGCCGGCGGTGGCGGCGTCGAAGTCGTCATTCTTGTTGATTAGAGACTGGCGCCTCTAGCTTTGGGCAGTCGGGTGATGACTGCAGGCGATTACAGGTGATGATTACTCCTTCCCTTCCCTGAGCACCCCTGAAGCGCTACTCGATTCCACGAAGTCGCCGTGGGGGTGATCTGCCGTTGGTCAGGCTCTTCCACGCGCGCCGCTACATTGTGCTTAATTGATTACAACACTTTCCGCGCTTAGCGTAAGCCCGTTACTATGATCCTTAGTTGTTCAGGAATCGTCGTCTTCGTTGCTTCACAGCCCAATTCATAGCCGTAGCTTTTGTAAACGGCATTGTTGTTGTTGTGGTTGCAGCTGCTATTGTTGCTGCTGTTTTTGTTGCTGCTGCTGTTGTTGTAGTTGTTATTGTTGCTGCAGTTGTTGTTTTTGTTGCTGCAGTTGTTGTTTTTGTTATTGATGGGAATTCAGCTGTTGTCGTCCCTGCTCTTTCTGTTGTTGTTCTTGTTGTTGTTGTTGTTGTTGTTGTTGTTGTTGTTGATGTTGTTGTTGTTTCACTATACTTATGAAGATGAGTTCTTATACTACACATATATGCTGTTTGAGTGCTTGCTGCTGATGGCAAACGGAACAAAGTAGGTATTATAATTATTTGTCTGATGATAATGATGATAATCATTTTTAATATCATGATTATTAAGAATACACGATAAACACGACCGTCAGCAAGAACAGTTCGCTAAGCTGCGGTCGGTCCGACGCAAGAGAGCGCAATTGAACGACGAGAACCGCCACATGCTACACAATGTGCAGCTACTTTTGGTAGTGTACATAGTGATCGTGTGTGTATTGCGATCTTCTAGTTGTTGCTGCTGCTGCATCCGGACAGTCGAGGATCCAGGAGCGACGCGAAAGAGAGAGAGAGAGACCCTTCTGTGTGCCTGGAAGGTCTCTCGTTTGGCGACAGCAGTGGCGCATGGAATGCACTGCGTTGACAATGATCGACCCGCACTCTTCTTCCCGATCATAGATCTCTCTCTCTCTCTCTCTCTTGTGGTATAGTGTTCAAGTATAGTGTAAGCCGCAGTCGGGAATTTTAGTCCACACCTGGCAGAGGGTAGGTACAGTCCTCAGTGTAACTGTTGTTGTTGCTCGTGTTTTTGTTGGGAATATTCATTTATGATTGTTCGATTAGCTAATTGGTTTCCTGTTTTTATTGGGCCCGTTACTTTGGTGTTGTTGTTTCCAACTTGGTAACTTAAGCCTCATTTGTTTGTTATTGTTGTTGTTGTTGTTGTTGTGTTATGTTGTTGTGTTGTTGTTGTGTTATGTTGTTGTGTTGTTGTTGTTGTTGCGCAGCTTCTCATAGCGGAAGTGCCGTTTTAATGATAGTAGTTGTCGTTACTGCTGCAGAGATTTTCAGTAGTGTTGTTGTTGTTGTTATTGTTGTGTTGAGGTAGGTGGGTTAGCGATTTGGATACTAGATGATTGTTGTGAATATTGTTATTTTTATTATGGCAACTTCCGCTGGTCTACATCTAGGCTAAACTTTTACTACCGCTACTGCTGGTGCCAAAGCAACGACTGGCTGCTGTCGGCATTTATCCGCCTTCTGTGGCAGCGCCTCCTCCCAAGCTGTGGAGCTTTGTCTTGGGCTTTGTCTCAGGAACCATCTTTTCTCACGCGGTCCGAACTGATTTGATCTGATGCGATTGCAGTTGTTCCCCTCTCTCTCTCTCTCTCTCTCTTTCACACTCTGTCTTTCTCGGGCTCGAGCTGGGATCGGCAGGTTAGAATTGAGCGAAATTATCCTAGAACGCAAGCCGGTCTGTCAAGCAGCCTTTTGCCCATCCACGGCTATCTCCTATCTCTCTTCCAGTCATCCCTTTATGCATGGATTATAGCGTGGACAACAGTAACATGGACAGTAACGTGGATAACAGCAAACATGCGGGAACAACAACAACAACAGCACAATTGACACAGCCGTATTAACGTTGCTGCTGTAAATGTTTTTGCTATTGGTGCAACGATGGTTAATGTGCTATTACGCATACTATTGTTATTGTTGTAGTACTCAACGTGTTTGTTCCTATTGCTCGTGTTACTACAGTTGTTGTGATCATTGTTGTGGCTGCTGTAGTTTTTGATGGTATTTTTGATCTCGCTCGTATTGATACGCTCTTACTGTTATTATTGTCACCATCATCAATTTGGCCATTTTGATGTTGCTATTGCTATGGTTGTCGTGATTTTTACTATTATTGTTGTTGTTGTCATGACCCGTACAGCTGTTGTAGCTGTAGTTGTTGTTATTAGCTTCACTGTTGCTACTGCTGCTAGTTTTGCCACTGTTTTTGTGGTTGTTATTGTTGTTACTGTTGTTGTTGTTTCTGTTGTTGTTGTTTGTTGCAGTTATTGTTGTCATTATCAACGGTGTTCATGTTGTGGACGACGGTACTAGCGAGGTCGTTGCCGCAGCAGCAGCAGCGGGGGTAACAGCAACAGTCGGGGTCGTGGTTGTGGCTGTCTGATAGATCGCTTAATCGCTCACTCGCTCGTTCGCTTCGTAGGTTACTGTGGCGGGGCCCCAACGTCAGCCAGCTGACAGCTGCTGCTGCTGTTGCAGAGCGGCAATGGCTGTAGTGGGAGTCGACACAGGGCCGGACCTCGCGCGCGTTCAGCGCCAACCAGTAGCACCCCCGCAACCACGAGGAATCGGGTAGTAGTAGTAGTTCTCGCCCCCGCAGAACCGCGCGCCAAATACCCCACACCAACAACAACAACAAGATCTAGTAGTAGCTATGACGACGCCTACTACGACTACTACTACTACTACTACGATTGTAGTGCTATAGTGATTATTATGATTATGATTACGCCTATGACTCCGACTAAGACTAAGATTATACCTACTAGTTCTTCTACGGCAACCACACCGCGACTGCTTTGCGGCAGCAAGCAGCTTGCGATGCGGACCTGAGGGGTTGATGTTAGTTACTTAGTTAGTTGGTCAGTTCGTTGCTGCGTCTGCTGCTGCTGCCACTGTAAGTCGGCATTGTTGTTCAATTTGTTGTCAGTTGTTGGCCGGCGCGCACACAAAGGTGACCTGTTGGAAGCTGTCATAACAAACATCAAGTCAACGATTCAGCGAGCCAGGCAGCCAACCAGCCAGTCCTCCGTCGAGAGAACCCACTTTTCGTGCTTCGGTGTTCTCTTCAATCATCGAAATCGTTGTCGAACGCTGACGAACTTTTTTTTGCTCGAGAGACCTCACCAACGCAGTTGTTACTAGTACTCAGTATAACGCAGTAGTTACTGCCACTGCTGCTGTAGTTGTTGCTGCTGCCGCTGCCGCTGCCGCTGCCGCTACCGCATGACGCTACCGCATGACGCCGTCGCTTCCGGAGGTGATCCGGGACATCACCGAGCTTCACCAGCGAGGCCTCGAAGCACGGCAAGTTTCTGCTGGCTCTCGTTTAATTTCGACGGCCAACCGACGCTCATCAACGCCACCATTGTTTGCTGAATGTGCCCTCTTCAATCGACGATTTCCTTCTCTGATTCGTCCTTTTCTTCTTCTGCTGCTGCTTCGTCCTCTGGAGGAGATTGTCAGACACGACAACGACGCCATAATGAGGACTTCGATACAGTGTCTAGTACCAGACAACAGCAGGAACAACCTCAACTTCAGCAGCAGCAGCAACAACAACCACAACGACACCACCAACAACAACGACTACCTCAATAACTATCTCAATCTCAACAACTCCCTCCAGCTCAACAACAACAACAGCAGCAACAACAACAACAACAGCAACAGTAACGCGGATGCAACAGTCGCCAACTTCAAGTGTTAGCAAAGTCAACGGCGGCCCCTGTGCTCTTTACTTGAATTAATAATTCACCACAGCGACAAACGACCATACGGGTGTTCTTCTACACATGTGCGCGTCTGGGTGTCTCTCGACCTGCGTGCTAACGCGAGAGAGACAGTATCGACTGCTGTGTGGGCGCAGAAGAACGACGGCGAGCGAACTACCGCCATAGCCGGACACGTCACGAATTACGGAATCGACCGCATTTCTGTTGTTGTTGTTGTTGTAGCTGTTGCTGTTGTTGCTGTTGTTGTTGTTTTTGTTGTTGTTGTAGTGGTCGTTCTGTTCTGGGCTCTGTTGCTCTGCTGGTCCTGTTGCTTAACAAGAAAGAACATTGTTGCTGCTGCTGCTGCAGTTGTTGTTGTCGTTGTTGTTGTTGTTGTAGTGGTGGTGGTGGTCATTGTGCGGCTGGTCATTGTGTCTCTGCGGTGACTGTCTCGCGCGCCGTTGTGTTCATCGCTGTGGTGCCAGCAGTAGCCGTAATAATCGTAGCAGTAATCTATCTAATCGTGTTTTTGCCGGATTGTGGTGCTAATGTGTCGCTGCTGGTGGCGCTGCTGCTGCTGTTGCTGCTGCTACCGGCGACCGTGGGTTCGACGTCGACGCCCGGTCGTCGATGGGGGTCGGTAGCAGCAGGTGCGTCACCCGCCAGCCAACCGTCGAACGTCGCCGAGCTGGAGGGTTTCTGGGCTGGTGCTGTTCAACGTCTCATGTCGGCCTTCATCGGCCTTTCCTCGATCCGCCTTTGGGTAGTGAGTTAACAACACCATCACCAACACCAACACCAACATCATGTTACGACCGCTCACAACGATGGCAGCTGCCGAGGCAGCTGGCTTCGCCGCACACGCCGCCACAGACGCTGCGGTGCTAATCTACGTGCTACGCGGCTGTGTGCTTGTGTATTGGTATGTGTGTGTGTGTTTGTGTGTATATTTGTGTGTTTGTGTTGATATGTGTGTGCGTGCATGTGTGATTCGTCCAATGTAGGATGGTGTGCGTGTGTGTGGTTGTATCTTTGGCGTTGTTCGTCGCGAGTGCCGTTGATAGCGTTGTTGTTGTTGTTTGTTGTTGTTGTCGCCGCCGCTGTTGCTATTTCTTCTGCCGTGGTTCTTGACGTTGTTGTTGTTACTGCTACCGCTATTCAGTGCTTATGTGGCCTTTACGTTGGCTATAAACAACGATTTCTGTTAAACGGGCTTCTGTTTATTGTGTCGATTGCTGTGCCCGTTGTTGTTGTTGTTGTTGTTGTTGCTGCTGCTGCTGCTGTTGATGTTGTTGCTGTGGTGGTTGCGGCGGGTATATGGCTGTGGCCGTCGTCGTGGTCGGCGTTATGGCTGTTGTCGTTGATCATATTTGCATTGTAAGCCAGCATTGTAGATTTCGTTGTGTGACTGACTATCCATCTATCCATTCATTTCTCTACACGCACGTCACGTCCACGTAGGCGTCCGGCAGCGGGAGCAGTAGCATGTCAGAAGAAATGTTTGCCACGAGGGCAACGACGACCACAACAACAATAACAACAACAACAACAATGAAAGAACACAACGCATTGATTATTATGGCTGGCGAGATAGTTCTGTACAACTACCCCTACTACTACTACTACTACTACAACTACACCTTCTATTACAACAATTACTATTACGACTTGCAGTACTATTTGTACTAGCCGGGCGTAGCAGGCCCCTGCTAGGATCGTTGTGCCTCTGTGAGGTTACGTGATTAACTTCGTAATCATGCACGTGCAGCGTAGAGGTGCAAGTGTGGTGGCAGCGGTGGTGGTGATTTGTCTCTGGTTTGTCACTGGCGGTGACCGGATTCAGCAATATCGAGCACGCCACGACAGGCCACCATGAAACAGCAAGCACATCGTACGAGGACAGACAATCAAACAAACAAATAAACAAACAAAACAAAACAAAACGAAACAAAACAAAACGAAACAAACGACCGAAAGAAATGGAGAGACAGAGAGAGAGAACAATGACAACCGCGGCGAACATGCTGAGCGTGACTACTACGACGACGATACGGCGGCCGTGAGCACGGCCATGGAGAGCGTCAAATTGATTGCATCGCTGGCTGGCTGGCTGGCTGACTGGCGACAACCAGCATCGCTTTCTGTCATCATTGCCTTGCAGATCATGTCAGGCGTCGTAGTCGTCGTGGTATTTTCGTCGCTGTAGAGGTAGTATGGCCGCACTAATATTAGTGGTGTAGTATTTGTCTTAATAGTAGCAGCGAGAGTCGTTGCGTAGTCGTTGCGTAGATAGATCATGTGATGGCGGTGTAGCAGTAATCAAGCAGCAAGCAGGATTGACCAAGCTCGGCTCATTTTTTTGGTTGTGAGACGGAAACCAGCAACACGGTGGGCGGGCTCAGGCAGGCCTGGGGCATAGGGGGAGAGGGGGCTGGGTGCGGGGAACAGGGCCGGGACCGGGAGTCACACGGACGCGGACATTGGTTACATCAGTTGTTGTCTGCCTGTCTGCCTACATCAGGAGAATGGGGCGCGCTCGAAGAAATAGGGAACAGGACGCAACCCGAGCGTTCGAGGCAAACAGAAGATGAACAGAAGATTGGGGCGCGCTGTCCATCAATCAGTGCGATGTTACGGCTCGAAGAAACCGCGGACAACAACCAGATCTACTACTACTACTACTACTACTGTTGAGCGTTGCTCGTCGTCATACCAGTTGATGGTGGTGATTGTCGCACGTTTGGCGATGATGCAGGCGTGGTGGTGACGTGGCAGAGGTGGTTAGGGGTTAGTGTCGCCACTGTGTCACCACGCGTGGATCTATGATGAACGCAAGACTCCGCGTGATCGGTCCGCTGTTGTTGTTAATTGTTGTTGTTGTTGTCGTCTTGTTGTTGGCTATGATGTTGTTATTAGTGTTGTTTCTTTTGTTGTTGCTGTTGTTGTTCTAGCTCATGATGAGTGTTGGTGATGTTGCGTTGCTTCCATTCCTGTAGTAGTAGTAGTAGTAGAAGTCAGTAATCGTAGTAGAAGTAGCAGTTGTCGTTGTTGTTGTTATCTGTTGGTATTGTTGTTGTTGTTATTTGTTGTCGTTGTTGTTGTCGTTGCTGTTGTTGTTGTTCACGTTTCGTCAGTTATTATTGTTGTTCTTGTTGCAGTTACTGTTGCTGTTGACGTTGTCGTCCTATACGGCTGATCCTCCTGATTGTCCACCTACCTCATAATATGATTAGTGGCAAGTGGGGGAGCACGGCAGGCGGCAGTGGCGACTCGATTGTCATCATAGCAGGATTGCAGCAGCAGCAGCAACAGTGTAGTATTGCGACAATGATGATTGAATAATGACAGCGTCGGCAAATCTTTATTCACGTTCAGCGGTCTGAATACACGACGCCTGTTCTGACAGTTCCTGCACCCCATCATCTCCTCAGCGACCTTGCACGGAACAGAGCTGCATTAATTGAATATTTTCTACTACTTCCATAAAACTAGAGCAATGCTTTTATCTCTTTTGGTATGTCGTATGTATTTGCTCGCATTATTTTTCTTTTTTGTTGTCCTATTTTATCAGCTTGAGTTGGGCGTCCTCTGTCCTGTTTACCGTTGCCCATTCTGACGCTGTTGTAGCTTTTAACCCTTGGCGTGTCGGCTAGTTTTCTCGCTAGTGCCCTGCTTTAGTCCGAATTCTCTGTAGTTTTCTCTGCGTTCATCTCTACGCCATGAGACGTCTCACTATTATGTTGTGCCATAGCAAATGCTGTATATTATGCTTCCAAGTTGGCAATTACTAACAAATGCAGAAAATATTCTGGCGTTGGTTATCCGCACCAATTCTGTTCATTGGCGTTCAAGACAATGTGAAGCCTTAATAATAAATAAGAGTGCATATAATAATAATAATAATAATAATAATAATAATAATAATAATAATAATATAAATAATAATAATAATAATAATAATAATAATAATAATAATAATAATAATAATAATAATAATAATAATAATAATTATAATTATTATTATTATTATTATTATTATTATTATTATTATCTTTCAACATGTTAGCCCCCGAATCATTTGTCAAGGAAGACATAAAGAAAGCTATCTGTAAAACAAAAAAGGAATTCTAGCACAGAAGCACCTGCTGCAGCGTAAGCTAGACACAGAGCATGGCACAGAACGCAGAGCAGCCACAGAAATTGCATCACTGGGGACGATAGCGGAGAGTGGCTCAAGGCCATACTCTTTCCACAGCTGGGCACCTTGCTGGGACCTAACGCCTTCTGCATGACTGTCCCTTTGAGAGAAATAAAATCCCCGACATGAGAACTATTCACTTGCCCGGCATGCGGAGTTGCAGCAGTTGAAGCTGATGGCTTACACCCGCTGAGATGCCAGTAGATTATCGAGACATACGGAGCTTAACGCAATCATAAAACGATTTCTCTGGAGAGCAGGAATGCTCTCGATATTACAGCCTCAATAAAAGATTTAACGACGGCGTAACGATTATTTCGTAGTCACATGCGAGAAGACTGGGATGCCATAATCTACTGCACCACAGCTCTATCGAGTCTCTACTAAGCTGCGGTCAGTGCGGTTAAACCTTTTCATGCAAACATTGAAAAAAGACGCGTTACAGCCCAATCATTTTTCAAGCTGGCAAAGAGAGTTACGGTCATAACGGGCGGCGCATGCGAGAGAGTACCTAGGTCTGTACTACTGTCTAACTGTCTCTCGCAGTGTGTAGCCGCAACGTCGTCTCTAAAACTAACGTTATAGGAAAGACAATAGGTAAGGACAATAAGGCGCGTCTATCCCAACATGTTTTGCTTTCATTTCTTGTCTTATGGATTGCGCTACGCTCTTTCCTCAGCCGCGGTGACTTCTAATGATGACTGCTTCTGATTATTTGGACATAAGCGCATATACTTGGCTGGATACTCTTCTTATACGGATCATCGACAAACTGTGTCTGTTAGTGCAACACGCTTTCACTGGCTGTTCCGGTAGCACAATTGAATTGTGCGTTGCTTTCCTCCCTTAAGGCGTTTGCCTTTACGACGTCCATGACGCTTACGTTTTACGCGCGGCCGATAACAATAGTATTTTTTTAACGCTTTTTATATCGACGGACTTATCGTCGCAAGACAAGCAGTTGAGTTTTTTGCTGGCCACCTGCAGGGGCATAGGCAGGACAGACGTGGCTCGATAGCCGCAGGGGGTTGCGAGGCCGGTGGTAGTGATAATTGTAAGATTAACTTAGATGAAGTAATTCAAGCACGTCAGTAAAGGTAGCGTTGGCAGTTGGAAGGCTCTTGTAGTAAAGGCAAAGAAGAAACATATAAAAAAATTACCACCATCTCATGCTTAACACACGCAGACGATTTTGCGACGACGACGACGACGACGACAACAACAACAACAACAAAAACAACAACAACAGCAGCAGCAACAACAACAGCAGCAGCAACAACAACAACAGCAGCAGAGGTAACATCGGCAACAGCAGCAGCAACAATAACAACATTAACAACAGCAATGCCGAGAACAACAACAACACCAGCATCAACGTTATCATAAACATGCACAATAATGACAACAACAACAACAGCAGCAACATTACTAAGATTAACAGCCATAACAAAAGAGACAGCAACGCCAATAACAACAACAATGAACATGACAAGATGTACGCGTGCCAAAGGGATAAACAACTAACTACAATTGTTATCCAACGTTATAGTATCTGCAAATGTTGTACGATTACTATCCGTCTACGTCACGTCTACGTGTGGCGTCTGTTTTATACGGCGTCGACGACCTCTTCTACCAGTCCGGCAAGACGTGAAGAGAAGCCCTGGAGCTGGCTCGCAAGCCCTGTGAAATGTAACTATTATAATTATCATCATCAGCATCAGCATCAGTATTATATTATTATTATTATTATTATTATTATTATTATTATTATTATTATTATTATAGTATTATTATCATTATTATTATTATTATTATTATTAGTATTATTATTATTATTAGTATTATTTTATTATTATTATTATTATTATTATTCATTATTATTATTATTACTTATTATTAGTATTATCATTATTTATTACATGTTAAACAATGTTATAGTTGTTAGGGTCAGAACGTATTATTGCAAAGTTTTTTTTTAAAATATTAGTTCACTCCATGGCGCTAAAATAGATGCCGCGTTCCCTCTGCAAACGGCCAAGGACAACGCTTATAATAATAATAATAATAATAATAATAATAATTATTATTATTATTATTATTATTATTATTATTATTATTATTATTATTATTATTATTATTATTATTATTATTATTATTATTATTATTATTATTATTATTATTATTATTATTATTATTATTATCATTATTATTATTATTATTGTTAATAATTATCATCATTATCACCATCATCATCATCGCCATAATGATTCACTCGAGCTGGCTGTATGTCCGCCCGTATCGCAACAATCTACACCCAACAGTTTGTTGCGTTTTACCTTTTGCTCGTATTGTGTTACCCCCCGATGCTGTCGGGATTCTAGATGTCGGCATTGTGTGTGTGTGTGTGTAGCGATGAGATCAAATCGACGAATTCGTAGCCCACTTCTTACTGCCGCCACTCATACAGGAGCCACGGTTGCAACGCGTTGGTGCCATCTGGTGTTCGCGATAACACGGTGTAGCATCGTTTGTTGTTGTTGTTAGTTGTGGTGTTGTTGCTATGGCTGTTGCCGCTGCCGTTGTTATAGTTGCTGTTGATACTATTGTTGTTGTATTTTATCTTATTTTTATTCTTGCTATAACGCCGGTAACGGTAGATAGATAATGAAGTATTTTGACGAACTTCGTTCGTTTTTCTAACTTTGTCGACAGCGCTGAGTCAAATAGTGACGCTCTTACGTCCAGCGTACGGTTAGCCGTTAATGATAGAAGACATTTGTGGTGGGAATTTCCTTGACCATTTACTACTGAACCAGTTTTTCTTTTTTATTATTGCTGCTGCGATACGTTGCGATTCTTCAACGACAGCTATGAGACGGCAATTCTTCATGGTTTAGAAGAAGCAGTAACAGTCGCTGTCGGAGTAGTCTTAGCAACATCTTAGACACTATCTTCACGACTGACTGTGGTTATTGCTTTTTGCATTTGCGTTAACTAGTACAATTATTTAGACACTTGAAGTTGCATGTCGTCGTATGCTCACGCCGAGTCGTTGTTAACTTTCTCTAGGAGTCTACAGTGCACGATATATGGCAGGCATGTGCACTTCTAAAAGCGCAGCTCTAAAGAAGCTGAAGTGTTGTTGTTGTCGTTGTTGTTGTTGTTGTTGTTGTTGTGGTTTTTGTTGTTGTCGTTGTTGTTGTTGTTGTTGTTGTTGTTGTTGTCGTTGTTGTGGTTTTTGTTGTTGTTGTCGTTGTTGTTGTGGTTGCTGTTGCTGTTGTTGTCGTCTTCGCTGCCGGTTGTCCATGTGGGCGTCTAGATGACACCGAGCCGTCGGTAAACTGGGACCGAACTTGTCGACAACGGAGTTGCCGGTGACAACACGCGTTACTCGCACAGCGTGACAAACAAGACAGCAAAAGTTGCCGCCATCGGCGTTAACCGGCGGGTCTCCAGCCTCCTGTCTCGATGGTCTGGCGTTGAACAGCCAGGACGGGGTTTGTAGATGTTTCTCGGTCTCGAACAGCGAACCATCATCATAAACAATTGCCAAACATTTGAACATCCAAAAGTGGACTGTCTGTCCGGATGAAATACGCCGCCCGTTTGTGCACGTCGGCCGGAAACCCGTCGTGTGAGAAAGCCTACCGATTTCTTGATGAGGAGAGCAAGATAACAACAACAATAACAACAACAACAAACAGCATCAACAACAACTATAACGACGACGATGATGATGATGACAACGATAGCTATAGTTGTTATTCGGGCAATGCAATGCGACAAATAGCAGCGGCAGCCTAGACTGCTGACGCACCTTTCGAAACGGGGCTTTGTCATGGCAGCCACGAACAAGAGACCGCCCGCCTATCGCAAGTTCAAGTATCTCCGGCCATGCCGGTGGTTTCTGCTAGACCTCGTGTCCTGCTGCGTAACGTTGTCCTGGTGCTGCTGCTGCTGCTGGAGATTCCTCTGTTAGAGAAAGCCCATTAAGAAGGCCCAATGATGAGAACGCGTGCATTTAAATGCTGTAGAGTCACAGGTATCCAACATATTGCGAACGTCGAAAGTGTGACTATTATATCTATTCATAAAAAAGTACTTCCATTGCCACACTGGCCACTGTCAATACTGATGCGGCAAGCCGTTTCTCGTAAGTCAGCTGGTGGGCGGAAGTTATAGTGTTGTCGACTGAGCAACGACTCGAACTACTAGAATAGTTATTATTGCTTGGGGTGGTAGCTGTAGTTATAGCGGCAGCCAAGGTAGAAGTTCTAGAATTAAAAACATTTAAGGAGGTTGTTTTTAATTCAAGACCATCCTCCGTGCCCTACGGACTTGGAACTCACCGTGAGGTACATTTGCAATGTACAAAACGACGGACGTGTTGAGATATCCAGGTAGAAGTTCTAATAACAATAATAGTTAGTAGTGGTTATTGTGTTTGTAGTGGAACGTATAGTTAGTGGCAAGAAGCAGCAGCAGCAGTCTAAGCGTTTTGAGCGCACAGGTTTAAGCGCAGTGTAAGCGCATTTCGTAGTAGCGGTAGTAACATTGTACTCGCGTCAACTAAGATCATAAGGCTAAGCCACCTCGTTTGTGTGCGTTGTTTCGTGTGCGTTCGTTTCAGCCGTTTGTCTACAATGAGGACGGAGCTGCTCGTGAGCAGCCGGTCACACCCGTCCACCCAGCTTCATCGGCTCTATCGACCTCGTCCTCGGCACCGCCGTCGTCGTCGTCGTCGTCGACATCATCGTCGTCGTCTGCGCCAATTCAACCTCTATCCTCGGCGTGTTCGGGCGGCGCGACGTCGAGCGCCCGGACCCCAGCCGGACCGCAGGCGCTATTTCAACGTCTCTCCCCTCAGCAACAGCTGCAACAGCTACAGCAACAACAGCAGCTGCTGCAGGCCCGCCTTCTACTTCAGAGTTCGTCAAGCTCACCTGCGGCGGCAGCCGCAGCGCTGCTGGCGAACTACAGCAATAGCAGCACCTCGGGTGGATCGAAGCGCATCCACCAGCTGCTCACGGATCCTCTGCTCGTACGTCGAGAACCCAATCGGCAGCAACAATCACAAGTACAGCAGCAGCAGCAACAACAACAGCAGCAGCACCAGCAGCAACAGCAACAACAACAGCAACAAAGGCAGCAGCAGCATCAACATCTGCTTCGACTGGGAACTGCTGGCCGGACAAAGTCGCCTTCGTTACTCGAGAGGCGAGCGGATACCGCGGTTCGAACCGAGCGCAAAGACCATCTTCAGCTTCAGATCTCTGCTCAGCACGGCACTCTGGGAGACGTGTCTGTCGATGGAAACGTGGCCGCTCGAAGAACGACCTCGGTGTCTGCTTTGGCTGCTAATAGTAGTTGTCCGATTATCTCAAAGAGCTCAAGCAAAAGTCCGAGCCTTCGAACCGATAGCGCTGCAGCAACGGGTGAAATCCTGACGACGTCGTATCGTGATGCAGGAGACATCGCTGTCGATAACAGTTCGCGGGATCAGCAACAACGTCTGCAAAAGCACCAGAGTCAGCAGCAGCAGCAACAGCCGCAGCAAACCCAGCTGCAGGATCAGCAGAAACAACTGCAGTCACAGCCAAACCCTTCGCAACAACAACAACAGCCCGTGCAGCAAAAACGAAATAACTCGATCAACCAAGTGTTGCCATTTCTTGTGAAGCAACATGCGAAGACCCTACTCTCCGTGCAGGTAAGCACACTACGGTGACGTGGGCCTTTACAAGCTCACGTATATACATGCCAGGCAAGCCGCAAAGGGATGTTGACAAGGTCACCAAAATTGCTTCTGACGATAGACCCTTTGATATCAGAACAGTGCGTTAATATTAAAAAACAAATCATACAAAATTCTGCCCCCTCTCAGGCTAGAGTTCCATATCCGTTCCGAAGAGGAAGGCTCATGTTAGGTTTGGCCACTGCTGGGCAAGTCATTACAGCTAATTACTAAAATTCGATCAACAGCAGAGATCGAGGCGGCGAGTCATGACTAGCGCAGTAGCCTCCTAGATCACGCCGCCAGCTTATATATATATATATATATATATATATATATATATATATATATAGACAATTGTTAAATTACCATATTATTGGTAGCAATGCGTTACAGTTGTTTGCGTTCGCGCCCGGCGTTTCTCACCGCTTGGGGCCAATTTCGTTCTGAAAATAGTCATAGCTGTTTGTAAATCTAATTCCTTAAGATTGTCTAGTTGTATTATGGCCGCTAGAGGTTTTCACGGCTTTCGTCCGCGTGCCGCGTAAATAATGTCAATATATAAAACGGTCAACTAGTAGTACATTCTGATTGCGTATCTTTAAGCGTATGTCGCCGGATGCTTGCCGACCTTTAAGATTAAAGCGTAGGGCGTTGATATATATATAGAAAAAAACGTTATTTTTTTATCTATGTTCTGATATATATATACATATATATATATATATATATATATATATATATATATATATATAAATCAAAATAAACCGTTGTTTTTCTAACAATAAATTTGCGGCTATAATATATATATATATATATATATATATGTATTTTCTCTAATATATATTTATTTTAATTTAGTTGAAATTAGTACATCGTATGCATATGAGGAAACGTATACCCCGGATCAAGTAAATGAAAACGTTACACATTGTATATATAATTTACTCTTTTACCTTCGTCTACAACTGTACATTATTTGACATCAGGGTTAAGTTGATGTTTAAAGTGATGGTTATTTGGCGTCAATGTTCATTTAGGCGTTAAATGTGCACTTCGAGTAACAGCAAGACATGGACCCTACCAGGGGATGCTTCTTTTCAATATTTTTTACCAGGCCGCTCAAGGTGTTTTTTTAGATAGGTATGCAGGGGTTATTATTTATTTATCTATTTATTTGAGAGTATAAGTGTTCATTTAAAACATTCCATTGTGTATAATGCGACGGTGACGACGCAAAGAAAACGTGCTGCTGTGACTGTTGGCGCACTTCTATGGGGTAGACACCGTGCAGGTGGTGTATCAGCTAGCCATCGGTGGCTGGCCGTGACTCATGATGCATTGGTGGCGGACAGAGCGAAGGGTCGATCCCCAGCGAGGGCAAAGCATTCAGACCTTAGAGTGGCTGGCTATTTGGCTCTACACGTGTCTCTTTCTACAATTTTTCTACAACAACAACACCATCAACCAGGAAGCGGACGAATGATAGTAAGCATAACCATCAACTACAACATACGTAACACAACTAAAGTTGACAACAACAACAACAACAACAAAAGCAAAGCAACAACAACGACCGCAACAACAACAACAACAAGCACGGTAACGTCAGCAACAACAACGGCAGTAACAACGACAACAACAACAACAACAACAACAACAACAACAACAACAAACAACAACAACAACAACAACAACAACAATAACAACAGCAACAACGACGACAACAACAACAACAACAATAACAACAACAACAAGCACGGTAATGTCAGCAACAACAACAACAGTAACAACAACAACAAGCACGGCAACATCAGCAACAACAACGGCAGTACAAGTCACGTTTCGATTTCTTCTTCTCCTCGATCCAGCGATGACACCGACGACATATCGTCAACAATACCAATCACAACAACAACAACAACAACAATAACAACAACAACAGGAAGCAACAGCAGCGAGCTTGAGCTTGGGCTACTACTGATCGGATCGGCGTATTTGGTCGGGCGGAAATCGAAAGTCGCGAGCGCACGCATGACTCCCATGATCGTCGTCGTCATCATCTACCATTATAGTCGTGTATGGTCGTCATCGTAAAGGCCCTGTGATGATGGGCGAGCAACAGCAGCAGCAGCAGCAACCACCAACACCCCCAGCTAGCCCCATTCTTTCCAATCTACTACAGTATTGATGATGTGTTCGAACCTCCCGCCGCCGCCTCCCCCCCCCGTCATGTTGCTCTGCTCACCTGTGTGTGTCATTTGATTCGTTGACGTTGTGCTCTTTCTCGGGCTGGACTACTACTGCATGGCATCGTCGCCTGCATGACTGGCTACCTGTATCTGCTTTAGTGATGAAATAAGTCGTGCCCATTGCCGAAGAGGGAGAGAAAAAAACGAAGATAGCGATATATATATATGGAGAGAGAGCAGAGGGGGGAAGGCTCTCGACAAGCAATACGATGATGAAACAGACAAAAATCTGTCCCAAAATGTCCAAGTTTAAGAAAACTACAAGTGACAGCTAAGAACGACACGTAACATTAACACACGACGAACCCCAACGACAACAAAAGAAGAGAAAATGCATACAAAAACAAACAAAAAGAAAACATGTTTTACAAGACTGTACACTAATCGCAACTATATTGACAACACCTATAACCGCCTCATTATCATCACCACTAGTCGTCGCTCGTCACCACGATCACCACCATCATCATCATCTTCATTATGATAATGATGCACAATGATACACGCAAAACATTTCCAATATTAGGTCATGCTACTGTTACGAAGAGAGATGCAGACGCGCAACAATACACAAGGACACAGTTGTAATATTGCCCCCGAAGAATGCCCGATACGACGCGACTTCTAGATGTGCAAATGATGAATACCTTTAAAAAACGACGAACGCTAGACAAGCGTGACGGCTGGAAGGAGTGCGGCGAGCGGGTGGACAGGCGGGGGTGCGAGGGGTTGGCTTTGGATCGGTGCGGTTGCAGTGATAAAAATCAAGAAGGGAAACAACAGCGACAAACATCCACTTAAGGTTGGATTGTAGAACACATTTTTCCTCTGTTGCGATACACGATCGCGCATCTACTGATGATGCAGATGAAGTCGATGATGGGGAGACGATGGGGGTGATGCTGATACTGATGATGATGACGGCGAAGTCGGCGATTACCGCGGCTCCAACGGAACTTTTTCGTTCGTTTGGCCGCAAGACCCATTGATGGAAAAGTCCATTGTTGGTGACTGTCAGATTGCGACGGCGATGACGCCGGATCGACGGACGGGTGCCCGATGCGCGCCGAGGTTGTTGCAACAACAAGAGGTGACCGCACGCATCGCTCTGTATTGGCCGTCGTCGCCAAAACAAAATTGTCTATATATATATATATATATATATAACCAAACGAACAGGCTAGGAAAGATTGAACGAGACAAGGGAAAAAACTGAGGCGCGACGAAGACGTATTCTTTTTGTTGCAACTCAAGTTGTTGTTGTTGTTGTCGTAATGCTAGTTGTAATAGTAGTAGTAGTAGTGGTAAGTGTAGTAGTGATGCTGATGATGGCGGCACTGAAAGTGACAGTAAAGCTTGCTAGTAGTAACAATCAAAACCATCACAGCAACAACAACAACAATGAAAATGATTATGATTATTCATTGCATTAATGTGTTTGCTGTGATGATGTAAAGTTGGTATGGTGGTCGTTGGTCAATGTTTCGTCGTCAGCCGGCGGTCATGCAAGTCAACGCACGGACGGACGAACGCACAATCAAACAGATTGCAGACGATTGAGCCTCATCTCCCTCGTGAGCGAGCAGCCCGATTCGAAATTGCCCGGCCGTGCATTTGACCTCTGTCGGTGGCTGAACGCATGTTTGCAGCACCACCACCAACAACAACAACAACAACAACAACAAAGAAAAACGTGAAATCCTGGCTGGGACGTCTCGCTCGATTCGGGGCGGATCGCTGGACGCTTTTCGTCGCCGTCGTTGTCGTCGTCCCGCCACGGCCAATAGGTGACAGGCTGTCTGGCAGTGCGATAGCAGTGTCGCATCTATTATCGCTAGTCCTGTTGTGCAGCCGTTGAGTTACCTACACGTTGTCGTTGTCGTTGTTCGCTGCATACGACGCTGCAATTGCATCATCATGCCAGTAGCGTAGTAGTCTAGTTAATAACAGTTATAGTAATAGTAACCGTGTGTTGTGTGAATGCATCTATTCGGCTGTTCGGTACCATTCGGTACCATTTTTTTTTTTTGGGAGGTTTTGGGAATGCATGATGCACATGCGCCACTAGCAGCCTGCGTGACTAGTGTGAGACTCGCAAACCCACTAAACCCGGATTCCTCCCCACCCCCCCCAGGCTCGGTATTACTTTGGCATTACATCGAAGCCGTGGGAGACGTGGTTTCATATCTGGATGCTCTTCATTGAGCTCAAAGTAGCCTTTTGAGCTTGAAAGCGGAGTTATCTAGTGGCTGGCGCTCGCATAAAAACATCCGAATCCTAGCACCATTTCAGAGAAAATCAGTCACTACTTAAGCATCGAACGGGCGGACACCGAAAGCTAGAAAGACATAGGCCCTCTTAAACGTTGAATGAAATTACGGTAATAAGTATGCCTCTAGCAAAGCTTGTTCTACCTCTACGGTTAGCTTTATCGAAAACTTGTGACTAGGCATGAAGTCAAAATGCTCTATTGTTGGTATCTTTCCTGATTCATTTTGTTCTTCTTTACCATGAAAAACAAACGTTCCAGTTAAAACGTATTTATGAGCCTAAACGAAGAATGCATTCATCCAGCATAGTTTAGAACGACGTTTCGGTGATTTGAGGCGTCTTGCAGTAGCAATAGCTTTGTCGTTTTAATTGATTGAAATACAAATTTAATTGACTTAGGTCTTACACCTAGTTCGGGTTAATTACCCTAACGTAACGCTTGCGTATCGCACGAGGTGGGCAGGCATCTATTCTTTGTTTTTAGAGTCGCCATAAACGAGCTACGTTTGTTACGACAATGCTATACAATCCACAGTGGTTGGAGCAGAGTAATATTTAGATATTCTTTCTCTAGTCTTTCTTCTTCCCAATAAAAGTTTCTTAAGAGCGGCCACTACAGCCATCAGCGGGCTTGGCCGTGTCCGACTTTGTTTCGTCTGTCGTGGTATAGTTGTACTCAATCATTGGCTTGATTAGCTTGCTTAAAAAGCGACAACACTAACATTATTAAGTTGCTATTGGCCAAGAATGTTAGTTGTTGTTGTCGAAACGCCCGGGACACGGGCCAGCGAGGACGACTTGGCTGGTAACCGCTGGTGAGACAACGTCGTAGTCACTAATGTAAAACCATACGTGTAGTATGTTCGTGCCAATCAGTGACCATATTCCTTCCCCCGGGACACATACGTGGGCGGTAGGCTAAGACTGCTATGTCGGTGGTCGCTGGATTTATATTATGATACGCCTAAGATATGAAGAGCGGCCACTTGTGACAGCGCGTCACATTTAAGGCGTGGCAAATATGGACGCCGAGTGCGAACGATCGAAACAGAGTGCAGTAAGTGGCACGATTTGTTTCATAGGCAGAAGATGACTACCGACGTATCGTCGACCGGCATTCGACGTTTATCGTCGAAATTAGTGGCCACTTATGGTCAGCACTGTTTAGGTGTGATCAGCTATGTTGTGAGCAAATGGTGTAAGCGTCGTTTTTGCGACGGGCGGAAATCGCGTTCAGAATAGGTCAAACAAACACCACCGTGATTGACATCGAGTTGTTCGTTAAGCTGTTGCTGCTGCGAAGTGAGAGACGCAGACGTGCAAGATTTCTTTCCTCAGACAGCAACAGCAACAACGACAACCTCAATCATTCTACAGTGATGCATAATTGGACCAGTGTTCGAACAACAAGCGCAATAAAGTCCTTGTGATCGTTCGTTGGCTCGAACTCGATTGTATTCTGACGGCTGAACATGCTATTTGTTCCATTGCTACGCACACACAAAAGCCGTTTTGCTCTTTTTTTTGTACTCGTTGCAGCTGCTTCTCGAACTGTAATTGGTACTATTGTTGTTGTTGTTGTTGCTGTTGTTGTTGTTGCGTCTGTTGCTATTGCTATTATTGCTGTGCGATTGCACGAGGTGGTACTGCGAGACTCTCACTAGTCGTTTTTCATCGGCCAGAAAGAAGACTCTTCTTGATTTGGCTCGACGCTTTGTGGCGCAATTTGCAGCCGGCGTGGCGGGGTGTTTGTTGGCCCATCTCAATTTTTTTACTCGATCGATCGGAGCATGCCGTTTCTTTTTCCGACAACCGCTGCCAACGACGATGCTCATAACTCGGTGACGGACTTCCAGCCCAAACGGGGCGTGATAGAAGTGGAAACATTTCGACGACTACACACCAGAGACGAGACGATACAAGTCTCGTTGTTTTAGTAGCGTAAATTTGTCGCGTAGTCACTAGATCAAAACGCGCGAACGAGAGAGAGAGAGAGAGAGAGACGAAGCGAGAGCGAGAGAGAGGTTTAGTGTGGGTTTGGACCAAGAAGACTCGCACGGCTCTACCAATGGTTAAGCTGCCAAACTCGGTTTCGGTTTTCTGCTGCCGCTGCTGCTGGGGTGTTGTCATCGTCGTCGTCTATATTAATAGCGTTGTCAGTCAGCTCATTGTCGTGGCCGATGTCGTTGGCGTTCTTCTTCAGCAGCGAACGGAATAGCAGCAGCAGCAGCAGCGGGGGCTAGGCGAACCCCTCCATGCACAGCCACAATGGTACATACTAAATGCTGCGCAACTTGCGATCCATCCCTGATGGCGTTACTAACGACCTTCTCACCGCGACCAGAGAAGATGATCGCAAACGTGACGATCGTCGGCACGTCGTCTGCCGGCACGACGTACGACGCCTACAGTTGCCGAGTTGTCGTCGAGACCCCTCAGCACGGCACCGCGACACGGCTCCCGCTGAGCGCGTCAACAAAATGTGAAGATGAGCGACATACAGCACAATTTGTGCATATTTATATATATATATATATATATATATATAAATATTTTTTTTTACGTTCCGACATAACCGACGAGCTATGTCTGTACACAAACTGTACAAAAATGCTGGCATATCACTCGTTTGGGCCCGCATGGAACCCTCCTCGTCAAAATTCGAGGAGAAAACGGAATCCGTAATTGGAAAATCTAAAGCCATTTAACAGTAACTACTGACTTACATAGCGTTCAACTACTACACATTTACCGACTATGTTTTTCGACAGAATCGTACCCATGGCCTATGACCTGGGTTTTCCACCATCACATGGTATTGCTGGTAGGGCGTATATATATATATATATATATTTTTTTTTTTTTATGCAGTCTAAATACAGTATTTTATGTGCGCCTATGTCTACTCATATATATATATATATATATATATATATATATACGAGTATATATATATATACGAAACAATTCCATTGCATTGTGGTTGCTCAAACGTTCAATAAGTTATTGGCTCGCGGTGAGATGCGTCTGCCGCCTGCCGAGGATCTGCATAAACGCGAATAGTTCGTTTTATAGTTTTGTCGATGCGAATGGCCTGATAAATAGCGATGTGATGAGGCAACCAACAACGGAGAGGCCGTGCGGCGAACGTACGTGACGGCCTTCCTACTGCTCTACTTAGGAGTGTGCAAACTCAGTATAGCAGGCTGCGGTCCTCAATCAACATTAGCCTGGCGGAATAGGCCAATTCACCACTAGGGAGAGTGCTGGCAAACTGCGGAATTTCGCCTGCCGACGAGGCCAGTCTGTCTATCGCGCTCTCTCTTTCTATACCGATATCCCCCCTCTCTCTCTCTTTCTCTTCTTTCCCAGTCTCTCTCCCTCCTTATACTTTTGTCTCTCACTGCCTCTCTCACCACTGGAGAGCGGGTGGCAACTAATGGTACCTTGTGTAGAGGCTATACATCTCGAGAGCGGCACTGGCGTCGAATTAGCTCTCAAGCGGTTGACGTTGGACGCATGTCGTGGTAATAATGACTCCTTTTCCCGCCGCTCCACCCCCTCATCTTCCCCTTGTCTATATCGACATCGACGTGCCGAGATAGACAATTAGAGATTATTGCACCCCCCCCCTACATATTGTTTCCCGCCGATTAGCGTAGAGTTCAGTTGGCGCTAGCTTAAACTTAAACACGTTCGTACGCCTCATATACGCGCCACTCGAACTCCAACAGTTACAGAACAAGGGGTTTCTAAGCCAATCGCCGTAATTGGGCTGGTGTGCGTGTGATTGTTGTTGCTGCTGCTGTGCTATAATTGCTTTTATGTGATAGCCATGCTATATATATATATATATATATATATATATATATACATTTTCCATCAATCCACGAACACCGTAAATACACATACGTATATACAGAAATAAAAATTGGGACGTTACGCACATAGTTGATGCAAAACGAGTTCCCATAATGGGAGATTTTTTTTAATGTGTGTGCTTTATGAGCGTAATGGCAAAATGCTAAAATATTTTTTATGTAACGCGAAAGCTTCAACACAAAAAAAGCATTGGATCTCGATTTTTGCAAACTCATTCAGTACGACTTTTCCAACGTTAGATGTCTTCTAGACAAAACAGAGTTTTCTTCCGAATACACCGATCGATTTTTCTATGGAGCACGTAAATCTTTTGTAATTGCCCATTTTGTTCAGCTATGTCCAGTGAGCCAAATCGCTATTACAAATCATAGTAGTTTTACTGCCACTCCTAAACAGGCACGTGTGCTCGCCTATGAGTAGGGAGCATGGATGTCTGTTTTGGGGGCAAACATTGTTAAACACAGCGGAGTTTGAGCATTGACAGCTACTTAATAGAACAAATTCTATAGCCCACGTTGAGTATGGCTAGAACTTTCATAGACAACCTGTATATATATATATATTTAATTCTTTTAAATTGTTCTACTACCCGTTACTTCATCGGCAATTCTAACAACGACAATATTACAGAGTATAAGTAATATATGACGATGATCACGACACATAGCAATAAGCATGACAGCAATCGGAAATCTCGCTCTCCTGAGCCCTCCCAAAGCTCCTTTCTCCTTCCGTACATCCGTAGCCGTAGCTGCTCCTATGGCCCAGAAGTTGTATCGCATATGTAGTATACAGACCCCTTAAGGGTTCCTCTGGGAGATCTGGGATATTTGCCCCCTTCCGTCACCCTCATTAGTCGATCTGTTCCGTAGTTTTGAGATTGCTGTGGTTCTGCCTGTTCTAGAACCTGGTACTTTAGAAAAGTGCGAGTCGAGCCCTCGTTCTGGCAGTAAACACAGCTCGCCGAAAGAACTTTTACAATTCCAAAGAGGTAGCTCTAAAAGTCCCCATGTCCCGACTCAATCCATGTTTTTGATGCTTGGAATGAGGGATTGGAGAGTGTACCCCGGTGCTCCAGAAGGAGTAGAGTCCCATTTGGCTTGCAAATAGGGTACTTATATATATGTATAGCATACGTTTTACGTATTTACGTTGTGTGTATATATATATATATATATATATATATATATATATATATATATATATATATATATATATATATATATATAACTAGACCATAAATGCTTTCAATGTTATTAGAAGTACGCAGAATGACGTTGCATTAAACATAAAGCCTCTATGGTAGGTTGGCTACGCTTGTTACGTCTGTCGGGCACCAAGTGAATGCAGACTCAAGTTATTTGAGTTCGTCAAGTACATCCATCTATGTAATGCTAACGATCTCATGACATGTGCAGCAAATTACTTATAATAAACTTAATAGTTCATGTAGTAGGATTGAGTATATAGTCTTACTGTATTCGATGAGAGCCAGCTAAGTTCTGCCATCTGCCAGCACAGTTTTTTTTGCAGTCAGGGCACACATGGGGCACTCTAGGGTACGAACCACCGTAGAACAATCTGTGTATCGACTGTCAGTAAAGATTGACAACAGTCTCATATAAGAATCATTGCAAAGTTAGCGTGTGTATATATATATATATATATATATATATAGAGAGAGAGAGAGAGAAAGAGGGCATATTAGTCTACGTTCTCCATGTAAGCTTCGTTTTTGGTTACATACAAAAACGAACTCCCCGAGGATCTCGTTTGTAGCTCAAAGGAAGGGCAGAGGGAGAGAGAATTAAGGACTTCATTCTGCTTTTTCAAGGACATCCTTATTTTGACTGCATTCGTTTATGGATGCAACGCTTACCCTAGTAGTATACTGTTTTCTTTATAACCTTTATACATTATTGTGTGGCGAACGTAGTCTTTAAGTTTCGTCGAACAACGCATTTAACTATAGTCCTTGTTTTCTCAGTTCAATTTCCGAGTACTCGTGTACGTGAAACTTGGTTCAGATGTGGTTGTTGTAGTTAGCTTGTGGTATTCCATAGGGCTTGCATTCCTCATTAGAGGTAGCCAGGTTGTGTCGCACTTAGGGGCTTCTCGTTTTCTCACCAGGAATCTTGCTTTCGCACACTGTTCATTAAGACGCTGGCGCTGAATGTCGAGTATGTCCGTCTCGGAACCACTTAGATTTGTCCTAAACGGTTCAGTAATTTTACTTCGTTTCGAGATCACTTCCACTTCTCTTTAGGTTACGTGCGTGTTACTGCTGTGTTTAATTGTGTTTTACTGCGTTTTCACATGCCCCTGCCGTTGGTGAAGTCATATAGCCCACATTTTCTTATACTTAACTACTTTTTACCGACCATCGTGCTGAACGTGCTACTTTGGGGTTCACGTGCTGTGCGCGACCCCCGGTCTCATGTGTGTGCCTACGTTGTAAACTGCCATATGCGGTAGATACCCCCTGCGCCCTAGACGCTTCTCTAGCAAGTCTAGATAACCAGGGTCATAGTTCTACATAAGTGTTATTTTATAGGCTTAAATGTGTCTACGCATATTTTAACGTACTAACTGTACTAGTTTTACACACCATGTGTGATAATAAACAAATTACGCTGGCCACTTTTGAGTCAGTTTGATAAGTGTAGTGCTCAGATGCAAAGTCTAGTTTTCTATAGTAATAGTTGGCCCGATAGGGAAATAGCAGTCTGGGGGACGGGTACATTAAGTTACTGAAAACGGTTGCCTTCTTAAGTGATTGGGTGTTTATCGTGATTTGACGTCATCGGTATGGCCGTGCCGTAGCGTTATCCTTTGAACTTCGTCGAAGAACTTCTACACGTGTATACCGTCGAGTTGTGACGTAGGATGATTGACGTGCGCACACCATTGTAACGTTTTTCCTGTTACCGGGGAAATGTCAGGAAACGCAGAACCAATGACAGTCATAGACTCTGTCAGTGAAGTGAAGAGCAAAGTGGGCACTTACGTGAGACAGAGGCGCAGTGCATTATGGAGTTTTTATAGCGACAGTAGCTTGTGTGCTTGTACATGGTAAATGTAACGTAACCGTAAGAATATGAGTTCTTCTCTGTGAAAGCTTGATTTGCAGCTGAAATTCGCTGACTGAACGCTATTGATTAATTGAAGCACTACACTGTTCATATATAGATTATATAGAGAATTTATTTAACTACGATATACTTCAGAGGGAGACTTTCCTAATCATCTGTCAACCCGGCCAATCTAGAGTGTATTGAAAAATAATTTACTGGAGATCATTTTTTTCCAATACTTTTCTCGGATGACTGCAGACATTTACTGTTACTTCGATTTCCGACCATAGTGTCCAGACTGTTGCCAACTTGACGTTTAGCCTAGAACACGTACAATATTTGTCGGAGTGGTCTCGTTTATTGGAACTAACTGCCCTCACGGTCATCATGTTTCAGATTTCGTATCTGTTCTGTATAAGTGTCATCCTACATTACAAATGTAGGGTGTAGTGTAACGATGATATTACGCCAGGTTAAGCGGCATTCGACGAGAGAGGATGGTATTAATCTATCCTTCTTTCGTCGGTTTTGGTTAGTTATACAAGAGATACCACGACGTGCCGGCACTTAAAAAATGTCAAATGCCGATCGAAGAATTAATCGGTCGCAGTTACACCAGTTTGCGTTTGTTTTGTGCTGGTTGTTTTGTGCTGGTTTTGTGCTGGTTAGTCGATTCGGTGATTCGGTCGGTTCGGCCGTCTCGCAATGAAATCGTGTCGTGGTTGTGTTGACTGCTAAACTGACGTCCATGGCTGCTGTGAGACGCTTATGAAGGCCTGATGGGTTGTTGCTGATGATAGGAGTCTTGTTGTGGCCATGTCGCGACATTGGGGCTGAGGTGTTGCGACGTAGTTTGTATGTTGTTGTTGCTGCTGCTGCTGCCGTGGATTTTGTGGCTGTAAACGATACCCTGGTCGCTCTAGTGCACGCAAGATAATGCGGTCGGTCTGCTGTCGTGTGGTCTCACTGGCGTCGTACTGCACAGGCGGCTCAATACTTGACGGGACTGCTGCTGTACTGTCTAGAGGGTAGGGGCGCTTGGCGATATATATATATATATATATACTAAATTTATATATTTATATAATTCCATTTATTAAAATGACATTTAAGTGTTACAGCGAGATGTAATTAACTATCAACACTAGGGCTTGTGGGGAGCGCTACCAGTCGAGCTTATCCTCGAGGCAGCCCCTCATTGTTCCCATTATTGCTGCCGCATTGCCGCGTTGAACTGCCAGCGATAGTCGCTGAAGTAGAAACTCAAGTGCTCTTTTTTCCCCTGTCGCCAGTTCAATTTGTTTGCCAATCTTCTGTAAAAGCGACCATGCCTCAGGGCCGGCCCCCCCGAGTGTCTCGAATACTAGCGGCACGAAAATGAACTCGTTGGCGAGCTGGGCATATTTGTTGGTCTTTAGACGCTCAGCCTTGCGTGCTGCGGAGCCAGCGGAAGATGCACTGGCCTCCTGGTTCGACGGGGCGAGCGTGTCGGTGATAGTCGCATCCCAAACAAGCGCCTTTCCCCTTTCAAAGGGGATAAGGGTGAGACCGTCTGGTCTCTTTCCATCGCTTCTCAGGAGGCCGGCGGGCTCTCGGATGCACGGTATTAGAGCGGATCTGAAAGCCCTGGCTGTAATCTCATTAACCTCGCTATGACGGCTTTGGCGTCCTTCGCTTCTACTGCAGGACAACCCGTGAGTCCCCCAGATGTCTACCTGTGTTCCACACGGACACCGGTGTTCCTCGGTTAGCCTTGTCCCCAACCTCAAACCAATGCACAGACGAAAGCTTTCGTGATCTAGTAAAGTGCCTAGGTTTGAGGAGGGGATGGCTTGGAGCCATTTGCTAGCTCCTTTCTGGACGACCGCACGTAGTCGGGCTTTGTCTGCCGTGGTCAGTGCGTCAGAGAGCAAGCGCTGGTACTTCATGGAGACGATGAGGTCGTCATAGGACCTCTGCAGGTGTTTGTTTGTCTCCGGAAGTAGGCCTGCGAGGTTCTTGAACTTCGTATCCGCAACTTCTTTGGTGTCCTGGAAAGCCTGCAGGGCAATGGGTGGGCTAATGTGCCGAACAGTGCTCTCTGAGGCGTGTAATGATGAAGCGTGGCAGCTCGCTGCTAGGTCTGCTGTAGAACGAATCCCCAGGCCTCCGAATCTAAGGGGGAGAGAAGCTTGAGCCCAGTTGTTGTCAGCCAGAGTAAGATTAAGAAGGTCACTAAGGCTGATCCTTAGGCTTTCGTCCAGGTCCCAAAGAAGATCTTGGTTTGGTCCGACGTCCGTGCTGCGGAGGATATGGACGATTCTTGCTGAGCCCAGGGACGATTTCAATAGGTGATACGCGCTGTGGGGACTGAGCAGGTTTAGCCGGGTTAGACGGGAGCGAAGGCTCTCTATCCTACCTGCGAGTTCCGGACGAATGGCGGCAGACCCCACTGGGGACCCCAGGAGCGTCATGTCTGCTGCCTCGACGAGTTTGCACCTGGGTGTATATATATACTACAACAATATATACTAAATTGTATTCGACTTTGTTTGCAGGAACTGCAAGATCGGGTCGCAAGCCTCGAGGAGTTGAGCGCATGTTTTCGGTGCGCAATGGACTCAGGTTCGACACTTCTACGCGGCTCGAATTCGACGGCGACAGGAAGTCCAACGCACGAGGGCGCATCGCATTCCGAGGGGCAACTAAACAGCCCTTGGCAAACACCCGCCGGGAAGTATAGTCAAGTTGTACAGGTACGAAGCAGACACGTTTACTTCATCCGAAACGTGTACACCGAGCAGTAGAAATACATATTTCCCTGCAATTTTTCTTTACAATAACTCTAGCAGTATATGCCAATACTTTGCTGATGCTAATAACAATAATTCTTATTATTAGTATTTTATATCATTCATATAATTCATTGTTAACAAAGGGTTATTATAACGCTTGTTGAAACTGCAGAACAATGTTAATATAATAAATAATTGTTAAATATATATATATATATATATATATATATATATATATATATATATATATATATATATATATATATATATATATATATATATTACGTGTTAGAACATTTCAATTGTGATATGCGAACGTGTGCCCTCGTTATTTTACGGTTTCCCTTCGGCTACCCTCAGCCCATCGCACCTACGATCGCGGCATTTCCTATGCAAACTGCCAATAAAAATAGCTGCCTCAGAAATTCGCTTGCATGCGATCGCTTAAATCCTTTATAAATGTCCTTGTACTTCTGCTCACGAGGCCCATTGTCTCCATCGCGTTCGTTACGAAGTTCTATATCGGCTCTAATTCTGCGCATTTACGCCACTTTTATTCTTTTTCTGCGCGTTCGGCAAGCCATTCCGCGGCGGTCGCGCTGTGGCGCAAATAAGACTGTGCACGAACTGTCGCGTTCCAAACCAGGCATTAAGACTAGGCTAAGGAACACCTTATATGCAGGCTGCCGGTCGTTCCATCCAACGTTTGTGGTCCTAATCGAACAACTTTGTAACAGAGAAATTAAAATAATAACATTCTAACATCTGGATCGAATTGTTGCTTGAAACGACAAGCAAACAACAAAACTAGGTGGATGTGAATAGATAGGAAGCGAATGAGCGAGAGAGAGAGAGAGATATTTTTTTATTTGAGCGCACTGTAGTAATAAATAGCAGCAGCAGCGACGACGACAACAACAATAATAATAATACCAGTCACAGGCTACAACTGTAACCACATCATGACAGCTATAACTAAAACAATGTTGTCACACAGGCAGACAGCGGGTCATAACATAAACACCAGGCGTGTAGTGGAAGAATACACGACTCGGGGGAATCGGTAAAGGAACACGTAAGGTGCTCGCGGTGTTTGTTGTCTTTGATGTAACGTCGGACGAGCAGAAGAGGTTGGAAACGCAAGAAGGGCGTCGGAAATAACTCCTTTGGATGGGCCTGTTTATTGTGATAAGAGATGACGATCCGTGTTTAGCGTTTATTCTGCTGCTGCTGCTGCAGTACTCAAGCTAATGCGCGCTTTTCTCAGACAGCAGGCGTTGAGTGCTTCAAGTGTTCTGTCTTCTTAATTCTCTCTCTCTCTCTCGAGAGAGAGAGAGAGAAAGGACAAGCGCTTGTCGATCTAAGTAGCTAGTTACCACGGAGAATAGCCGGAATGAGCAGAAGAAGGGCCGGCTGGAAGAAGTTTCACGAATACCGGATTCCGGATGGATTACGTTTGTTTAAACTCGGGTTACGTTGGGCAAACACCTCCTCCTCCTCCATCATTCCTCGAACGCGATGACCGGCTCGCAAATCGAAAATTGAATGGTTGGAAATTGCGTAGGACCCTGCCAGCCTTTAGGAAAGCTGTCCACGGTTTCACACGACGAGGACGATACCGTTGCCATGCAAGAATAATCACGTCATTTTCCAACTGATATATTCGCATCCGGTCACCGTTGGTTATAAAATCACTTACGCATAATAATTAATAGCAATATATATATATATATATATATATATATATATATATATATATATATATCAACGGTGTCCTATTTAATATGATTAGATCGACTCAGGTCATAGCGGACTTGCAAACTAATCCGCCAGCTACAAGCAACCCGGTGACAGCTGCCGCTTTCCGGCGCTGAGCCCCAGCACCAGGATTCCGCTAGAGATATGAATCTGAAGTTAATGCCGTTGTTGTTGTTGTTGTTGTTGTTGTTGTTGTTGGTGTCATTATTTTACTATGTCATTTTTTTGAGGGCGATCAATTTAGCGTAGCATCAGTTTGAACTAACGGCATCGTGGTACGTTGATTTGCAGAGCTCGAAGCCGCGACCCGCCGACTGTAGCAACAGCAGCAGCGGAGGCGGCGGTGGCGGGGCGGAGAGCGATAAACAGGACAGTGGACTTGAGGTGGACTCCTCGTCAACTCACTCGAGAAACAGTCAGACACCGTCCGCTTCGGGGGCTTCGTCATCCCAGAGCGGGACCGCGAACAGTCATAGCCATCATCCTCATCATCAGCACCACCACCACCTCAACCACAACAACAATCATAATCATCATCATCAGCAACAACAGCAGCAACAGCATAATAATAGTAATAGTAATCTTCAGCAACATCATTATCACCCGTCCTCATCGACATCAAACGCCCAGCTTGCAAACCTGCAGCAGCAGCATCAGCAACAGCAGCAGCAGCCGCCGCCACAACATCATCAGCAGCAGCAGCAGGATCTTCAACAACAGTCACCCCAAAGCAAGGACCAGTTTCAGTCTCAGCATCTGAATCCTTCGTCGTCACATCCGGCGAATTATCACGCGCGCCATCTTCCAGATACCGGTTCTGGTAGCTCTGGTGGTGGTGTTGGTGGTGCGGGTGGCGTCTCTACGTCCGGCAGCGTTATCAGAAGGCCAAACGTCATCCACAATCCACACCAGAATCAGGCCGACGAACTTCTTGACCTTCTCGATCAGGTAGGTGTGCGCTACTGGCGACAGGGCGACAACAACGGGACACGAGACGGAAATAATCGACTTCACGATCACAGTAACCAATGGTGTGATAATAAATAAAGTAATAACTAAATAAAGTGCTCTTGTCGCCGCAGACGGCAGCGACGGCGAAAATTCGCGCAACGATCAATCAATCGACATACACGCACATGGATCCCGTGCTCTATAATCGGAGTGTCGTAGGATTGAACCTAAATCACGTTTATGCATAGTAGTTAGTAGTTGTATATATATATATATATATATATATCGAAGCTATTCCGAATAGAGCACCAATACAGAAAAAAATAAATAGAGGAACACTAAGATATGTATTTTACGTCTCCCTCTCCCTCCGACGGGTTTCTATGCGCCGTTATGCGACTCAACAGATCTGTGAGCGGGGCAATCATTTGCGAGACTTTGCATCGACTCAACAACAACTGCAGCAGCTCAACTCCGACTTCGTTGGGATGGGAGACGCTCAGCTGCTCAAGGAAAACCGTGAGCTCAAAAGGCTGCTGCAGAAGACCGAGGACGAGAAGAAAGCCCTTAAAGACCAGATACGGGCGTACGAAAGTCAACTGCATCGTTTACAGGTATGCGCAGATATGCACACATAATATGAGATGAATTCTAGTGTATATTTAGAACACAATTAGTCTTATGCTCTATATCTAAATTATGTTATTACTTTCCTTCTCTCTTTCTACATAATGGGAGATATATAGATCACAAACGACAAACGGCGCAAAGACAAAAGTTTTAACTAAATGTATTCGAATAGCGACGTCAACAGCAACAAGCTACAGTTACAACAAAACTTACAGTGGACGCCAGTTGTCGTTTTTGCTTGGATACTGACACGTTATGGCGTATTTGGCGTTTGCTTTTTGATTTCCGTGTAGATTACACCCTGTGTAGTTTTGGGCTCGTTTACCCTTGATGTCAGCCAATTACCGTCTTATGTTGGCGCGCCCCTCTGTGGGCGACAAATTATTAACGCGCTCCTTAGAAAATAAGGATTTGTTTTTGTTTTTTTTTCGGGTAGACTCTCAGCCAACATTTAACGTGCATAACGGAATTGATTTTGCATTGCTTCGCTAGACGAACTCAACAAATATAAACGTACAAGGGCGGGGATCGAATCCAATGCTCTGCTTGCGACATTTTCTGTTTAGTCTTTCGTACTCGGCGGTCGTCAGTAAAGTGCCGTTGGATTCGTTACGAACGTGGGTCTTATTGTCGTTAGCGCAGTTCCTTTCACAGTCGAGGAGAGCGGCTCGGAACGACAATGCACTTCATACGCCAATTCTCTCTGCTTTCGTAATACTCTTTTTTATTTGGAGTCACCTAAAGCGAGCGTTTGTAATCACAGACTCTCAGATCGAGGACTGCCACTGTTTACTTACTGTATCTAAGATAAGCACGCATAAGTTTGCGAATAGACACGACACTGAAATCGGTCAACTGCCTCTCTGTTACGATTCCTCGATAAACTATTTATGCTACATCTTAGACACGTAGAGACACTTATCATTCATTATGAATGAGAGTTCGTCGTTTATCAGCGAGTACATACGTTTACGAGCGAGTACATACATTTACGAGCGAGTACATACATGCTTTTGTCGTATCGTTCATGATTCGAGGCACGATACGATCAATGTCTATCGCTGCTCGACTGTCGCAACAACGACAACAATAGAATCAGAGACAAGCAGCGTTGACTGACCCCACAGATGTCGGCTCAGCGAGCGGCGAGTCGGCTCGTGGCATGTCGCGTAAGAGCGACCGGACTGGCCGCGTGGGCTTGTTGGGATCAAGGTAGTACTATACATATTTTGTCGGTACGAATCGTCCGCCGAAGTTGTCCTCGATACGCCAATAGAGGGAAGAATGGCCTTCGACAGAGATGGGCACATACGTAGGTAGATAGATACAACTATGATCGAGAGCCAACAATGTGTCGTCGTTAACGGATGCCGGGCGCCTTAGCCCTGAGGAGAGCGGAGGCAGTTCGTTTGCAGAGGTGTTTAACCGAGGCAAGTGCCGATCGTCTGAGCATCCCCGCCGATGCTAAGTTCGGGGCACGCAGCAGTCGTTGGCTACCGGCTGCAACGAAACAGCGAGAGAGAGAGAAAGAGCGGGGCAGCGACACATGATAGAACGATAGACAAATCGGACCCATGGGAGCGTTCACAACACCGTCCACACGAAGTACGATCCACAGTCGCTAGTGTGGATCGCCAATACAAGCACCGGCTGGCCGGCTATTACCATGGACAGAAATGCTGCCGTGCCAGTGTCACGTTTCTTAGCTCTCCTACGGGGAGGCGGGGGGCGGAGGCCGGGGGTGCGGGGTGGTGGGGGCCGGGGGGTCGATGATGGTCGTGACGGTGGTAATGTGCTGTCTCGTGGCCGACGGGTCCTGTCTTCTGTCTCTCTCCCTGTTGCCCTTTGATCTCGTCCTTAACGATGATGGCCACGACACGGACCACGCGGCGGCGGCGGCAGCGGCTCTTGCGACAGGGGGGCGTCTCGCAGACGATTATGGCACTCGCTGGTCGCTATGCCATGCAAAGCCGGGATTCGTGTTGATGGTGGCGACGGACGCCACGAACAACGATGCCACGAGATGAAACAGAAGAACAAGACGGAAGTCGAGGACACCAGCAGGAAAGGATAAAGAAGAAGAAGAAGAAGAAGAGAAATAAGAACAGATGAAGTTAGGCAGGCCTTATAGTGCTCTCTCATTGCCTCTCCTCTTTGTCGGTCGCTCGCACGCTGTCGCTTTACGGCCGTCTCATGACGGTAGCGGCGTCGATGGCGACCCCAACACCAACTCGGTCCTCGGCCTGCTTTGCTCATAGAGTGGTTTATCGGGCGCCGGCGGCGGAAACTCGCCGTGTTTCCTGCCGCCAAAGTTCGTCTGCAAATTGTAGAAGAAGTAGTGGTCTTTGGAATAGTAGGGGTGGTGGTAGTTCCACTAGTTGTCGTCGTGACAACAGCATCAACAACAACAACAAAAACAACAACAACAACAACAACAATAGTAACAACTCCGGCGTCGGTTCTTGTGGACACGGCTTGCATATCGGAGATGTTCTCAACTGAAGCTGTCACCAGTCAATCTGAGGCTGTGAGAGGATCCGAGACGAGAGACAGATAGGTCGCAGGCCAGATGATGTTGAGGTTAAACAGGTACATGATCACCGCGTTTTTTCGCTCACACGGAGAGACGAGTCATCGTTATGATAATTATACGCACATAAGTTAAGGAACCCTAACTGTGTGCGTTACTCGGCCGCTGAATGAAGGTGGTGGAACCGCTACGCTCAACAGAGTAAATGCTCAACGACAAAAGCAGGTCTGACGAGGTTTAAGAATCACCGATAGTGAATACGAACACACTATTTTGTTTCTCCTTGTTTCATCACACTTTATCTTTTGTTCGGATTCTAAAATTTGTTTGAGTTAATCAAATGTGTCCATTTTTCATCCGAGTTTGTTTAAGGGGAGAGGTGGTCGCGGATCAGGGTTTTCTGCAGGATTTAGGCGACTAAAGCAATAGAAGGGCTGGTTCAATGTCGTGATAAGCAGGCAAAACGGGTTCTTCCGTGGATTCGATCTTCGGCGCCTTAAAGTTGCCTTCCTATTATGTGTGTTGTTTTGCCGATCAAGGCTTTTGTGTACAGCACCCTTGCGAGACGATTCGGCCTTGGTCTCAATGTCGTAGCCGTATACTAACACTCTCAATTGGTGACGACCTATGATGAATCTCTAACGCAGCATTATTGGACCATTTTTGTACGCTCGAACGGAGTTATTGCAGACCCAACTTCCAACGTGTGTTATTGTGTTGCTGGAAGTTCAGCTCGTTTTTCAGGGAAACTTTGCGTACGATAAGTACTCGTCTGCTTGTTGATAATTATTGCGGTTGTTGTTGCTGCTAATGTGATTGTTATTGCTCATGTTGCTCGACTATTACTACCTGTGTTGTTGACGTTGTCGTCGGCGATTGCAGGGCGAGCGCATGGCCTACGAGGACAAGCTATCGGCGGTCTGCTTCGAGAAGAGACAACTCGAAAGCCACGTGCGGGCACTTCATGTGAGCTGCGTGGCCGGAATTGGCGGGATCGGTGGACAGGCGATACCTACGACGGGTGTCGTGACAGGAAATTCGCTGGCAGGAACAAGCGGAGCAGCGGCGGCAGCAGCAGCAGCAATGACAACAACAGCAGCAGCAACAACGACAACGATACCTCCGAGCCTCGCCATGATGACCGGCGCTGGTGATCAATTGTCCGGCCACAACCTGGCGGCTACGGGCTCCAATCCTGTTGCTTCCACTATTCCGGGACAGGCCATGTCGTCGTCAGGAACGACAACAACAACAAACAACAACAGCCATCCTGCGGTCAGCCATTCTAGTCACCTCGAATCGTTCCACGATACGCCGAGCGTTAACGATAAGGTAACCTAACGCCAGGTAGCAAAGGTTCAACTTAGCGCGGGCACGACCGAAGGAGTGGGGTAGTTCTTCTCTGTCCGTTCGTACAGAGGCCAATGCTAGTCGTTCAATGTTCCATTGTAGACGGGTTCCATACTGTATGACTGGTTGTCCCCCTGTGCTGTTTAGCATGGGCTGCCAGCTAGCTCTCTGTGAATATTTTGGCCTCACTGCCATATCGCCAGTTGTCTCCTCCTTACTATGGTAGTTATTGTAGTAGGTTTGATTTATATCAATTTAGATATATTGTGGAGCTGTTTCACCTGTACTAGAATACGGCAGCTAGTAAACGGAATGTTAACGGACCATGTGCCATTGGCCATATTGATTAATGAGAGTATCATTCAATTATTCCGAGTAGGTTATTTCTATGCGGGTGCAGATGACGCACGAGCATAACTATTGGCGTCAATCGGTTATAGAGTTATAACTAAGCGGCTTGAATTTGAGCCGAATGTACTATTCTGACGACAACTACGACAAATCGATGTTTGCAGGTATCGCGCGTACTTCAGTTGGAGAACCCTCTTGAGCTGAAGCGGCAGCTCATCGAGCATATCATGGACAACGCAGCCCTTCACGACCGGCTACGAAAACTTGAAGCCACCTGGGCCAAGAGACATCATGATTGGACACAAACAGAAGAGGTTCGTTTTTACATGACAGTGGCTATATGTATATATATATATATATATATATATATATATACATATATATATATATATATATATATATATATATATATATATATATATATATATATATATATATATATATATATATATATATATATATATATGGGTTAATTAATTTATTATTTACCTATAGGTCACGTGATTTTATCGCGTATTTCTGCATTACCGCTTTTTTTATTTATATTTATGAGATTGCCCCAATCTAAGCTCAAACTCTAACAGGAGAATATAGTGATGTTTGACTCTTTGCACAGCTTCGCATAGCATTAGTTCTAATAATCCATTAGATTGTATAACCTTACTCGCACGTTGGCGACGGCACGAAATCAGCATCTTGACGGGCTGGCAGTCTACGCAATTCATATTTGGCTAATAATGTGCTACCGTCGTGGCTATCTTCCACTTGATATCATTCGAGTGCTTCCGCCTTGCATAGGCCGTATGCGCTGATGTCGGATCTTATGTTGTCTGCCATGTTTCGCCATGGCCGCTCTAGCCAGACACCGAAACCAAGGAGCGTTTTTTACCGACCTTACTCAATCACCTTTGTCTGAAAATGAACCGCCGTTTAATTCTCTCTCTCTCTCTATTTGTGTACTTCAATCTAGTATTTGCTTGCATCTGACTGTTAGCGGTTGTTTTTGAAGTTTATAAAAGTATACAATGTTGAAACATTTTACCACGCATATGATTTATATATGTATACTTTATTTGCAGTCAAATGTTTCAACAGTACGTATATATATATATATATATATATATATATATATATATATATATATTTATATACCTACTTGAGACCGCGCAGTGATTCCGCAAGAATAGATTGACAATAAATATATTTAAAACGAATGTTATGTGATTCACTAGCGAGGAAGTATACGCCTATGTCGCATCGTATGAGCCCGAGCATTAGGATAGACGGTCATAAACTGGAGCTCGCCAATAGATTTGCATATGCCGGAGTATCAGTAACGCCACGACTGTCGTTTACAAAGCATCGGGAGGTAATGAAATCGCCTAAGAATATGTAATTATGTCTTCTATAGCAATGCATTTAGTGCATATTTCTGCCCTTTGGAAGGCAAACATATTAAGTGTGTAATAGTATTAGTAGTAGCAAATTACACAGAAGTACCAATCTCTATAACATCTGTGGTAAGCGACGTCTTAGAACGAGTAGTATAATCATTGTATTGTATTACTGTAACGACCAATCCTGTAACTACTGAAACTGTATATATATATATATATATATATTTAAATAACCGGCGCCGTGGCGTGTGTGTGGTGGATGTTTTGCAGGCGCTGCAGTCGCACGTCGACGATCTGATGGGCGAACGAGACGAGTGCATATCGGCCCTGCGTAAAAACCAGGTCGACCTGAGGAGGCTGCGTTCGCGGTTGACGTTCCTTGAGAGCGCCATTCACAAGTTCGACGCGTCACCGGTCGGCACGACGACGATCGCGGCCGGGCGAGTGTCGCACACCCATGAAGCCCGCGAGGCCCTGGACCAGATCGGCGAGATGGAGCCGGGTCTCGGCCCAATGCCCCTGCCGCCCTGGATGCAGACGACAACGACGACGGGACCCCTGTTGTCGTCGTCTTCGTCGCCGTTGCCGTCAGCGCCTCGTCTCGTGCAGAGCTACCACAACAACCCCCTGGGCATCGGCGAGCTTGGCGAACGCAAGAGTCCTCACCATTCGCTGCCGCCTCGCGTCGGCGTCAACCAGGCCGCCAACGCGCACTTCGTCACCAACAACCGAAACGAGGCGAGCGGAGCGTCGCTGCTTAGCGACCAGTGGCGTCGGCCCGAGGCGCCGGGCTCGCCAGCCGACCTCATGTCGGTGCACGACGACCTCACGTCGCACATCGACCAGATCTGCTCCGAGTTCGACCCGCTCAGCGGCAAGGATGAAAGGACTTCGGCGGCTCGAGGCGGTGCGCAGCGCGGCCACCACGACTACGATTCGCTCGATCTATCCATGCCGCTCCAGCCAACGAAACTGCACAGCGCGCTGACTTAAAGTCGATGGACCTGTTCAGACAGCGTACGCAACAAGCGTAGACAAAACGAAAGGACACGGAAGTGTAAGAAAGCCTGGACCAACGGGCCTGGGCAACGGGATGTAACGGGACGACTCGGAAGCAGAACTTAGGAGTGGGGGTCTCTTCTCCTCAACCTGCTACCCCTCCCCCCCCCCTGAAGGAAGAGGGGGAGAAGCACGCACTCGCAGGTGGAGGCTGGCATAAGGGAAAGCTTCTAGAGAGTTACCATCCGTTGACTCGTAGGACGCTGGCGTAGCTCGACGCTTCAGCCTTCAGCCTTTTCTTCTCCGAGTCCTATTCTTTTATTAGGTTACGGGACCAAAGTCTAGCTAAGAGGGCCACCGCAGTCGTAGAACAGAAACCGAAATCAGAGAGCGAGAAAGAGAGAGAGAAGAATAGACAGAGGAATAGAGAGATCAAGGTAGAGCAAAATGATGAGTTGAACACCGTCGTCTTGGCATGACAAATCCGTGTCACAATATTGACCTGTATAGTGAACCAAGCCGATATTTGTCGAAATAGATTCAGAAAGGTTGCTCGAACAAACACAACTCGCAGTGAGACGGACGATGGAGGACCTACTTTTTAGGACAAGGCATTCCAGTACTCAGGGAACTGCCCAGCGGTGATATATATAGAAGAAGTGACCCTTGCGGACGACGACCACAGCGCCACTTGTAGAGAAGGATGCTAGCCATTTGGAGGACACTGTAAGTGGTTTGCGGGTTGTATTAGTAATAGGCTTTGGCCGCGCAGCTCGCTCCTTCTCGGAACGCGGTTTAATGAGACCATAGCTGACGTTCGTTAACGAACAAAAAAAAAGAACGACATAATGCATGGACTAACGCTAATCAACAAAAGAGCAATACTAGCATGTATTCCTAGGACCAGCGACAGCTTTAGAGCCAAACCATTCCGTTGATTACAATAATGATGACTTTAATAATAGTAGTAATAATAGTAATGATAGTGATTGTGATGATTATTATTGATGTTTATGATGACAATGAGAATGGAAGATTATACAGTGGGCTCGTAGTGGCCAATTACGTGTTTATATATATATATATATATATATATATATATAGAGAGAGAGAGAGAGAGAGAGAGAGAGAGAAGAATGGATCGCAACGTCACACCTGACATAGCGGAAGCATTCTTGATAACAGTCATATGCGCCTGCTGCTCGGCAGATTCGTATAGTATATGTTGCAGGACGACAAGAACACATGTGACGCCCTTGAGCGATGTCCGCCGCGCAAAAATGAGCGAAGGCATGATGTGCTGAGGGATTTGTGTACGCGCCGGAATGTCTGTATGCGTGTGTGTGTGTGTGTATGCAGGTGTATGTACGCGAGTCTTTGCATGTAAGAAAAAATCTGTACAGCGCATTCTCCAGCATTGGGGCGCAATAGACGTTATCGCCATATTGCCATCCGATTTCGTCAGTGCGATCGTAGCATGTAGCACGTCTCGACGGGGAATAACAAATCTGAGCAGTCGATGCACACACACATTTATATATATATATATATATATATATATATATATATATATATATACATGTATATATATATATATATATATATATATATATATATTAATATATATATATGTATATATATATATATATATATACATGTATATATATATATATATATGGTCTAAGCGGACATGCAAGGGGCCACATATTGTCATCAGATCTTAGATCACCGTTGCGTCGTTAGGCACACCGTTGTAGGTCTCGATTGAGAATCGATTGCTGGGTGTCGCCGGAGTATTCTATAAACGTGTCGCACAGTGGTCATTAATTGCTTTACAATTATAGTGATGGCTATGATAATGACGATTGATAAGACGAGTGCTAGTGATGGTAATAATGAATGACAAGCCCTCGTCGTGTTTTTTTTTGTTGTTGTTGTTTATTTATCATCAGTTAAACTTTCAAACGACGATGACGACGACTACATCTCGTCGACACCGTTGTAAAAAGTCGTAGTGTTATTATTATTATTATTATTATTATTATTATTCACTTTACTTGGCGATAACACGTTACATTGTGGTTATTCCCCGGCCGGTAACCTCTGACAGGAACACTGTGATGCTGATGTAAGTAGTAGAATGGGAGAGAGAGAGAGAGAGAGAGAGAGAGACAAGAACACGAGCAGAACTACCGACGTAGGCCTAGTAAATAGGGGCTAGGCTACATGGCCACATCATGTTCGTTGTGTTATTGACGATAGCAATTAATTAATTAATGACTAGCAGTAGTAGTAGTAGTAGTAGTTTGCTTTTAGCCAGTGATATTCGTATTGTGTTATCCGCGGAAGGCTATCCGTGTGTGTATAGTTGCAACAGCTTAGCGTGACTGCGGTTTTGTGGGCCAGCGTATTAGGCTCCTCGACAACAATCGGCCGACCGACCGACCGGGCGGGAGGGGGAGGGGGGGATTGCTCCTCGCGGCGATGAACCAGCCCGGCAGCGACCTTGTAACTTATCAAGTGAAGATTTTGGTCGTCGTCGACGTTCGTGGTCAGTTTTGCAGCAGGCCCTCGTTGTGTAGACGGCCAGCCACCACCTCACTCAGACAGTCAACGACAGACAACGGCGACCAGACGAAAAAATTCCGACGTACATACGCATACAGACGATAATAGGCGTTTACACTTTAGCGCATCCAGAAACCAACACAAAATCCGAAACGAGCCTTCTATAGTAGCCTTGACTGCAAGCACGCCAAGCTAGGTAGGGAGGTCGTTCGAGCGATGAAAGGCGTCGTGAGCGGCACTGATCGTTTTCTTTGTACAGGGGAAAGTAGGGGAAATACCTGAGGCAAAAACAGTCTAATTTCCGCATAAAGTCTATGGGTATTTGTGTGTTACTTTATAAACAGTATATGATGGCGGGGTTGTTTAAGCTCCTATATATATATATATATATATATACACACCCACGGATGCGCCGAAAATAAATCTGAGTATGCTAGGCATCTACATGAGCCCAGTCAAGATAGACTGAACATCTACACAAAGCCAACTAAATCAAACGAAACATATAGGCAAGCCAACTAAACCAACGCTGATAAGCAATGTCGACCTGACGGATAACTGTACGTGAGCTACACAATCATGCCTGGTGGCCGATGGAGTTCGTGGGGTTTGTCAAAGCCGAAAAAAAGGTTTGCCTTGGTCCAGCCAGGCAGAGAGCCATTCGTCGTTGTATGTAGGTTGTATAGGTCCAGTTTGATTTGGAAGGTAACAACAACCACAACAACAACAACTGACGATCATAAAATGACCCAACATGTGCGGTGACGCGGTCTGTTGTGAATTCGACAGAAAGAAGCGCTCACCCACAGTAATTTGTTCCATGTTACAATGTTAAATACAGATGTGAACGAGCATATCGACTATTCTTTGTTTTAGTCGCAGCATAGGATTGTGGAATATATATATATATATATATATATATATATATATATATATATATATATATATATATATATTGAGAAAATATATCTTACTAGCCCGTTCTGTGTCGTTTGCCTGTACATAAATAAGCAACAAATAAAACAACAACAACAACAGCAACAAAGGATAGTGAAAATGAAGGAGAAACAATGCGTAAATAAACGATCGATGGCGACCAAATAAAGAATCACTATTTTAGTGTTCGAAAACATACCGTTGTTCTTTTTACGTGGGACGTAAGGAAGATTTGCTTTATTTTTTCTCTAAGCCTACGCGGACCTTTAAGCCAGCTGCATTTAACGTAGCTAGAATCTCCGCACACGATTAATATACCGTGTACCTTTTAGCCCAATCTATGTCAGACCGTGAACTTTCTGAACTATCCTTGTCAGAACTAACAGCCGTCTAATTGTGATGCCTCTTTGTTCTATGGGGAGGCTTGCTCCTTTACACATGTTATCTTGCTCTCTTTCTTCCCTTCACTGAAAATATAACAATTCTATTTACTAAACGCAGTACATGATACTCGCAATGTGTCAGTAAACGTAGAGATCGGAGGCTATGTCTCCAAATGGAGAAATGTATACATGTCTCCTAGCTGCTACCGAAGTTTTAAGGGAGCCTTTCCTCTTTTTAGAAGCACTAGTGTAACTCTTATTTACACTTAAGATCTCCAAGTAGTTAAAATTGGGCGCCCACTGCGGTCTATTTCTTCTTAGATCTTGTTTTTCAGCCACGAGTTTAACACACCTTCTTAGAGGTTCCAACCTGTTTTTATCACCAGAGCTTTTACAACCATTTAATGGACTTAGTTTAGACATTTTAGAGATCATACTAAATCTTAAGCTGACTGATGCGGCAAGGGAACAAGTAATGCTCCCGGTTTCTTTAGGCGGTCTAGGTATACCGGACGCGATCATGATGGCAGGACCCGCCATCGTAGCGTCATTGACCCAGGCGGCGGACAGGGTTAAAACTTTATTGAACAGTGACGGGTGGGATGCCTATAACGTTGAACTTGAAAAGCTGACCGAAGAATTGTCGCTGCTATTCGATTGTCCTCCGGAGGATAGGGCTAACCAGGGTAGTTGGACAGCCCCCTTACATAAAAAGCGACTAGCAGGCCTAATTAATAGAGCACCTTCTGTTGCTGATAGAGCCAGGCTACGAGCTGTTCAAGGGGCTGGGGCTTGGTTACAGGCCCTACCCTGCCCGCGAATTGGGACTCTGTTAGACGACGAGACGACGCGTATAAGCGCAGGGCTGCGGCTTGGTGTTGACCTAGTCGTGCCCCACCGATGTCGTTGTGGTGATTTCGTGGACGCCTTGGCCCATCATGGCCTGTCATGCGCGTTGAGTGCAGGCCGACGAGCGCGTCACTCCGCTTTAAATGACACCTTTAGCCGCGCACTTAGGTCCGCCGGCTTTCCGTGCGTTCTAGAGCCCCCGGGTCTTTCGAGGGATGATGGAAAAAGACCTGACGGTCTGACTTTGACGCCGTTTGAGCGTGGCCGCATGCTTGTTTGGGACGCAACTGTAACCGACTCATTAGCCCCTTCGATGGTCGGTGCAGGTGCGGACCGAGCAGGTCATGCCTCCAGGTTAGCTGAGGCTAACAAATGCAGAAAATATTCAAGCGTCGATTATCCGCACGAATTTTGTCCGTTGGCGTTTGAGACTATGGGAGCTGCAGGCCCCCTTACGCTCAAGCTGATTCAGCGGGTCGGTAAAAGCCTTAATCTTTCGACAGGAGACTCGAGGGCATCCGAATTCTTGCGTCAGAGGCTGTCGCTCGACATTCAACGAGGAAACGCAACGTCTGTTCGGGGCACATTGTTAAACTGGGCTAACCCTGGGTTAGAGAACCCGTGATCACACGTTCGCGCGGAGACAATTGTCCACTCCAAAGTGCTAACATAGAGAAATTATATAAGTAGTTAAAATTGGTCTGTGTCTTCCAAAGGTGTGCTTACATCGATCGCTTTCATTAAGCTTAAAGGCGCTTAAAGGGTACTTCCAACAACAACAACAACAACTACCTCATAATTATTAATATTTGTATTTTAAATTCGTTTGGTTTCTGCTACTGCTAGCTACATCTGTTTGTATAGAACTCCCGACCCTATAGCTATAGTATCTCCAGTAAGATTTATCGACGATTTGACTTCCCAATTAAAAATAACTGAAGGTCCAGATTGGAATCGACGTTAAGCCAGGGAATTCTTATCGGTACGATGATTTCAGGAACTTATACCAGTCACTGCTGATTTAATGACAAACTGCCGTCCGTCTAGCGATACGCGGCATTCTCCTTCCCGGTCACACATCGTGGAGCTGAAGGTAAATCGAGAGCTGTGTTATTTAAGTGACAGAAATCTGAGATGTAGACCTGCTTGCATCTCGATGGACATGCAAATACGTAAAAAAACGACTAGCAAAGATCCGAACTTCCCTTAGTAACGTGGAATGTAGAATGATTAGTGGTTCTGCCAAACCAAGAAAACGGTTCGGTCACTGGAGCACATTTACCAATTTAACCGTAGTAGTCTTTGGCACACGTTGTTAGCCTTTCATTTCCGTCTAAGGTACAACGTTTCGATACCGCGCTTACTATCTATTTGTCATTGTGAGTTGGTTTATGGTCCGCGTCCCTTGCATACGTCAGTGCCTTAAGTCGAGTCACGTCCAGCTTGACCAAATAACACTGCCTCAGGTTCATTATGATCCAGCGCACAACTCAACAGTTCCCAATCATTTAGGTACCAGATCCGTCGAAACTCCTCCCAAGACAATCCTTACGTGTCTCATCAATCCAGCACGTAAATCAAATATCTGCACCTTTGAAATCTCTAGGGCGCGTATTCTCCTTAAGATTACAGCCCGCGTTCTCGAGAAGTGTACGAGTCGAACTTGTTGACGTCATGCAGTTGGAATCGGGCTCATTTTTCTATCGGTATTCTCTATTCCGGTGACAAAAACTACAGGCTAGTTGTTAATTGCAAATCACACATCCGGCTCCATTAATGACTGAGTCATACTTGCTTCTTTCTTGTAGTAATTATTCAAACATAATTAGCCAACAAATGCTGACTACCCACCACTTTCTTGGCCAGTTGGTACATTTGACTAGATTTAATCCGCAAAAGGTAAGTGTTGCTGTGTTAAGCTGTTTGCACCTGATTGCACAACTGCTTCCCCCTCGTTGGCTTGTGGTATCAAGGGCCGAGCAAAAGTAACGCCAGAGGTCCATCACGTATACGAGAGAATAAACTATGTTTTTTAAACTGATCGTGAAGTTGGAATCTCAGAATGCGTGCCACAGAATTCAGACGTGAAATGTATACACTGCGATATGAGACAAGCTTCTGTACATGCACACCCTAGTGTTTAAAAAGTGACTTCTCAGAAGTATTTTATCCCTTTGTGAATGCAACAACTCCACCCAGCAGACTTGAGACAGGGCTGAAACCATGGTCCATAGATTATAAGAGTCTAGCCAGTGGTGGACCGGTCATCTTAAGGACATTTTAGGGAGCAAAGTACCACCAGGAAATACTTGTGTTTTTAACATCAGGCGAAGGCAGACCAAGAGAGCACTGGATCCCCGTCGATGCTGGTAAAACCGTCGATGCTGCCGCGGGAAAACTGCTAGGCCGCCTCGCGTCAGGGTTATTCGCAGATGGCAACAAACACGTTTTTAGGCTGTTGGGATTACGCGCCGAAAAACCTAACACAGCAAACCTGCGATTTGTTGTCGTTGATTAAACAAATACATACAAAGACTTCCAACTAAGTGAAAAAGCTAGGTTCAACGTTTCATTCCACCGATAGGCGAGAGGTGATTGCGCGCCCGTCCCGCTGTTCGCACGGTCCGCGCGGTCATTGCTAAACAGCTGACTGAAAGCTGTCAGCCTTTACCTCAGAATGACTCTCGTCGGTACGGTTGCGGCCATTCCTCGGAGTTCGTCGGGGGTGAAAAAACCCAAACCTTCGATCCCACGCATGGCGGCGCCCCATTTTGTGAGTTTGCCGCCTGGGTCACCATTGCGACGAGGTCCTAGAGTGGGCGCTACGAGCGACTTAAACATCTTGGCCTAACAGACGCGCGCCACTGGCGGGACGCCACAAACGCCCGTACGATTGCCCAGTCCTACGTCGATGGGGCTAGCGGAAAGGTTGCACACACAGAACAAGGGGCAGGAAACAGAAAGTACAGCTAGTGGCGGTCAAAATGACAGAAATAATTGCCGAGATTGCCTCGGAGACTCTTGCTCCAAACACAGGAAATGCAAAAGGCGTGGACCGCCAATGAAAAGAGAGCGACCGATTTTTTCTTATAGAAAGTTTTACTGGAGATGCAGAAATGATGCGGCACGGTAATCGCCACTTCTATCTCCCGGGTTCTTGCGAATCAATTTGCAAAGCTCATCTAAGTTTACACACGTTTTTAAGCACCAAAATTCAAATAAGTAAATGCATAATTCGCTCATATTAAATGTAAGCTATTTCCCACGCAAGGCCACTCTGGTCTGCGCTGCATATACAGCGCTGTGCGCAACCTCAAACGTTATCGACGCCTTCCCGCGTGCAGTAAGCGAAGCAGAAGCACTATACCGTAGAAACAACTGCCGTTTCGCATCTGTTCTGAATCTTCGGTCATTGTGAAATTTAGTAGATATCGCGGCTTTATCTGCCGGAGAAACCACATGTGGGACACACTGCAATAAACGAGTTTATCTTTCGTAAAAGACAATCTGCCTATACTTGACCCCATAGCACACTTCGCGATCTGCCTGTAAATTAACCAACGTGATAGATTTGTTTTCGTGTGAAATATCTTACTAAAAAGCGCAAAGAGGGGACGCCGCTGTCATCGCCAATTATATTCTGCAGGATGTCGGGCGTTCATTCTAAGTTCAACTGGGTGCAATCTGCATGTACACACTTAGTACACCAGGTAATAAAAATATCAGTATGTTGTACCCGTTTAGCTGTAGTATCGTATGATGGGTGGATCGCGCGGAAGACCTTGTGAAATATATATATATATATATATACCTGTAATATTTTATCATCGCGCTCTGTTTGTAGTTCTGATGGCAATGTCCAGGTGGTACGTTTGCATTTGAAAAAACTGGACGGTCTTGAATGTTTCATTGTAGGCTTTTATTCCAACCATGTGTCTTGTAAAGACACCCTATTGAATGCTCTAGACGATATGTTGCCAAAATGTACCTCTACTCCTGTCATTGTTATGGGCGATGCGAATGTCAACCTTCTCTCAAGCCCGCAGCCCAGTGACTATACTTCATTCTTTTCCGCTTGAGACTTCTCACTTGTAGTGGATCGCATAACCAGACCCGCGTCTCGTACGTGTATTGACCACATGCTGTTTCTAATTGCTCAAGATTTGCTACTGTTCAGCCTGTGGTTCTCGACACTCTTATTTTTTCTGATCATTACCCGGTTCTCTTATCTCTTTCTGCCAACTCCGCCGCTGCTAAACCGTTGGCCGAATTGGTCCCAAATCCACGTAGAAGTCACAATAGGGCTAACATTGATTTGGTCCTATATCGCTTACAAGATGTCTCGTGGTAAGCAGTTTAGGATGCAATAGACGTAAATTCGGCTTTCGATGTGTTATGTAAAATCCTGCTTCTTATGTACGAAAAGTCTTTTGATTTAGTGAAATTTTCTTTCTCTCTAGGTTAACGGCGACTGCGTCGCAGAGTTAATAAATTGTAGATATATTCGATAGATTTTACAATTTTGTATTTAAACAGTCGTTGCGTTAGGAAATACTACGGTCCACGTTAGGAAATACTACGGTCGCTCACCTCAAAAAAAGCAGAGATATAGAAACTTTGCTAGACGAGGTATGGGAAAAAAATGGCAGAGTGTTTTCATTTTCTGCTGTTTCTGTTCCTGAGGTCCTTGGTGTTCTTCTTAGTCTTAAAGCAAGCTGGAGTCGAGGCGTCATGGGAGTGCCTGCAAAACTGTTAAAGTTGGCAGTTCCATCAAATGCAGGACTTCTAGCTGCCATTATAAATCGTTTATTTGAATCTGGGAGCTTCCCATCACGGTTGAAGGATACGGCGGTGTTTCCTTTCTTAAAAAAAAAGGGTGAACGAAACCGCGCAGCCAATTATAGACCGATCTCGGTCGTTGATTATATCTCAAAGGTCATCGAGAAACTGGTGTTGGTTAGATTAAATCGATATTTAGAGTCGATCAAATTCCTTTCGCCTAACCAGTTCGGTTTTCGCAGGGGTAGGTCGACTGACCTCGCGCTGGCCCACTTATGGCAGCGGATGTCAAATTCGATTGAGGCCAATAAGTTTTGTCTCGCAGTTTTTCTCGACGTGTCGGCTACTTTTAACTGCCTTGATCATTCCCTTCTGTTCCAAATGCTCGCTCAGCTGGGTTGCTCCGCGCAGGCTGTTGCCTGGGTTAGATCCTATCTATCAGAACGGAGACAGGTGGTACGAGCTGATCAAATGGAGTCCTCCTGACAGCAGGTTGACATGGGTACCCCTCAAGGCTCGGTTGTTGGACCTTTTATGTTTCTTATTCTTCTGAACTTCATTCTATTAAGCATCCAGGGGCAAAACCTTGGCTCAACGATTGCTTTTGCTTATGACACTACGCTACTGTTCAGAGTGAATCATCGAAATTTTACTACGGACTTGCACCAGTCGCTTTTAAAGGTTAATAACATAATTCGCATTTTTAACAGCTTTGGACTAGTTGTCAATGCTAGTAAAACGAATTACATAATTTTTCGTTCATCGCCAAGGCAACTGGCATTACCTGACAACTTAATACTCAAGACACGAAACATTGAGCTATCGCATACCGCTAAGTGCCTGGGGCTCGTTCTCCAGGAAAACATGAGGTGGCATCCTCATCTGGATTATATTGCACCTAAGTGCTATGCAGTAATAGCTGCGCTGTGTAGAATGAAAATGATTGGGGTCCCCATAGAGGGTCTACTTATGGTATACAAAGGCGTGTTCTCACCTGTGCTATGCTATGGTATTCTTCTCTGGGGTGGTGGCTACAATGGAATTCTCCGGAGAGCCAAAGTGATACAGAATGATGCACTTAGAGCAATTTTTTCAAGGAAACGAAAGGATTAGGTCTGTGACCTGTTTAGTCGTTTTAATCTACTTACTGTGGAAAGCATTTACACGCTAAGGGTTTCAATGTTAGCATACAACATTTCGCAAGGTATTGTGCCCACGGAAATCGCATTTCCACTAATCCCTACCCTCAGCCGAACATCAACTAGGCGTGCAACAACTTTTGCAGTGCCCTCTGTGTCCCTGAAGTCCAGTCAGCACGCACTTGCATGCCGTCTTCCGAAAAGCTGGACGTGCATTCCCATACACATTAGATGCCTAACAAGGAAAACATTTCTTCGTTCGTGAACTAAAACGGTGGCTTTTAATTTCACAGTCAGAATCGGACCATGTAATCTAGGTAAATTCAAAATTGGGATTGTAGTGCTTTGTATATAGGGGCACACACTCGGCTTAGATAGTAATGTTTATACGTGTTTTACCCATAGTTGTGAATTCTGAAGATGCTGTACTAGTGAAGTGTACTTCGTTTGTGCGTTTATTTACAAGTGTGTAGCCTTACATGTTGTTCGTGTAAGGCTACACACTTGCTGCTGTTTTGATGTTCTTGTGATACTCAATAACCACGGCGATTGTGTAAGGTGCTTATAAAAAGCACTCCTTGAACCTTGCCGAGAGTAATTTTCTACTTCGTTGTTTGAATCATGTTTTTAATTTTTTAATTTTATTTTTATTTGCCGAGAGCTTAAGCGTTGTGAAATGCAGTTCCTTAAATAACCCACGTTTGAAATTGAATTTTTTTAGATATATATATATATATATATATATATATATTAGAGCATTAAATTTTAACTATATCCAAATCCACTTAAGCGGGAGCACGTTGCTGCTTCTCGACGCGGAGGGTAAGGTAGTGCCATTGATATGCATAGACCAACACCTTAATCGATTCTGTTCCTTCTATCTAGGTTTCCTCTCCTCCGCAAACGGCAACCATTTATAATAGGTTGGCGCATTTTGTTGGTTTATTGGTTATATTTTCTACAGAAGAACAGAGTCCAACAGTGGACACCAAAAGGTAAGTTTGCTTATTGCTGCGACAACGTCGGGTTCAGCTAAATCTCATGCGTTAATAATATTTAATGGACCTGCGCTTATTTCATTATAGAAAGTGCGGGATGTATTTATTTGCAAGGAACGTAAATTTACAGGACACGCGAGGTAGTGTCGTTAGTGTTTGGGTTGCAACCGTTGCATTTTTGGACTCCGGCTATGGGAAGTCTTTTCCGGCAGGTCCTTATGGCTTCCAGCAAGTTTTTTGCGTGGTGCCTGGAAGTGGCTTCAAGCGTCGTCGGGAAAAAATAATTAGACTAATCAGTGTACATTATGCGTGGAAGAGTTGGCCGCAGAGCCCGCGATGGCTGTGGATGCCTTGGCCTTTGTTTGAGATGGCAGAAGGGTTCTGTCCGCGCATATGAGTTGTAGGCGGGCATGCCCGATCCAGAACTTCTCGTAGTTTGCTTTTAAGTCATATTTATGCCTTGCGCATCGCCTGGCGGTGTTAATACGTTGAGTAGAAACGTTGCGTACTTTTCCGGATTTAGCGCTAGGCATTATCTCCCTCGTAGCTAAGGAGATGGAATCGGGATCAACTAGGATCACTTGGGGGCCCGCGCTCGCTGACGCGGGAACAGGGCGGCTACGAGGTCAAGCGTCCTACCAAACGGAGAAGGGAGGATAATGGAGTTTGCCCGTGACAACCGATAAGGAAGGTCCTACCGGTTAAACTCCACCGCCTCCACCAGGCCCCTCGAGGACTCAGTCTTAGCGTCAAGCCTCTCTGTAGTGGTGCCACATCTCGAGCACTGGTTTCTCCGCTGCGATAAATGAGTGTTCTGGGTGTCCGCGGCGCCGCCTGCTGGTAATCCACGATGGTGCCGGGTTAGCACCCGGTTGGCCTTTATACAGTAATTGCGCCACTCTTTGATCGCCGGGATTCATCACAGCTTTGCCGCGGTTCGCCGATCACCCGACAGTCCACCAGTCTGAAGAACAGATGTCAGGGTTGTATCTTCCAGAAGTCGAGCACTGGAGGTGAGGCTGTACGCTCTCAGTAGGTGTGCGTGTATGTGTAGTAAAGGCTAGTGTCAGAGGATAGCAGCGCGCCTATAAACGCCTTGAAATTCGATAGCTCAGGGAAATCAGGGAAAAATCGCAAGAGCATACAATCAGGGGACGTGAACCATGGTCGTCTACAGGGAGAGGGGTCGTGTCCCGTCCGCCACATAGCGGTGTCTTCCAGAGAGTGTCAGCTGTCTGACAACTGTTGGCAGAAACACTGCTAATGTCTAACTGGATAAATCTCGACTTTCTACCCCGCACTCGTGTTTAGAAGTGATCTTACGTTACAGATTATTAGGTACTATAAAATGAAGGCAAACGTGTGTTAATGGCGAAGTATTTCCAAAAACCCTCCTCGGTGTCTCTTTCATTTGCCCGGCACTGCAGCCGCTGGCAAAGAATTAACACGGGAAAACTTACCTGATCCTGGTGCTAGAAGGATTGACGGATAGCCATTTCTTAATTTGGTGGATGGTGGTGCATGGCCGTTCTCAATTGGTCAAGTGATTTGTCTGGTTAAATCCGATAACAAACGAGACTCTAGCCTATTAAATAGCACATCTCTAGGTTTGAACTAAGAATCGTGTCCTCTGTGGCGTTACCGGGGCCAAGTGTATTTAACAAAAACAGATGATGCAAGACGATACCTGTGTGCCCACCCTGCGCCTTCCAGAGCGCGCTTATAATTATCCTTTAAAACAAGTCTGCTCATCAACAGTAAAAACTACCGGTCTTGGCGGGCATAGGTGAATCGTCTTATGAAAAGAAGTCGGAGTTTTTACAAATGTCGGAATGTTTTGGTAAAACGCATTTTTTATTTGTATTTCGTTTTTGAAACAGCAGCTCACGCCAAACTACATTATATCTTAATGAATTGTCAAGTAGACCATACGCTGACGGTGTGGATTCGTGTAAGTCTAGTTAGGCGGACATTATAGGTATGTACCAGTCACGTATATTTAGATGAAACTGGTGCAAGTTACGGATGTGCGCATAGATACATTTTAAGGCCTCTAATGTGCACTTTGTGCATGGGCGTCCGTCGAGAAACATAGAAATAAGGAAGAAAGACAAGAACAGAATAGAATTGTATAAAGAACCTCATCGCTTACATGAATTGACCTTGTGCATGGGCTTATTTTTGTATGTCAACAAATGTGCAACGAAGCGAGCCTCTAGGGCTTTCATATATTTGATGTAGTTCAACCGTGAACACGCCTGAGGGAAATAATGCACCAAAGTTTTTCACGGCCAAGCGGGTTGAAAGTACATAAACCTGTATACAAAATACATACCTGCACCTTCAAGGAAGCCGTTTGTAAACATGCTTACTATTCAGCGTTAGTCTTTCGGCTACGTCAGACTCAACGTATATATATATATGAGTGATGATTTCTCCGATAGTTTTGACATGCGTTATCCATGTACAGATGGCCGTCATCGAGAGAGTCTAGCATTCTAGCTTACGTACGTGTTTCGACCAGAAGAAATGACATGGCCTCTTCGACAGCATGGCGGTGCAAGCTTTCTACGGCACGACGACGACGACAACAAAGGTCCTCTTGGATGGGGAAGAGATCCAATAGAGAGACGACGGATCCCTCCCGGATTGGCACTCTTACAGCGCATGCTATTTCGACATCGTCTGGGCAGAAGTAGTAGTGAGTCGCTTTATTTGGGCTCGGTCGGGCGCGGCCGCATGCCAACTGGAATCAGACGATGATGATGATGACACACTTCGAAGTCGACCAGCATCGAGAAAAAAAAAAGCATCATCCTTACTGCGAGACCTCGAGGACAGACACACCTACCTCCACCGCCCTCCGCTACCATTCAGTGCCCAGAGATTACAGATATCTGTCGCACAGAGAAAGAGCGCCGCCGGACACGACGCGCGCCGACGCGCCGAAGCAACGGTTGGTGAAGCAGTCTACTATGGGGCGCTTCATCCCTTCACTTGTCTGTGATCCGTGGCTGCTTCGTTGCCAACACAGGCTGCTGACCCTGACGTCTGCTACGACTGTCTGATATGTTGAAGCAACAATGCTCTAAGTAAATAAAGCAACAATCGGCTAAGCAGCTATTGTACGGCACGTTTGTCACTTGCATTGCTGAATGAGCGAAGGTCGATTGAGGAGGGTTCTGGCTTGCCTGGAGCCTTCCTTCGTGATCGTAAAAAAGCCTCATGCATTTATTTATTTATTTCTTGTACCAGGGACAATGTTCGGAAACGATGTTTCTTTTGATGTAACATAAACACATTTACCCAGTTTGGGTGTTGATAATATAACAAAAAAAAGCCCTATCCTTGGCCTTCGCTTCAACAAGCTGCACAACCGCTCTCTGCAACTGAGGTCAGGGCAACCGCACCGGCGGTTCTTGCGAATCAAACAGTATCTAGGTACGCTTCTATGAAACTATCAGCTATCTGGCTTTTCTCCTCTTCGTAGTCGGTTCAATACGTTTTGTAAGCTGCTGTCAACGACGAACTACATATGCTTCATTAATATCGAACTTCCCATATATATATATATATATATATATATACGCAAAGGTGTACGCATGTCACTGAGCTGGATGACATTTTTATTGTAATCCTGCAAATACATGTTTTGAATTTATCTGAACTTTCGCCCATATGCGGGATGTCCGCATCAAATATAGAATATCAGTGCGACGTTCCGGCATGACGTGCATGATGATTCGTTCAACTTGTTCATCAGAAGTAGGAACGCAACCTTGCCATGCCCTTAAAATATTCTCAAAACAGCATTATACCACTTTTCTCAAAACAGACTAATAGCACGGAGCACGTCTATACGGCCTCCTGTCTGTGTATTGGATAGCATGGTGGTAGCTTGAGTAGATCAACAACAAAAGTCAATTCATGGTCCCCTAACCACCTATCGTATATGAAGTTGCTTGCAAAATCGGTACTTTCTTGGTACGGAAAAAGTAGGCGACTGACATTGGACTAGATTGGCTCTCTCTCTCTCTCTCTCTCTCTAGACGTACGTCCCAGAGACGAAAACTCCAAAATAGGTGCAGTCACGTATTTTCGAGAAGTACATAATGCATAGTTGTCACCGCCCCGCCGCACACGTTACTGTCAGAATCGATTTCATCGACTGTGTTGAGACGTCGTGGTCGACATGCCCGTCGATCCCAGCATGTCTGCGTGGGAAATGTCTTCGCGCGGTCTCCTATTCGCGCGTCAAACAGTAATCATGAGCTGTCGGGAACTGGCGAGACGCAGTGTGCCAGAATAATCTTGCAGTGGGCACCGGTGCGTCTGTGAGGGCGTGTCTCTGCCCTGATGCGTCGTCGTCGTGTGAATTAATCAACTTGTAACTTGCAATCCTCGTTGCGAGTACGACAAGTAGGCTTCTTGTTTGTAGAAAACTGACTAATAAGAAGGCCAACGCACACAACACGCACAGTTGCTGGATGTTGCTGCACTTGAAAAATGTAGGATCAATAATAATAATAATATAAACACTCGTTTGCCAGCCCGTAATTGTACTGCCTCGAATGTGTATCTTGACGACGGTATAAGCGGTCATATCACGTAGAAGATAGCGCACGTAATTTTGTTGCACACTTAACTGTTGTATTGCACAATTGCACCACGTTGCATTAAATGTTTAGTCGAGCAGGGCGATGCTCAGTGAAAATCTCACTTCGTTTCAGTGCGGCCGAACATTTGGCCCAAGACATTGTATGTGCTGGAAAAACCTTTTTGAATTTGCCAAACACGTCGGACAGAACTTTTTGGGTATATATATATATACAAGAGTAGTTAGATATTCATATTCCACTGTAACTTCAAAATGAAATAAAACGATAATGATTCCTATAGATACATATATATAGCGACTTTGCAATAGGCCTACGTGCAAGTATATGCAACTAAAAAACACAATTAGTGTTTATCTTCTGCAATATGGTGAAAACAATACCGCTCTCGTTAAGAAAAGACTTTTTATGACTTTGTAAGCAGCATATTGCATAAGGACGATGGCGTCTCTTATAGTGTTTTTTTTTTATCATACCTAACCAACCTCACTCTACCAAAAGTACAAACGCTTCTAGATTTTTTCTAGACACATCTTACGTGCGGGTTCCAACCAGGGACAGTACATGATGGCACTGACTGTGACTCCTGGAGAGAATAGATGGATAAAGGATATGTTTTGCTTTTTTCAGGGGCCATTTTCGTTTATACAAAGATTCATAGCATATCAAGGCTATAAAAAGCTAGTACAGAGTGGTCAGTATAATGTTTATTACATGTCTTCTTATTACTTTGTATATTTTTATTATGGTTCTTATTGCGTCCGGATGATATCCAAGTAAGATACCTAAATAGTATTGTTTGGTATTTTGTCTAAGATTGTAAACTAATAAGTTGCGCACATATCTGAAGGAAGAAAGGATATGTAGAGGTACCAAGATTGGTTACATGAAGCTGCAGACAAGATGACAAGTTACGTGTGTGATCCCCAAGTCTTCATGGTTGATGTCAAGTGAAAGAGATTCAGCATGTTGGGATGATTTTGCATGCAGGAGCCGGCGCGGGTATGTGCCGGTTAGCTCGTGCGCAGGCCTTTCAAGCTCCCTCAATGTCTGAGTGCCCGTAGTACCTTGGTGGATGGAGTCTAATTCCTTTAGTCTGTGGTTGTCTGTCCGCTGCCTAGCCGGCCTTAGTCCAAGATTGGATTACCTTCGGTTCGGAAAGTCCCTTGCCCAAAGGTAGGAACGATTCCTAGTCTATTACCTCTTGCAGCTTCGTCTCGTCCAGGCGTCTCATTTCGTCGGCTTGACCGAGGCGCCCGACTTCCGTGGTCTTTAAAGGGCGCAACCAGAGTGTTTATCAAAATCAAAAAGCCTTTAAATTTCCCGAGACTCCTGTTTGGTAAGAAGAAGCAGCTGTATGTGACCGCAACCCCTGTCACCTTCACTCATTTCTCTCCCTCCGCTTGCTACACTGTGTTCCCGCGCGCTGCCTGTCCAACACGCTGCTACATTCAGCTCTGTACCTACCACCCAGACGTTTTGCTTGCCTGTTATGGCCGTGTTGGGTTTCAAGAGCAAGCAGAGATTGAGGCCATGTTGTCTTACGACAGCGGTTCAGATTTATTTGGAGTACGCGAATCATCATTGCGCATTGTATGTCCTTTCCGTCGCTGCCCAGTCTCCGAAGCCATCCTTCGCAGGGATAATAGAGAACCTCCACCGTTTGTTGTCGTCCTTGCACTGTTCCGCCATTATTTGGATCACTCAAGCGGTCGTCGCTCTTGCTCTAACTAGTGTCCGCACTGCCCAGCTTTGACGCAGTTACCTTCACTGGCACCCTAGAGCCGTTTTCAGCGCGCTGCGTATCTCCATGTCGTCCACCATGAGGTCTATTTCCCACAATGCCGTGACCAGCTGTTGTACCGCCTTCCTTCAGTCTGCTCGCAGTTCTGTGAATTTTCTGATGGCAGCCGCCACTTTCTTTCCAGCGCTCTTCTTGTTCTCATTCAGGCGTAATATGAGGTCACTGTCTCTGCTCTTTATGACTGCCCAAACTGTGATACTTGGCCCCTTACGCTCCTGGCTTATTTGCGTTTTAACACTGCTGAGCGTCTTCGCAAAAGTTTTACCGTTCCGCACCGTATGGCGTGCCGGCGCGACGTACAGAAGCGATGGCTCCCTGCCACTCGACAGCTGCAGCGGCTTTCCAACAAATACATTTCTGTGCGAGTTCTTTTAACTCAATCTTGGAATTAGAAGCTTCGCGTACCACCTGGCAACTGCACTGTCGCAACGCCCGAATCGCCTCTTGGAGGTTTCTCACCATTTCGATCTTAATTTCTCTGGCACCTTTCCTCTCTGAATCATCCCTCCCTCGTACGGTGAGTCCACCACAAACCGCTTCCGTTTGTTCTTTTGGCTTCATAAGCTCTATAAACCTGCGTGCGTGTTCATCTTCTGTTCTGTTTCTTCCTCCTGGGTCTCTTTTCTGGGCCAATGGCCCGTTGCGTTGTTCCTCCGCCGGCCATCCGTCGCCTCCCGATCGTCCTTAAGATGGGTGGAGGACATGCGACCGTTTTACGGCCGCCCTTCCCCACCAGTGGCGCCAGTAGCAACGCTTTCGCTACCCGATTTCGCCTTAACAGTTCCATCAAAGTTCAAAAGTCCGAGGTCCAGCGATGCACAGCAATCCAAGGCACCTATATGCTAACACATTGTTGACTAATTCTAGGCCCATATTAGGAACCTTTCCACAGGCCTGTAAGAACACATCCGCACCTAACTGTCTTACCTAAGCTGTGCGACATAAACCTTTTTGTCTACTATACATACTGCACTCTGCTGTATCTATACTATCTTGTGAGAGACAACGACTAGTGGCATAGTCTACCCAATATATCCCTGACTTCTGGTGTGTTCGATTGCAATTTCGATCTCGTTTGTGTGAAGATCTATTTTTGTCGGAACATTTCCAAATAAAGCCAGAGGAGTTTCACAAAAAAGAGAAAAATCCGGAAAAATATCTTGTGTGGTCCTCTGAAGTACTAGGAGGTTGGGGATAACACGTACCGCGAAGAGTCCAAACGCGGTTGATTGAAAAAGATTTTTTTTCATTGTTGCTACTACATCAAAGTATGTAGCCTTCGTCAGAACTAGTACGTTATTTTTTAAGTACGATATATGCGTACGTTGCGATGCCTGTCTAAAAACAAAATTACTCGTACAATTTTTACGGAATCATTACCCAGCAAAAATTGCACAAGTAGAAGATATTTATAGACAGATCTATACATGTGTACATACATGTATCTATATATGTACACCTAAATAAACACACCCCGATATATATATATATACATCAGCTGTCGCAATGGCAACAGGTCGGTCACGCTTTTTGTGCGCTCTAGTGTTAGAGTACTTTTTGCGACAAAGGAGAACCCAATTTGTGCACAAAGGGTTAACAAAGTAAGCTGCTTAAGGGTAAGTGTGTACTTTTACCTGCCTCGACGTAGTATCTCTAAAGCACACATACTCTGAAGCTCAGCCCTTATCATATTGTTGCTTCTGTGCGGAGACATTGAAGAAAACCCTGGTCCATTCTGTGCAACATGCAGTGGAGAGTTTTTTCAACCAAGGTCCAGAACAACTTGCAATGGCTGCAGTAAACCTGTCTACGCACATTGCTGCTTTCAAATCCTGGTCAAAACCAACCATTTTTGCAAGTCATGTTTTTGGTCCGAAGTATCGATAACAGCAAGCCGATCACTGAGCACAAAGTCCAACTGCGGTTGTCAAAACGAATTCCAAACATTACGAAAGCGCATTGATGATTTGGCTAAAAAGGTCAACAACACACCAATGACCAGAACTCAACAGCACATCATCGAACGTCGACAGAACCAGCACGAAAACACGCAGCGGCAGCGTCAAGGTAACAGCAACGGCAACCAGCATCACGTGCAATAGGATGTGCTACGAGGAAGTATCACACCACGTCGCATCAACTTCGACCATGCACGTGATAGAAGAAACAGTGAAAGAATCTCAAGAGAGAAAAACAACAGAGATAAATGGCGCACACAAGGCAGAACGGGAGCTAACCAAACTAGCACAGGGACGAACAAAATAACGGACCTGAAAGTTGTCCACGATAAAGATATACCGGAGAGACCGCGTTACAAAGCTTTGTATGTAAGTCGCCTCCAACTAAGTCATAGTGAGGACGACATGAAAGAATATGTCAACCGAATGATAGGTAGTGAGGCCGGGGTAAAAGTGACAAAGCTAGCAGGGAGAAACCAAGCGTATTATAATAGTTACCATGTACAATTAAACGCAAATTATTTTAATGAACTTCTAGATCCAACGGTCTGGCCATTTCGGGGTCAACTGAAACCCTATCGGGTTTTTGGGTTTTTCGCTGAAGAACAACAGCAGCCATCAGGATTCGTAGGCACGTAAAGAATGCGACAATCGGACAAATATGATGAGATGGAGAGCCAGAATTGTGTGCCTTGACTGAACAGTAAAACGATATGCAACGACATGGTACAAAATAATGAACAGACTGATTCGAGGTGCCTCTTGTGGAACGTCGAAGGACTAGAATCAATCACACGCCTATATGCGGAAAATGATTTTAATGAGTTCGCTTTTATATTTCTTACGGAAACGTTTGTAACAAAACCAAATAATATTGTATTGTCACGCCACAAGATGCATCATGGTCAAGCAATCAAAACGGAAGGACGCGGTAGGCCAAAGGCGGGTGTCGGTATAGCTGTGCCGACGAACGTATGGTCAGAGGAATTAGTAGCTACAAGTAGACGAATCATTGTGGAGACGAAAGACTACTATCGCATATGTATATACAGCCCACCAGAAAGAGCGGTGCGAGATATTTTATACGACATTGGCGAATGTTTGCTTTTATGACCACACAGAACGAAATATATTGTGATCGCCGGGGATTTTAACTGTGACCTCTCAAAGCAAAATGAACGAAGCGCATTATTTATAGAAGGGGTTGAAAGCTTAGGACTACAGATCGAAAACAATATGCAAGAAACTACGTATACGGCATGGAACGGCACAAGTGTCGTTGACATAGTAATGACGTCAGCACGTGCACCAGGCATCTGCATCAACAACCTGAAGATCACCTCTTCAGCCGATAGAAAGCACAGTCAACTAACATTCAATCTGGAAGTCAACGTAGTCACGACCAGCAAATGCAATCCACATCTGTCGCGACGGATGAACGTGCAAAAACTGGAGCAAGCCCTTCATCTCCTCTCACCTCTTGAACGTCGAGAAGACCTCGACACCTACGAGCGATGTTTTCGGTGGGCCGTACAGACGTCAACAACGGCAATCCGCTGTCGAACCACTAGGTTTAAGCACAAAGCCTAGGTCGACCAAGAATGCCGCGCTACCAAATCAATAATATGCCAATACAAGGAACGCAGCCGTAAGAACCTAGCCCAACTTGCTTTTTTACAGCGCAAGTATAAAGACCTGCTTAGGACAAAGCGCACCCAATACGACACCGATATGCGACTCCGCAAAATTCGGGAAAGCCTCTACCGACCTTGGCTTCTTTTTCCACAACGCCCCAAAGAACCAAACCCACTAAGTAACGAAGATGGGTGGCTAGATTACTTTACGGGAATTTTCACCCGCGACTGTGACCTGCCGGAAAAAGAGGAACATGGAAGCGACGGACAGTGGAGTGACTTCAAAGAGGAAGAGGTCCTTCAGGGTATCATTACAAGAAAAGATGAAAAGTCTGCCGAACCTGACCAGATTGTCTACGAACCTCTCAAAGCTGCGATTTCAGTGACCGTCCCTGTCCTCACAATAATGTACAACACCTGTCTTAGACAAGGTGCAATCCCAAACCAATGGAGGAAAAGTCTTCTGCAACCAATTTTTAAGGAAAAGTAAGATAATACAAAGCCAGAAAACTACCGCGGCATAGCATTAACCAGCGTAGTGTGCAAGGTTCTCACATCGCTTCTTGCCAAAAGGCCCTTTCTAGAATGTTTCAAAGACTTACAGAGCAAAATGGATTTCTTCCAGGGCTGAAAGAGCACTTACGGATGTAATAGAACATTTAGAGACTCGAAAACAAGATGTGACTTACGTAGTCTTTATGTGTTTTAAAACAGCTTTTGATGCAGTACCGAGGGGTCGGCTTTTACTCCTTCTGCGTGAAGATTTTAATATTAAAAGCCGAATGTATAACCTTATCCGAGATATTTTAGCCCGCCAACGTATCACAATTTTTAACGGAGCTCACGCAATTGCCAAGGAGGTCTCTCAAACAATTGGGGTGCCACAGGGTGATACAGCTAGCCCGATTTTATTCATACTGTGCGCAGCTGGCCTTGGAAAGTGCCTCTGAGAAATAAAAGCTCACCACGTGTTTTATGCAGATGACTTAGTTATTATGGGATAATCGAAACAGCACTTCCAATTTTATTTGAATGAGACTGCACGATGGTGTTGCGAAAATAAGCTGAACATCAATGTGTCGAAAACAAAAGTGATGCGTTTTAGCAGAGGAGGAGCATTTGCTCAAGATGACTATAACATAAATATAAGTCGGCATGCACTAGAGATGGTCAACTACTTCAGATACTTGGGAGTAACACTGACACTCAAACTGTGTTTTACTAGACATATTAAAGAAATTAGAGTAAAGTCGGTGCCCTTAATCATGATGTTGAAGGATCTCCGGCAAGTTGACCTAAAGACTGTACTCACTATATTTAAGCTTAAGATCTTTTCCACAGTAACATATTGCCTCAGACCTATATCCTCCAAGTTAACATTAGACAACCTCAATAATATCGACAAGATTAAAACTATGCTTCTTAAAAGTGCGCTTGGTTTATCAAAAACTGCCTCATCTACGCTGGTGCTGCACATGTGCAATGAGCCGACATTAATAGAAGACCTAGAGCACCGTAATTACCAATTTGATCACGAAGCGCTTGAGGCATAGAAGCAACACAGAGAACGGCAAAACTGGAACTTTGTAATCTAGAATTTTACAGACAGACCCGCTTTTCTTAGCAACAGATGGAAAAAAGATCTGCAACAGAACAGAGCAGTGATCTGCAAAATAACTTGGCACGGATACCACCAAGAACTCTGCCTAATAGGGAAAATGTTTCCAAATCAAGGACTGTGTTTGTAAATATTATGGTGAATTTGACATCGACCGATATAACTTAATTAAATGTATAGAACTAAACACCAGCTCATTAACAGCTGCTGCAATTGACGTAGCGGAGCGGAATAGCCGGTAAATATTGTGAGAATCTATCAATAATGGTGAATAAATATCAACAATCCATAATATATATACATATATATATATATATTATTAAGATCTAGACTCTGTAAATGAAAACACGTCTTACCGTCTTCGTGTGTGATTCATTTTTTTATTAGGTCTACAATTTAAAAATGTAGCATGTACCTTCAAAAATCAATACAAGGTACAACACTTCGTCGTCATCGCGGTATATCGCTATGTCTCTTTTGATTGAGCCAAATGCCTTGGATTCAGCGCGCTCAGCAGAAGATATACAGTTAATGTACAAACACACCGTCTACGACAGCCGTCTACAACGATGACACCTGTCAGCCTACGTGATTCGTCCGCACCGGCGATCTACCAATACACACAACACGTACCATCGGTTCCCATTACATTAACACCTTCCCGCCCGATTCCCGTCGCCACCAAAACCACATTTCCGAAATGAGTAAATAAGAAGGAAGCCATGCGTCCCAGCGGACAGACAACTCCGAGAAGAACTGTCCACCAATCGCCGAACAAGCACAACAAACAAACATGCTCATTTCAGCTGCTACAAAAACCACCATATGGGGCTAATTGTCTGCGCTGCTTCACAGAACTGACCGAAGGGTGACCAACGCTAATAACGCGTATCTCAGGAGTGATATATATATATATATATATATATACGTAGGCAATCTGACAGTCTAGAGAGGCTGTGTGATCGAACGTTCGTTCTCTCTCCTTAAAAATCGTTTCTCTAATCCGCATAAACTATCTGCGCCTCCGGAGCGGGAATTTAAACACCTACTGGGTATGGCGCTGTTATCGATACCTTATATATTGTGCTTAGTTGCGTCGGATAGAAACAAGCTCCATTGTTATCTAAGACAATAAAACCGAATCCCAATATAAGGCAGTAACAAAAAAATGGTCTCCAGCAAAGCCGATATATCAAACTTTACAACGACGTGGGGCCGATCTTGTCCCTCCGACTTCTTCCTTTTCTATATATATATATATTTTTAACAACTATTGGTACACTATCACTCCCGTCTGAATCCGTTGCTTGGGCAGCTTATCGGACCCGAGCAGCCCGCCTCCAATCCGACGATACATTCATTCGATTAAAGGTTTTCTTTGATTCAATCTTCCTACGGAAACTCTGTTCATGATGACTGCTGTTATGTTCAATTCGACGGAGCTCCTCAGGCACTTCCTGGCCGGCCTGTGTCAGAACATTAATGAGGCCACGCGCAAACGACTCGTTATTCTGAAACAGTCACAAAGTAGTGTTAAATATTATTGAATCACGTAAGCAGTAAACTTGCCTTATCATGATAGCACAATTAGCAAAAACAATTCTTGCCAGGGCAATATATATATATATATATATATATATATATATATATATACATGCATGTAACTAGACGTAAGATATCTATCTGTCAGAGGGGAGGGCAGTAGCATCATAATTAGAAGGGAGAGCCTGTACTACAGTGCCTCATTGGGACGACCAAGGTCGAGAAGAATGTTGTGTAAGCTATACGAGCGTGTATAGCTATGTGAGTCGAGTGATGATGCTAACAAGAGACTTCGTGAGTGGTGATGATCGTGGCAACTTTAGACAGCTGGTGTCAACACCAGGTTAACAGACGGACTTAGCGAATTCGGCGGATCGGCGAACATATAATGAGTATGAAAATGAAATAAAACCATATTTCCTCTATACGTTCAGACCATGAGTATGATGAATGACGAAGACGTCTGTCTGTCTGTAAAACCTCTGGCGCATAATGAATAAGGAAGACGTGTGAAAAACATCCGACGCATGATGCATAAAAACGTCTAAAAAACGCCCGATGCGTGAAAAAGATGCATTGGGAGAATTTCATGCAGCTAATCTCAGCATACATGCAGCAACGGCGACAAGGCAACTAATTACTACAATAACAAGAACGAATGTTGATGACCAACAGCAACTTCTTACGGCGGAGATTTAAGATCAGCCGCCACATTAAAAAATTGAGTTCAGGAAAAGTTGAAATTACTGAAGAATGGACTCGATGGTTTGACCTTGAAAAAGAGGTAGTTGGTCGGACGGACGCTCCGACGCTAAAGACTAAAGTAAAAAATAGAGGATACCAACAGCAAGCGACATTCATAAGAAACTAAAGCGGTTTAGCCATATAATTCTTCAACTAATATCCTGCGTAGGCTATGTGCGGCCTGATGTCAATATTACGGTGGCGTAGCGGGCAACTATGTGTGCAATACATGTCAACATTAGTTTCACCGAGACGCACATAAATTGAATCGGTCAAGTAAAGTCTCATACACGTCAACAAATAAGAGCACATCCAAGTTCTCCAAATGTGTGTGTCAAAACTAAGCGTGTTAGGCTAACAGTGCAAGTAACTATGCCACAATTTCATGACAATAATAATAATAATAATAAAATAACTTTTTTATGTTAGCACTGTGGAGTGAACAATTGTCTCCGTGTGAACGTGTAATCACGGGTTCTCTAACCCAGGATTAGCCCAGTTCGACAATGTGCCCCGAACAAATGCTGCGTTTCCTCGTTAAATGTCGAGAGAAAGTCTCTGACGCAAAAATTCCGATGCTCTCGAGTGTCCCGTGGAAAGGTTAAGGCTTCTGCCCACGCGCTGAATCAACTTCAGTGTAAGCTGTCCTGGGCCTCCCATTGTTTCAAAAGCCAACGGACAAAATTGGTGCGGATAACCAACGCCAGAGTATTTTCTACATTTGTTAGCCTCTGCTAACCTGCCTGGTCCGCCTCTGTATCTACCATTGAAGGGGCTAATGAGTTGGTTACAGTTGCGTCCCAAACAAGCATGCGGCCACGCTCAAGAAGGGTTAGAGTAAGACCGTCAGGCCTTTTTTCATCGTCTCTGGATAGGCCCGGAGGTTCTAGTATACACGGAAAGCCAGCAAACCTCACTGCTCGACTGAAAGTGTCATTTAGAGCCGAGTGGCGTGCTCTTCGGCCTGCGCTTAAGACGCATGACAAGCCATGATGAGCCAACGCGTCCACAAGGTAACCACAACGACATCGGTGAGGAACGACTAGGCCAACACCAAGCCGCAGTCCTGTGCTAATGCGTGTCGTCTCGTCATCAAAAAGAGTCGCTATTCGTGGACAGGGTAGAACATGCAACCAAGCTCCAGCCCCTTGACTACTTACGGCTCGTAGCCTGACTTTATCAGCCAAGGTGGAGGCTCTATCGATCAGGCTTGCTAATCGCTTTTCTTGCAACGGGGCTGTACAACTGCTTTGCTTATTCCTTTCAACGGGAGGGGAGTCGAATAAAGACGACGGTCTGTCGGTCAACTCTTGTAGTTCTACGCTATAAGCTTTCCACCATTCGTTATCCAATAATGCCCTAACTCTCTCCGCAGCCTGAGTCAATGATGACACGATCGCGGGTCCTGCCATCATGACCGCGTCCGGCATGCCTAAGCCGCCTAGAGAGACCGGAAGCATTACCTGATCCCTTGCCACAGCGGTAAGCTGAATATTTAGAATCTTCTCTAAAGTGTCTAAGCTAAGATCATTAGAGGGCTGTAAAAGTTCAGGCATTAGGATAAATTGCAACATCTAACTAGGTGTGTTAACCTCGTGGCTGAAAAGCACCATCTAAGGAGAAACAGGCCACAGCCTGTAATAATAATAATAATAATTTGCAACCCCTACAGTTGCCACGCATGTGGTACCACAGTAACTGAAGATGGGCTTCACCCTCTTAGCTGCATCAAAATCCATGGTAGAGTTTCTAGACGCTGAAATCAATGCAATTATAAGAAGAGCCTTACGCAGGGCTGGTATACCAAGCACGCTTGAGCCCAGATTAGGAGTTCATGACGACAAAAGACCCGATGGTGTAACAATCCCGCTATGGGCTAACGGCAAATGTTTAGTATGAGATGCTACAGTGTCATGTACAGTGGCTCCCTCCTATATACGCCACAGTACACTACAAGCGGGATGGGTTGCCGAGCGCGCAGAAAATGGGAAACAACGCAAGTACCAAGAACAGAAGACAGGTTACATCGTAGTGCCAATATCTATGGAAACAATGGGTCCGGTAAGCAAGAGAACCAAGAGATTCATCAGTAAGCTGGGCCAAAGGATTTCGGATCTCACAAGCAATCCGCGCGAAGGCGAGTTTCTACGGCAACTGCTGTCGCTTGCAGTGTACCGAGAAAACGCCGGCTGTATTGTCGGTTTCATGGAATAATATTTAGGAGCTAGGAGAAGACAAGGAGTACACGTTCACGCCTCACGATTGTAACATTTAAACAAAGATAATATATTTTTATTAAAAAAAAATAGTAATAATAATAATAGTTGCGCTCATAACGCTAACGGCGATTATGCCTTCGCTTGTTTAAGCAGATTTTGCAAAAAGCACGATAGCTAATATATCATTAATTTTAAAACACGAGCTTGCAGATACGCACATGAAAAACGCCGATGAAACCAACGTTGAATAAGAAATACTGCATTTCAAACTGCGGGACTGTCGCAACCTAGGTGAACAACAAAATGATGGTTTGAACGGTAAAAAAAAGAAATATGCTTTATTTAAAAAGAAAGCGGAAGCGAGAGAAGCAAACAAAAACACAAAAACAACCAGCGAGAGAGAGAGAGAGAGAAAGCTCTTTTGTCACGCACACAAAAACGTACTCCTAAAGCGAACTCCGGAAATAATCCGGACATCCACCTCAAACCATCTACCCTAAACCTGCTAAGCCTCTATTGCCAAATAATGTTGGAACAACAATACCAGCAGTAGCAGCAGCAGCGGCGGCGCATCCGCATATCACCACGGCGTGTTATGCTGTAATGAGACGTCCGCTCTCACGTGAGTGACTAGAAGTTCTAGAAGTCGGCTCCCATATCCTGGTTAAAACACTCACCCGCGTGAAGAAAGTGATCGCCTCGCCCTTGCAGCCGCTTCGACCTGTCCGGCCGATACGGTGAACGTAGTCCTCAACCGTCTGCGGGAAGTCGAAGTTGATTACGAGGTTGATGTTGCGTACATCGAGGCCACGAGCCGCCACATCGGTCGCAACCATCACGTTGCTACGACCTGCAATCAATCAAAGCCGACGCAAATGTTCAGTGTCACAGGAATGCTTTTTCTCGTACCTCGCAGCTGCACAGTCAGTCGATTCATCTCGTCGCAGGCTCAACAATGATTCTTATTTTAGTTCACCCGATTCACCCCTACGGCGGCGCCACAGTTCCACCTGTGCTGCAATGATTCATTCTATATAAATCCGCCCGTATATGACCCTCATCATTAGCTATGTAACTTGATTTTTCTTCTCGTTGGGGGGACATGTCACAATCTCGCACTAATCCGGAGGGGCGGGGGGCGCGGGGGTTCTAGATCGAGATCGTCTACGCTAAGAGTTTAGATTCGAATGCAAACTTCAATAAATACATGCATTGCCTCAAAATGTTGCCCAATTAGCAACGCTGCACATATATATATATATATATATATATATATATAAAGAAAGAGAAACATTAAGCATTGCATACCATACGGAGAAAGGTTCTCAAATAGGTACATATGGTAGACGAAGTATAACTACTTGCCTTGGAAGTTTTCTAGAGCACGTTCGCGTTTCGCTTGACTGAGGTCACCATGCGATTCAACGCACCGAACTCCGAAGCGGACAAGCTCATTGCAGATCATCGATACGGTACGTTTGGTACCCGCAAAAATCAGGATCTGGCAGCACAGGTCACCGATAACAGCCGACAGTAGACACACACACACTCAATGTTAGACAACATCCATGACAACAACGTCATAACAATAACGTCAACATAAACCACAACAACAACAACAACTGCTACTGCAGGAGTAACTACACCAACCAAAACAACGACTGAAGTAGAACGTACAATCGCAATTCTAACAACCAGACCAATCAACGCCGCATGGCCAGCAGCGGCACTTAATCACTTCAATAATGAAAGCAGTTTGCGCCAACAGGTTTGCTGTTACGCACAACGAACGCACCTCTGTTCATCACGGCTCGTTAAATTATAGTAGTAGCAACACCACTGGGGAAGTGTTTCAGTTTGGTCGATACACCAGGTAAACGAACGATTCTAAACTGTTTTTTTTCCACAGAAACCTTATATAGCGAATATACGGGATGGAGCTTTAATAGCCTGGCTAGAAATATCGTACTGCAAAAGGTCACTTAGATAGTTGATTTGGCCAGCGTGCTTGCGCTTGCCTGATTGGTACAATCAGAAAGTAAGGCACTCCACACCAATTGCTCTCTGGAAATTCACGCAGACACGCGAGCTAGCTCTGGAAAACAGTTGGTGGATAAATCCAGGTTTATATTCTAATGTCAGGTAGTTTACCCACTATATAGAAACGGGCAATATCTTTTGCCTTGATTTAGAAGGAGCACATTATTTGTTTTAGTTACCAGTTAAGGTCTACTAACAATCTCTTGCTATCTGCTATTGTCATTGTCTAAACCATAGATCAGCACAGCTTTATATTTATCCGTATAATCTGTATTGACAAGAAACGTGGAAAAAGTGCGGAAAATCGTTGCCGCAGATAAGCGAGTGAACATTAAGGAGATATCGGAGGCCTTGGGGATCAGTTTGGGTTTCCGAGACCCAAGAAGCATCTCGCCAATCGTGTGCACCTGGTGAAGGACCTCCGAAGAGGGTGCGGACAACGGCATCGGCCGGAAAGATGATGGCTACGGTTTTTTGGGACCAACGTGGAATAATTCTGGTCGACTACCTTGAGAGCGGTAAAACGATCACGGGAGAATATTATGCAAGACTGTTGGACTGCCTGAAGCAAGAACTCATCGTGAAACGGCCCGCTTTGCAGAAGAAGGTTGTCCTGTTTCACCAGGACAATGCTCCCGCACACAAGTCGCGGCAAGCAACGGCAAAACTGGCCCAACTGAGGTTCGAACTTATTGAACAACCTTCCTATTCTCCAGACCTGGCCCCCTCTGATTATTTCCTCTTCAGACATTTGAAGAATCGTCTCGGTGGAAAGAGTTTTTCCAGCAATGAAGAGGCTACAACTGCTGTCAATGCCTATTTTCAGTCTAAAGACGCAGAATTTTACTCAAGAGGTATAAATGCTCTGAAATCACGGTGGGAAAAGTGTATTGAGCTTCTCGAGGAGTATATCAAATAAAATAAAATTAAAAACAAGATTTGGAAAATTCTTGGTTTTCATTTTAAAAACTTGTGGAACTACCTGTATATGCCTTATAATGCCATGCAGTAGTAGTATATATCACTGCTGAGACTGATTCGTTGGGCACGAAGGCAGGTTTCACAGACATGCCCAGGATATGGCACGAATATGACGCGTGTATGTATATATAGTAAACGGGTCTACATCTGCTACAGCACGCATAGATAGATGCATGATGATGTACGTTTCGACACATCGAGACGATACCAACTGACCAAACAGAAGCTGCTGCATTAATCACATGCTGCATAAATAGCAATAGTGTTCGTTTAATTCAATTCTACGAAAGAAGAAGCAACAGCTGTCCATTGAATGCAGCGGCGCTGGTGGTGACGCTGGCTCGGCTGTATGAAAACAAAACGCTATCGCTACCGTTATACCGCCCGTGCTGATTCGAAGGCAGTTCAGCGCTCGTTTACTCGACTGTTGACGGAGTTTGTTTTGTTTTCGTAATCATACGCAGTAATCCGTCTAGTACTGGCCAATTACTCTCTATCTGTTTTCCGTTTCTAGTTTCTGCTAACTAGCCTCTAGTTTTCTGCTATACGACAAACGTCGCGCGTGCAAGACGATGAAAACTCATACCTTGTCGCCGGGACGAGACTTAACGATCTCGAGGAGCATCGGCCTCTTCTGAGATTCCTCAACGAAGCGAATCTCCTGGCGAATGTCGGAGTTGGCGCACAACTCGGTCGAGCCTGCCCATCAAACGCCATGTTAGTTTCGTCGTTGTCGTTGTTGTTGTTTTTGTTGATGTTGGTGTCGGCATCACACATACACACACACACCAGCCAAGTCGCGAGTGACCACGGCAGCCGAGTCGAGTGCGCGGTACAAGAAAGCAAAAAGCATAAACCCCGATACGTTAGCCGAAGGATAGTCACACGTATAGGATAGCGGCAATCGATAAAATCGATAAAACAAATCAATTAGTAACTACTCGTAGACACACCACTTGCCGCGGTGATACGCGGTAACAATGTCTGTCAAGGCCTGTCAAGACGTATCTCTCCTCTAAACAGGCTTCATTAGCGTTGGTACGTTACCACAACATGCAGCAACCACAACAGCACTAACTAGTGCGCAGAATTGCGGGACAAACAACACTTGTACACATGTCTATGGCATCGAACGTAGCAGTTTCGCGCACAATTTCGCACAACCCGTTCAACTTATAGCCTATATACATGCAACTCGGAGAAATGAAATCTAGAACACAGAAAGAAAAACATAATAAGCGACAAGCGACCCCGCGCTTTTTGGCTACGTGCAGTCGTAGATTGCGTGCGGGCTCCTCTACCTGCGATAGAAGCAGAGAAAACAGCCGCCCCATTGCGAATTAGAAGAGATCGCATCGTCACAGCCGCAGCATAACTGTACTTGACGACGTGGTAAGCCACTGTGCTCCCCAGGCAACCGTAAATCGTCGTGATTCTGCCCAAGGTGGCTCGGACCAGTCTTTGCTCAGCCAAAGCCTCTGACCGGCCAAAACTACATAACACTACGTCCCTGGCTAGTCTGCAAACACCTATCTACCTCTCTACCCGAGCTAAGAACATAGAAATAGAAATCCGGCGTACAGTGAGTGGAGTTTTACGTCTGTTATTTACATATATATATATATATATATATATATATATATATATATATATATATATATATATATATATATATATATATACATATATATATATATATATATATATATACATATATATATATATATATATAATGTGCGTCATAACCTAAAGCACACACACGCACATACAATTACATATATATGTATATGTATACACACAGAGGCCCACCCTGCCGTTGTAAAGGCTAAGAGAGTTGTGGACCGAGCGATCATAGCTGAGATCTGACATATGTGTATATTCACATATCCAGACATAACTCGTCTTCATCATAACGAAATAGAGCTAGGTTTATGTGGTTTTCAACTACTGTTCCGGCCATCAAGTTGCCACTCAAGCCGACGAAAAGAGCACTCTATATAATTTGGCACTTACATGGCAAGCAACTGAGAGACAATTTGAAATGGAAATTCACGCGGCAGACAAAGTAAGTAGCAACTCAAACAGGAGGTGAGCTGCAGTTGTTATATTCTTCTTGGGAGAGGCGAGTTAACGTTAAATAAAAATTCGATCCTGGCGCCCTCATTGATGTATTGGAGTAACTCTGGTGTTCGCTTTTATTCTGGCAATTGGATTATGTTGCCAAAACCATATAAAAGCCTAACTCTTATTAAAATTTTATTGCGTTACAATTGCATCAACGAAAATAAAACACATGACGGGAACTTATGGTATCAAGTCTTGTATCCGGCTGATTTGGCGCCATTTGACAATGGCGACAACTTGTCAGCTCCTGATTAAGTCAATACCAGATTTAAAAAACAGAACCGGAATTATCCTACGACCCGTTGCCATCAAGTATGGTATTATCCGTAGCCATAAAGACTCTGCGTTTGTCGAAGACATGAGAAGAATGTACAACCTTCCGCAATGGCGGTCTTTGTATAACTTCTAAACATAAGGAAAACAGGCGAAAATTAACACTGTTCTATAAAAATTAAACGATGGCGTAACTATAAAAACCAATCATTAAAGTTACTGCGCACGGCCGAACATACGTCAACGGCAGAAGTTTTGCAAAGCTAGCCTGGATGGTAGATATAACTGTGTGGTTAAAACTGTCACCTATACCATCTCCAGAAGTGTCATCGAGCTCTCCCGCTGTTATAGTAGTATGCCTCTTTTGGTCCGCGCACGACATATCTAATTAAAAACATTCTCGCGCAATCTTCTTAAAATTTCGTGGTAGTATTCCCTATTGACATTAAAACCGGGTTGCAAAAATTCGTAGAAGATGAGTGTAGTCGTAAAAAAACAGTAAAAAAGCCTTGATGTTGGATCTGCTCTGCCTGCATTTTTGATCGACACTCCCCTTGGAAGTACCACCGGGAGGATTAGGCTTTTGTCTCGACGTCGTGACCATATACCCATGACTCGTCTCCTATAATTACTCTCTGGTGCAATCGAGGGTTTTCTCATACCGCCTGAAGGTTTTATTCTAATATTTCCCGAAGAACGTTCATTTGCTGCAAAATCACAATTTGTTTCACTAATTTCGCTGCCAGTTTTCTGGCACATATAGTATCGTTCAAGACTGTTACAATTGATCCATAAGACATCTACTATTCCTCAGCTACTTCCCGGATTGTCCTTGGATGGATATTGTTGTGCAGGATATCAAGACACCTTTTTCAATGTTTTCTTTCGTTACTGACGTCAAATGCCTTCCCGGACGGGGGTCATCTTCCATCCCGAAATCGACGGTGCTACGTATACACAGTGCTTCGGGATATTGCTTGATCACCACAAGTAGTTCGTACCATTTCCACCACTATGGAATTAGTGCGAATTGGTTTTTAACACAGAACTTGATGCAGAATCGCTGGCCCTGTATTTTCGGCTCCACCGAACACCTCGTTTTCTTCACTTGCTCGAACTCCAAACTCATATATAAGGAAATAAATTTGGCCTGTGTGTAGCTGATGAATGGGACACTCCTAAGCAAAATAAAGAACCGGAAGACCTTGGTAGTTTCGGTTTGGCTCTAGGGAGTCTACAGCCAATGGTCAGTGAATGGGCTGAACGAGATCGATTGAACTCTGTGCCACCAAACGACCGTCACTTTTTCTTCCGTTGTACCGTTTGCCACAAGGCTAATCAACAAGGGCCACTACTCATTTCGTCGTGTCTTCATTTATTACTCTACAGGGCTACTTCGTTTAGCACACAGTGCTCTCACAAAGTGGGGGGGGGGGGGTGGATGGTAATGCACCATCTCTTTTTATTGAGACATCTGTGCTCCCCGTTTTTTTTGTTTCGATCATGGTCGATTTTGAATCCACCCCGGCATTCACCTTGTTTCACCTGGGAACCATGAAAACCAATTTTAGGAGTGGCCGGTCTGGGTGTCTCGAACCTAGGCCTCCCGAATGCAAGGCAAAGGCTTTTGCCACTAAGCCATCTTGCTCGGTAAGCAGGGTAGAAGGAATGGCTACAGTAATGGAAAGACGACTCTCCATTGCGGATCCAGACACCTGGACTAGAGATCAAAATGCCACTATTAGACAAGTGACCAAAACCAGCAGCCACAACAACAATACGGCGGAAGCACGGAAGTTTTGCCGTACACGCTAATATGTTGAACGTATGATGTGAGATAATGTCCAGCAATCCGGCAATCGTAACAGCACTGAAAGTATTTGTAATAGTAAGCGGAAGTCATAGACGTCTTCGTAGTAGTAGTAGTAGTAGCAGAAGCCTAAATTAGAACCGATCTGCTAAACTATCATTGATTGCTGCGCTGAATAACGTCGCTCATTACGTCGCTTTCGTACTGCCTATATGGATACTATATATAGATATATGGGTACAGGGATCTGTCGCCCCACCATCGGTTACATACAGAATAACGGAGTGGAGAGAGAAAGAGTTGGAGACGGAGAGAGAAATCGGCCTACCGCGGCTGAGGTGACGATACGGGACATATTTCAACGAACGACCTTACCCATACGAGCCGAGATTAGATATATATATATATATATATATGTGTATATATATATAGAGAGAGAGAGAGCGAAAAGCAAAAGCCGTTGCTTCCTCAGTCGACTATATATCTATATATGCGTGTGCGGGTTGCCCATTCGGGAAACCACAACCAGGGACATGGTTAATGAATGTGCGTTTGCTCAATGCTGTGTACGCCGCCTCCTGAAAAGTCGTCACCCCAAGTTGCCACCGAAGCTGTTTGCCGGTGTTGAGGTATCATGATACCTCAGTACACCTAGGTATCGTAATACCGACTTAAGTAGACTTCACGTAGAGAGAAACGCAGAGAGACATAGAAGAAGAAGAAGTCGAAGATTGTATTGTCACACGGCAGCGGCGGCAACAACAACACTTAAAGAAAGCGGCATATATATATATATATATATATATATATATATATATATATGTATACATATAAGCCAAATAGGAAAAGATACCTCGTCATAGAGCTCAACAACGGAACCGAGCAGCCGGCTCATTTGAGCACAGCGACTGTTACAATATCCGGCGACGACGGCATCCGGCGGAAGGGCGGCGCGTAATAAAGGCAGTAAGTATGAATTTGCCACGACGAGAACTAGACTCCGCGTAAAGCGAATGACTAGTCGCCCACTAGTCACCCGACAATGGTAGGACAGTCGATGTGGTGATTGCGTGGTGAAAAAATGCCAAACCATGTACCCGATACTGCACCTGCACAATATGATCTGCTCGTTATTTGCCATTCAAGACGAGACAGGCGAGCGTGTGAGAGTGAGTAGGTGAACACGAAAGAAAGTGGCGGGGGGAGCTTGCAAGCAAGCAAACTATGCAAGATAAGAAAATACGATGTTGCGATTTCATTTTGAAACGTGTTGAACGAAGGTTGAATACGCGTTGAGATTTTTTTTGGGGGGGCATTTATAGGTGATATTGCCACGACGAGAATACTATGTGATAAAAAACAACAGAATAACACGAACCAACAGATGGAGAGCAGCTTTAAACTAGACAGACCTCTTGGTAGTTTCTCGCTGGACTAGCACGCGAATAGCCAACACGTCAAGCTAGCTGGAAAGAGGAGACACTGCAAGCACACAGCCACTCGGCCAGGCGGCGGCACATTAATTCTAGTCGGTAGGATCCTCCCGTGCAAGCAATACGAGACCACCGCTGCAAAGCGGAGACAAATGCGATTGAGACGATGGGAAAAATGGGGAAATCCTTGAATAGCTAGCTTGAACGACACTCGACACCAAGCGGGCAAACACTATTCGGGCCTTGACATACGGCACTAATTGAAATATATATATATATATATATATATATATAAGTTTGTTGAGTTGAATCAGTACACACGGATAGCTAAGAAAGTAGGTCAACGGATCCGAATAGGCACACACATACGGTCGCAGTTCAAGTCTCTATTTTTCACCCGCTTGATAAGACGACACAAATAAAACGACGATTATGAAAAGCACAAAATAATAATACAGTTTCGCGAGCTGTACAAATTGTCCTAAAAGATATACATGTTTTATAAGCCCCCAAAAAATATACTAAACGCCGGATGGCTATGTACATTATATCGCTACTACACTATGGCGATCTCAGTGACCAGGCCATTGAAATTCGACCGTTAAGATTCTCGTTCGGTCTTTTAGAAGGCTAAAGCGGCGACGAAGGTCAATCCAGCTCAACGTTCGCTCCTTAGTTAAGTGCCAACCATATAAGATCCGCGTATGTAGAACTGAGGACAAGCCTCTTCTCTCCTAGAGTCGCCACCTAAAAGATCGAGCATCTACCTACAAAGACGTGGACTATGTAGTCGCAGCCCTTCTCCCCCCCCCCCAGGGGTCGTCTCCTAACATGGACAGTGGATAGCATCATTCTGAATGCCGCGTTCCTATGGTCGTGCACGACTACCAGGATGTCAACATGCTGCCAGTTCAGCATGACACAAGTACATATGACGCTGAACAAGAGCACGGGCAATCCGCACCACAGCAGCCATACATGTCTTCTGCTCTAGGCCCTGAACTTCCCTCGGATCTGAGAGTCAAAGAAGAAGCTTCAAGATACCCCTCCACTCAGAATGTAGCACAACAGAAACCCTAAACAAGCGGAACCTGCACTGGAAAGCTCCCAGCTGGGCTCAATCCAGCTGGGCCGCCCTTGATACTAGGTCCTCCTGACATATATATAGTGCGAAGATTGGCAGAATGTATCTCAGTCTAAGCAAAAATAGCCGCCGCACAAAGCTCTACAAGTTGAACAGCCTGAAACGGCAAGTCAATGTGACGAGACGGGGTAATCCCAGTGAGCCAGAACTGCGACTAGATTTTAGTGGACTTGTAAGCCCCACGCGGCCGTGGCTTTAATAACGGAGCCTGGTGTGCATCATGCTTCCAACGAGTTGATATCTATTCTCAAAAAGTACATTTTAAGTTAATCTCTATTCAAAAAATCTCCGGGCTTCTCCCCATACTAAAATGCTGGATAGATGGCCTAGCTCGATCGTGTCTCTCTTTATGTCTAACAAAAATGAATTTACGGACAACCTGATCGCCGTTTGACATGGCTTACAAAGCACTCTTAGAAAACAATCTAGAATCTTCCTAAACAACACGATACATGCGGAGACTTCATACAAAGCAATTTTGCAGACAGCGCAAGCGAACTTTGTCGATAGTATGACGGGCCGCAAATCGACTGCACAGACAACTTTGTTTCTCAGACGAGTGGTAAGACAGTGATAAGCTCTCGTAAGACGGTGATAAGCTAAGCCTTTAGCTGGGGTGAGCTTTAGGAACCACATGGGAGAGGGAATCTTTAACGAACTGCACTCTTTACCTCAGTTGTTCCGCGGTGTCATAAGCAGTGGCTACCATTTACCTTCCTCAGAACGGGACTACGATGCAAAGCGTGCATGAAATGGCTTCCAACGCATTACATTTGCTCTACAATAATGTCATCTTTACGTAGCTCGTAAGAAGACTCCTACAGCCTACTAAGCTAGTTAAACGGTAGTCTAGTCAAAATTCGGTAACTCATAGAACTCCAGTTTTAACTCCAGACTTGAAATTGCATTACCTTCCTCGTAAGGACCTGACTGGCCAACCGCTGGAGTCTGTCAACTCCTCTCCGTATCTGGGTCTGAGACAACACTATATGGGAACGACCTTTACCGTGTCGGGCGGCTATATATATATATATATATATATATATGTATATATATATAGGACACGTAGTCCAAAGACTTCGCTGGGGATATCTAAGGGAAAAGTATACCAAAAATGAATAGGTCTGTCTGCATGCTTAGCTATGTGGTTTAGATTTACAATAGATAAATTTGCATCAATCAATTGATTAAAAATAATTGTAATAATAATCATTATCGTCAACAACACAATGGGATTCGTAACTAGCCAGAGTTGCAAGACGACACTAAAGCAGAGCGAGTTCTAATCAATAAAGAAATCCGAGCTATGCACGGCTCAGCTGCAAACCGAAACTAGGAACCGCCGATAAGTCTAGACTACTAGGCTATGGACATCAAGAGATTGCATTATCATCAGCATACGGAGTGATAAAAAAAAAGGCCCAAAAGTTTCACAACCACGCATTAACACAATAACACAACGTGAACAAGATGAATTCGACTAGTACAAAGTGAGCAGCAAAATAAAAGACTACATAGGTTCGAGAAAGCTGTCGAGTGCGGTGGCGTGTTGCAGTCGCATGCGCCTCGCGGCCGGAGGACATATGTACGTAGGTGCGCGGGCTCGAGCCCCACCGTTGCACATTTGTATTAATGGGGTAGTCCGTCTATGAAGCAAAGCGAAGAGCCGTCCCGTGGACGTTAAATCTTGGCTCAGGGTCATCCCGAAAAATTATAGGTTTGAAAGAGCTAAACGAATTAGATGTGCCGTATTGGCGACAATAATTGAGCGATTGCAAGAGCGGTTACAGTCGAAGTACGAACAACCGCAACGACAACAACGACGTCGACAACAACAACGGCAACGACGACAACAACAACAACGCTTTCAATATCAGCAACGGGACTACAGATAACATAAGACAACGAACAATAACAACAGCTACAATAATAATAAACGCGCAACAACAACAACGACAACATAAGCAACAATAACAGTGAAGGAAGAAAAGCCGGGAGTGCCAACAGCCACGAGTAACAAGAGGAAACGCTTGGTCATGCAGGGAAAGTGACGTTGCACCAGCAGCACTAGGTAAAAAGTGACACCAGCACCAAGCAACTTTCGCTATCGTAAGCCGCGGTTACCCATCCACACTGCCGGCCCACATTAGCAGCTGAGAGGCTAGATCAGTTTGTGCAAACCGCATTTTAAAGTTAATTCCTCCAAACAACAACAACAACGAAAAAAGCTGCGGTCACCGCTGGCACAGACAGTACTAAACGAACGCAAGAAAGAGACGGCATGCAGAGTCAGACGTAACGTGCCGAGCAGCGGTGAGGACACACTAATTGCCTACAGAGAATACGACGAGAGGCTACGAACCGATGTTGACGCGAAGTGTGTCCCCTCGCATGAAATCGGCGGCGAGCTGCCGCACGTCCTTTGGCCACGTGGCGCTGAACATCACCGTCTGGCGGTCCTTCCGCATGCGATCGATGATTTCGCGAATCTGCGGCTCGAAGCCCATGTCCAGCATCCGGTCGGCTTCGTCGAGGACCAGCAAACTGCTGTTGGCCAACGAGGCCACCCGAGAGTTGAGAATATCGTTGAGACGACCCGGCGTTGCCACGCACAGCTGCGCGCCCCGTTTCAGATCAGTCACCTACATACAGAGAGATTAACAATGTGACAATGACGTCGAAATGCCATATATATATATATATATATATATATATATATGAAAAATCTAAAAAGTACTCCGGCTCGAGTTTCTCATTGAATACAAGAGACTTACTCGTCAGCTAAATGAGGAAACCTAGCTTCTCAGGAAGGTAAGCAAGATTACTTATACGTGTGACTACGGTGGGTTTAAATATAGAAATTGAACTAGAAATAGAACGGTACAGATATAGCCAGCATACAATCTGGACAGCAGAATTACTATCTATACACTAAACCTCAGCGCGTAGTTCTTAAAGATAAAAAAAAAATACTTGAAATAAATGCAATTATTTAAACATCGACGCTCAGTCATCTGTCCTGCTAGCCCAGGGTAAGATGGCTATTGAAACCGATTTTGTCGCAATAATAATAATAATAATAATAACAACATCGAAACAAGATATACTTTTGTGCCAATTGCCGTGGAGACACTAGGATCAATCAGCAAGGGAACCGAAGCATTTCTCAAAGACTTAAGTAAGCGAACTCAGGAGGTCACGAGCGACCGAAAGGAGGGTCAATTCTTGAGGCAAGCGTTGTCTTTGGCCGTTTGCAGAGGGAACGCGGCATCTATTTTGGGCGCCATGGAGTGACGTAATTATTTAAAGAATTTGAAATAATACGTTTAGACCTCACAACTGTAACATTGTTTAACATGTAATAAACAAAAGAGCCTACGCGGGTACACGCGTGGGTCCCACAATTTTAGGGGAATAATAATAATAGTAATAACTATTAGTACCTGAACAAGTTTGCTCGCGCCTCCGTAGACGCTGACGTTTTTGATACCGAGGGTGTACGAGAGCCAGCGTTGGGCGACGGTCGAGATCTGCTGAACGAGTTCGCGCGTTGGAGCCAGCACGAGCGCCGTTGGTCCCTTCAAATCCGTTTGTGGCTGAGCGCCGATATGCAGCGCCGCCGGAAGAAGATAGCCTAGTGTTTTGCCCGAACCCGTCTGCGCGATACCTGCATCATAGCGAAGGCAAGCGACCAAGTGAGTGGGCTGTGTGTTGATAGGCCAGAAAATGTTTATTAACAGAGAAATTTGGCCAAGCAATTTTCTCACAGCGAATGCACACCGTAACATAAACTCAAGAGCTATGATGCTTCTTTCCGTTAAGATACAAACAGATATGAATCTACACTCAAATGTCATGTGCACAGTTTTACGATGCGTTCTCGGCGTTATATCATTAGACTAAAATGTTAGTTCGCTCGTTGACAGGCTTCAAAGGGTTCTCATAAACATGCCTCAATAAGGCCCAAGTAGAGCAGCAATCTAAAGTAATCTAATTTAAGAGAATCTACCTGTGACCTCAAAGAACGCCCCTCAACCGTAATAGAAACTAACAACCAGTAGAACAATCTATATAGTACAGGCTCTATTATATCGAAATGCTATAGATCGGTTAGTCGTGGATCTAACCCACCAACGTTTCTTCACACGTTTCGGTGTCAAACTCGCGATAATCCATATATTGCCCTGCCGGCTTTATTTGTCGATGTCTTTGTTTCTATAGATATCTTCAAGAGATCACTGTATATCACCCAACCATGACGTTATCAAATTAACTCGGAGTAGACACGGGAACTCCGCAGAGCAAACTGACGCTACAAATATTCAATACGACGCGGCGTGGCCGCAATCGGGTGCATAGGGCATATACTCGAAAAGTGTGCCACACAATTCCGAACGTTGCAAAGAAAGACAGTAGTTTAGAAAGGAACGTTCCACACTAGGAGCTGATGGTCACCAGCTCTGCCTGTGCGTGATGCATTTTCCAAAACTACTTGAGAAAAAAAAACTTTGTACTAATGGCTGCATGAAAATTGGGCCTTTCAACTCCCCCTATATTAGCTCATTCTGATTCAGGTCGGAATCAGTGACGCGGAATTAGAACCCTGCCGCTGAACCCCAACAGTATGTCTAGAGTGAAGCCACCCACAGAGTGGCGCTGCACTTGAGCCTCCGCTGCCTCGCACACGAGTGGGGCATTGAGATAGCCTAGCAACCGGATGAGATTCAAGTTCTACCTTGCGTGGTGCTGATTTGCGAGAACTCCACGCGAGAAGCTGAATATGGCTGATAGAGAGAACAATTTCAGCATAGTCTCGCTAAGTATACCTGAATCAACACCATTTTAGCATTTCGCATCTGCCCAAAGTCTTGTAGACGAACTAAACGTCCCAACGCAGATGTTGTTGTTAAAATCGTTAAATGAAGTGGTTTTTAGACCATCATTCTGTTTATCTCTACCCAGGGAGCACTATGTCATATCTCGTCACGTACTGTATTTATGCAAAATATCGTCGAAAGTAGAAGTTAAAAAATGCACGTTTTAAAAATTGCCCATATATATATATATATATATATATATATATATATATATATATATATATATATATATATATATATATACATATATACAAGGGAAAACTGGAAAGTGCTGATACATATGTACAAAAAATAATAATATCTAATTAATCTTCCAAAGTGTTTCCCACTCTTCGAAACATTTTTAAACGCGCCTTTCGGAATCGAGTTGAGTTGTCCTGCGATTTTTCTTTATTTTCTCTATAGCGTCGAAACGCTGTCCCCTCAAACATTCGAATATAAATTCGAAATCAGCACCGATGTGTGCGCCGGTGCTTTGTCGTGATGGAGCATTCATTAGTTGTTTGCCCAGAGTTCAGTCGGACGTCCTTGCGCGATCTTCTTAAAATTTCGCGGCTGTGTTCCTTAGTGACTATAGAACCAGGTGGCAAACATAAGTAGAAGATGATTCCCTCATAGTCAAAGAAAACTGTCAAAAGGATCTTGGTGTTGCATCTGCTCTGTCTTAACTTTTCCGATCAACTCTTTCCTTGGAAGCCCGCTGGATGGATTGGACTTTAATCTCGATGTCGTAGCCATACACCCTATAATCACTCTCTGAAGCAATCCGGGGTCTTTTGCTACCGCCTGAATGTTCAGCTCGAACATTTCCCGACGGACGATCATTTGCTGGAAATTCAATATTTTTGCAGCAAGCTGCCAGTCTTCTAACGCACATGGCGGCGTGGTCTAGGGGACTAGTGCGCTAGTCATGATTGCCATCTACCGAGGTGTCGCCCGATCAGTGACGTTGATCAAATTTTCTTTGAGCGATTTTCACTGAGAATAGATGGTAAACCATAACGCTGAGTGTCAGCGGCCATGCTGCTACAATAACTGTTGAAGAAACACTAGATATCTCAACATGTCCGGTCCAAAATTGTCAACGTTTTGTTCTGTTATTGATGTCAAAGGCTTTTCCGAAAGGAAGTCAAAAGAAATTTGGCCTATATGTAGCTAATGAATGGGGCTCCTAAGCAAAACAAACCGCAAGATCGTAGCAGTTTCGGTCTGGCGGCAAAATTCAAAGTACTAGAAATTGCCGATCTGCCCTCGTATATATATATAAATTTCCTGTATATTAAATAAGGCGCTTTCTATTGGTCAGACTTAGCTCTAGCAGAGAGCCTGCAACTACGCTAAATACATACAAAGTATACGTCCAGAACAACAGCCACCTACTCCACTTGCCGATATAAGCATATAACTTCTTCAAACATTTCAACTTTCAGGCATCACAAACTCCACTTTCACAGAGACAGTTTGAATGCGTAGAGCTATTTCATTATCACTCGCCATGATATGGCGTAGCTTTGAATAGGAAAAGCTCGCTCGTGTCGCCTACTTTGTAACAAAAGAAAGGTAGTACAAAACTCGCGTTTGATTTTCAGTGGTCAGCATTCACGTTGGGCGGCCGGAACGTCGGGACAATGTGGCGGCCACACGAATATTTGTTGCGGCGCAAACTAATAGATTTCTCAGGCGCAAGAGTTTTGTCGGTGGACAGTGGACAGTGAAGTTCCTCACTCCACACAGCAGCCAACAGTTCCTCATGAGCAGTGGTGACAAGCAGTGCAGACAGCACCGAATACAAAAGCACAAAATTGCATTGCGTCGTTGAAGCACTCTTCCGTGCATATTGCTTATTAGATTTCTTTGTTCAACGCACCCGAAAACATTCCTTCGCAAACAATAATAACAACTTTAGCAGCTTGGGCGCGGAAAAACTGACAAACTAGCGGTTCGGGAAAATTTTCCGAAAAACACAACGTGTCTCATTCGCGGCCATCGAATACAAATGGCGTTCTCGCAGCTCTAGTGTACCGCAGCACCATCAACAGTAGCAATGCCACGATCTATCTATCAAACGGTAATTAGTACACCAGTTTCAGCGACGGCAGCCGTATAAACAAGAATGCACCGAACCAGCGTATTCTTTTTGCATTTGAGACGACAAAAACACCAGGTTTTTTTTAATCACATGCTGCAAGTAGCACACCACGAGGCACTTGTCTATTGATAGATAGAGTGAATTGTTACTTCGTGAGAAAACATATATATGCAGTCCAACTTTGGCGGGCTGTCTGCGTTCATGCGTCATGTCTGATATCATACGAGAGCCTGTTTCAAGTAGAACAAGTAGCCAAACACCACGGCCACGGCCGACCAAACAACTTTGAAGTTGAAACAAAAGCTCAGTTATTGTTCTCTTAGCAAAGATCAGTTATTGTTCTTGCTCTTCGTTTAGGGAAAGGGTGGCTCGTAGAGCATATGAGCATGTTCTGGCGTAAGCACTCGCAGCAGTCGCCTAGCAGTTCCGACGGAAATCCTCTAGATTACTATGTGTAGGGCTCTATTGAGCGAGCGCCTAACAAAACTCGACATAACAATACAGACTCGTGCATTTGAAAATATTGATAGGCAGCTTTTGCAAGATGCTTGTGAGCGGTCTGGGTCTCGAACTGAAGCGGTGATTCAGACAAGCGGCGGTTGCATTGAACAAATAGGTCCGTTAGGAATGTCCCTAGTACCGGTACGTGTAACAAATGTATTATATATATATATATATATATATATATATATATACATTATCTAGTGAGAACGAGTACTTACCGATCATATCACTGCCAGACATGGCCATCGGCCAGCACATGCTTTGAATAGCCGTCGGCGTCGTAATCTTGGCCTGAGCAAACTGATCCTTTATGGGCTTCGGAAACACTTCCGCCTCGGCGATCGTCAAAATGGGCTTCGGTGGTGAGCCTGAAATTGCAATAAATGGAACTTACTAATATCACACCACTCGAACGACATCACATAACACACCTCTAGAACCACAATCTCGCACTCAATTTGCAGACAAGCAATGACTAGTTTACGGCTCGTTAAAGAGCCTGGCAGACACCAAGTGACTGATTAGGCCTCAAAAAGTCAAGGAATTAAAGGGAATTCGTTGACGAAACAGGTTAAATTCAATCGATAAAATTGTATACTCTGAAAGGTCATTGCGGCGTGTTGCGGCGTTCATTTCATTCAGAATCAGAAGCCGCAAAAATCTAGTCCAAGAACAATCCGTCTTCGATGCAAATCCGATACTTAGAACGCGAAAAAAAACAGCGTCGCAGCTGTTAAAACGTTAGCGGGTTATCTTAACAGCGGGAATTATCTTAAACAATCGTTGCAGCCTAAGGCCCGGTCCCCGAACACAAGGGACTTTGTTGAGCTTGTCTTCCTGGATGTCAAGAATGCCTTCAACTCGATGAGCTGGAAAGTAGCCATGGATGCGACGAGACACAAGGACATCCCACCATACCTTCGGCGGATGATTTCGTCCTACCCATCCTAGAGTATGAGATCTCTGCGGGTGTTCCTCAAGGGTCGCTTTTGGGGCCGATTCTGTGGAACCTAGCCTATGACGGGGTTGAATGGACAGAAGACCACTCTGCGAGACTGGCCCCGCACAAGACAGATAAACACTGTACCTCACGCAGGGCAGAAGAAATCCAGGCACATCCGTTTGCGCCTAAACGGTCATCCTGTCGAGCTCGCTTGGACAGCAAAGTACCTCGCGGAGTTGTGTTCGACAAGGATGCATCCTCAATGGATCGGCGCATATCTACATAGCATGTGGTTGGCCAGGCGCACAAGGCCGCGGCCAGCCTGGTGCGGCTCGGTGGCTGCATAGAAGGCAATCGGCCGCCTACTGGCCAGTGTAACGGAGTCGGTAGCACTATACGCGGCTTCAGTGTGGGGCAGACATGGTGCCCAAAGCACACAAAGGAACAGGAGAGCGCTTTCATCGTCACAGCGGCCGGTAGCCATTCGTGTCCGCCGGGCTTACCCCGCACAGTGTCGGCCGCGGCCCTCCTGGCCCTGTCCAAGAGCTGCTGCCATGTGATCTGCTGGAAAGTGAGCGGGCCGAAAGATGGAATGTCGGCGATCTAGGCTTTACAGCGGCTAGATCAACGACCATCGACCTGGGGGTGGCATGAGGAATGGGTCGCAGCCGTGCAGCCGGGAGACCCTCAGAGGCTACCCACGGGGATCTAGACCATTTAGAGGCCTCATTTTTGACCCGAAGGCGCGATACGACTGGTGAGCTGTCCTATGGTACGACAGACAATGGTGAGCTGTCCTATGGTGACGACCGATAGGTGCTGACCGGGCACGGACAGATCCAAACGTACATGGTAAGGGCTAAAATGGCGAATGCCGACATCTGCGCGTTCTGCGGATCGGGTGAGACGGACGATCTCGATACGGCTTCGATAAACGTGTTAACGAGGCTTACTCGCTCCCGTGGTTAGAGCTAAATGGAGAGCTCCGGACGTGCCCCGCCACTAAAAACCCTCATATATATATATATATATATATATATATGAGAGCGAGAGAAAAACATTAAATCTACTGTAAATATAAGGAAAAAATCAAGGCAAGCACCAACTCGTACTCGCACCGTAACGAATATGGTACACAACGTTACTGCAAAAACAATAGTAATTATTGTCGCATTGTCGTTATATTGTGATAAATCTGACACTATCGAGCTACTTCTGATCTAATTACAGAAGCAGGTAAAAAACGACCTTTTATAGGACCTGGCGAAAAGGTGACTGGTAATGAAGTCTCAAGTTAACAAGGTTGATAAAACTAAAAAAATCAAGCAATTAAAGGTGAACTAAGTAGTGAACGATCTTCTGCAGTACGCCAAATGCATAAGCATACATTGCAGCTCCGACTCCAAAACGATAAGAACCCTTCCAACACAACGAGCAAATGCAAATTGCGGACAACAATTAATTACACCAAATAGTAATGTACTATTATTGTAAGTGGGAATTTAGTGACATTTCTATTGCTGTACTTTGACAGTCAAACCCTTAAACAGCGTGATGGTAGACCGTCTGCCATTATTAAAATAGGATTGCTATTCGACACAGCAACGTATTGTACAGTCACTGCAGCTCATGCCCCACTAGTAGCCATGCCTGTCCCCCAAAGTGTAACGGCGTTCGAAGAAAATCGCTAATGCAAACATATACACAATGATATGGGACTTAGAACTCGTAGATGAATGGGAAAGGGTGTAGTAGCACTGGCTACTTAATTGTTTTTGCAGTATACGAATGGACAAGCCTACCAGAAAATTGACAGCATGGCACTTCCTGTTTCAGCTTCTATTTCGCAATATTAAATGTGGGACAATTTCGTTGTGCACGAAACAATCTCCTGCTAGAAGACATATCTCAATTCCTACAAACAACATGTGACTTTGGCCGGCAGCTTTACAATTCTGCTGCTAGTATTGCTGTGCTATGTCGACTCACCTTCAACAGTAACTCTATGCTCGTCCATAAACGCCTGGATCTCCTCCTGGGTTCTCACCGAAGTCGTCAAGCTTTCCTTGTATACGTTGGTGATGACTTCACGCTCGCGGGCTATCCCTTCGAGAGATTCCAACTCCTCCAGGTCAACCTCTTCCTCATTCCTGTACTCACGTGGCCGCCCGTAGCTTGTATTCTCTCGCCGATACCTAGGTTGATCATATCGGTCATCGTCCGAATAGCGGGATGGTTGTGATCTTCCGTAGTAGCTCTGAACGCGAAGCGATCCTCTTAAGTAAGAGGAACGTGCGACGCGGAATACCACCGTACGCATATGAAACATCCTATAATCAGAGACATGTACACGTACGCTATTAGTATATGTATATATATATATATATATATATATATATATATCATTGACAACTCAAATATGACAATTCAGTGCGTTCGGCGACGTGCTACATGCGCAAACTTACATTGTGACCACGTATTAGAAGATTATTTCTTCACTAACATTAGTTAGTGAAGAAATAATCTTCTAATAATAAGGTCCATTCATATATGTTAGCGATCTTCATAGTCAACTTGGACGTTGAAATATTCTATAACCTACTGTAGTTTACTCAAAGCGACTGCATTGAGACTTCAAATAGTAGATCCTACAGTCTGTTGCAATTCCGAGCCTGGGAGGCGGGAAGGAATACGGGTTTCGGCGGGTTTGTGACTCCCATACTAGTTGCTGATAGCTGCCAGCGACGCATGTGCGTTATTTATTTCCAAAATCTTCCATAAAAAGATCTTACAGTCACCTCCAGAACTGGACCACGGATTACCATATATATATATATTTTTTTTTTGTGCAACAGCGCGCTATGTTTAAGATCTGCGACTCGGGCTAATGACCGGTCTAGTGTACGTTCCTAAATGTTGGAAGGTTAACATTGTCTGCGCACGAGTCAGAGCGGCGTCCTGCGGTGAGCTTTAGCAATCGCTGGTGTCTTTCTGCCCATCTGTGATCAGAATATTATTTTGGCTCTCATTTTCAAACTTTTGACAGACGGTGAGCTCGGTCAGCGAACTTCCCCAGACACCTATGTTAAAACCTTCCAGATGCAATATGTTCTCGGCTCTATCGGTTTATCGAACCATCAGTCTCTACCCTTACATAAGGTCATGCGCCACATAAATCCAAATTTCGGCCAATTCGAATTAGTTCGTAGGCAAGTCGCACTGTGACAAAAAATTGCAACGCGTCGAGGGACTGCATCACAGACAAGACTTGCCGCATTTACATGCGTCGAAACTTGTTTCGAGCGCTACCGAAACAACATGCCGCATTCGCCCAAGAATTTCGGAAGAGCCTTAGAGACAACTGGGCACTCTGCCAACTTCTCAAAGGTGGTTACAGGTCACAAAGCTGAATGCATTGTTACGAACGCTCTAAAAGCAAACAGTGGTCACCAGTTGGATAATACAATGAATAATAGTAAAAAAAACTACTGCTCTTATGTTGAGCTTAGCTACCTCGACACTAATTTTCATGTCGAAAGGGATTGAAGGCTATGTTAGCCACTATGAAGTGCCTAAGCGTCTTCGCCAAAGCCGGTTTGCTGGCCAAACACTTTTCAACTTAACAATGTACTTCCATTTCGAGCACATCTACGAGAACTGCAGATTTAGGTAGGGCGTTCAATCAGTAATTCTGTTGTGGTCGGACGTCACCAACATGATGAGACGCCCGGACATCTATTTGAGCCATCACTACGCTTGTGGCTAACGGTTGGAAACGTTTATTGTATCGTTTTGGAGTAGACGGGGCCCAAAATATGCCGTACCAACGATTAGAAACGAAAAAGCTATGTGTAAGGGGGTGCAGCAACTGCCACACGAAGGAACCTTTCGCAGCTATTTTTAACACACATTGCCTGTATATGTATATAATACTTTATAAAGAAACCATCAAATTGCACATTTTTAGTTTAAATAACTTTAGCCCAAAAATCGCTTGGGAATGAACAGTGATTTTTAAACAAAAATTGCTTTGAATTACTTCAAAAGCCATTGAACAAGGTGTATCGAAATATAACTTGGACGAGACTAGGGGTCGCCGTACTTTATTGATAAAAATATTTATAATATGAACAGACAAATATATATTAGTGCACATGAGCGCTAGCAGCCCGAGTAGCCGGTAGCTGTCTCCATAGGACCTCCATATCCTCACTAAGACAGACAAAAAACATCCGGACCTCCAGATTTTCGGCCATTGCTGTATTTGTATATGTGTCCATCGTCGTCGTCGTCGTCGACGCTGGCTAAAAGACACTCCTACATTTCCATAGGTACTTAACATTAGTCTTCTGCTCGAGATCAATCGTTGAGCGGCTGAAACGAGTGTGCGCTGAGAAAGGTTCAGCCTCATGAAGCACTCACGAAGCCCTATCAGTCATACAACGAACGACGCCATAGTTCCAGACCTCTTCAGACGAAGCATTTGCAACACCGATACGTAAGAAGGGACGACCCCAGAACTGCCACCGTTAGAAATGGGCCAAACCATCGGGCCTGGTGTATCAACGCCTAACGATAGAGATAGTCGACTATAGACACTGCTGTTGAGAAGATGGAGACGCTTCACACGTCCATCCACAGACGACTCGTCAATGGCTTGACGCTTTACTACGCCAACGGTAGGCTATGTCCGAGTGAAATGCAGGCAAGCTGCTTCTAGTGAGCCACGGCTGGTGTCTCCGTCTGTCAGCGTCCTACCGGAGAGCTGCGTCAAGTGTTAACGACCATTTGTGAGCTGGCCTATCAATAAATACACTCTGCACTCTGGACTCTACGTCAGGCGCACACCGCGCGACACCCGGCGATATCAGCCGTTGTTGGTACAGTGATAATGGGATGGAGCTTTCCGTTCCGAAATGTTCTTCGCTGTGGGCTCTCGCAATCTGGACTATCAGTTCAACGGGTCAATACTGCCTGACGTGCAAACGTTCCGCGGCACCTTGGTGTGCCAATGTCGACAGCAATCATCTTGCAATTTCTGGAAATTATCTAGAGATCTAGTCAAATCTACATCTGTACCTGTAAAATGCTAATCTGTAAACATGCTACGCTGTTTATCATTAAGTATCCAAATGTGTAGATTCCTCTGTGCAAATCAATTATCTCGACTTTTATATTGATCACCTCTCTAGAGGTCTAGAGGCCACGTTTGTGCAAATATATAGACATTCTTGAGGTTTTTCAGACAGTATTTCTGAAAAGGCTCTGTAAAAGATGTGATATTGAGCCGAATGCTGTTCACCTTCCGTCGCTGTAAAATGTATCTACGAACAATGGCACGTGAGTACTATCACAGCTTGTAAGCTAAGCAAATCTTATTGACCTCCTCGTTTTACATGCGAATGCACAAGCGTCTAAGGCAAATAAGCCGTATTCTTAAGTGTATCGCAAGATTTGAAATCATCGCTCATATGTTTCCCAGGAGTGTAGTCACAGAATCGTACAACAAGACTACTTTGCACGCCTCACTGGCTAACAGCCTCCTCCCGACCTTTATTCGGTAAATAAAGGCGTTTTCTATTCTACTCTAAGTCTTGCATCATTAACCGTAAAGTTTCCCAGATTGTGCTGCATATGCTGACCAACTCGTCAATATATATATATATATATAAGACCATACATGAACTCATCGATTAAGAGGCTGATATCTTACCACCACTACCACAGAACCAGGAACATTACACAGTTCAAACAGATATGCGTATTGGTGTCTTTAGATGTGTACGCGTGGCCATCACTGCTAGCTGGTATTCGAACATTATGATGTGGAAATCTTCCTACCCCTCCAAAACAAAAACAGAGCAGTCTTACGAGACTACTACTACTACTACTACTACTAAACACGAGTTCTGTCTAATACGAGCAACCCAACCAGTCAGTATCGCGGATCGCGCAACCACCCGTGCTGAGGCTGCGCGATACAATGAAGAGCTCAATCAATCAGACGCCGATTCATCGGGTAAATCAAGACAGACAGACAGTAATATATTGCCTGTGTACGCAAGCGGTGGCAGAATCGACAAGAAGAAAAACCTAGTGATGAAGGTTTCATCAGATCGAGCAGCGCACGATGGACAAGCACTGTGCCACACAGTATGAACAACAGCAACAATAACAAGGACAACGAGAATTGTTGTTGTTGGTTGTTGTTCAGCAGCACCATCAACCACGCTCACAGAAACCAACAACGACACACAGATTTAAACAACCACAACAACAACAACAACTTACTTTCAGGCCTGACTCGACGGACTGGATACGCTATGATAGACGGGCAGTGTAATCGCGGCACAATACGACAGCCACGACGACGGTGAAGTCACAGCACTTATTAATACAAACAGCCCGGTCAACTCGATCGAAATCGATGCTAGCTGCTGCCTCGATACTCAGCATACACGACGATCGGCAACGATTGGGGTTGATTGACTGACTGATTGATTGATGAAATGTTTGCGAGAGAGATCGTTCGAAGCGAGACTGCTGCTCGTGTTCAATGCGCGCACCCCGCTTCGGTCGGTGCTGCTGATGCTGCTGCTTACGCTACACGCCTTTCACACACGCGCAGCCAGAAACACGCGCACCCGTTCGATTGGCTCAGTCTCTCCCTGTCGCTAGGCATAATAACCGGCTGTGGTACCACAAAAGCACCACGGCGCCGATTTCCCACCACGGCACCGATTTCCCACCACGGCACCGGCCAGTCAATTAGCACCGTCTACCTATAATAAATGTCGAGCCCGATGGTGGCGTGGTGGCTTAGGTCTGCGCCTCGCAACCGGATGAGACACATAGCAGGTGCACGGGGTCGAACCCCACCGTTGCACCGATTTGTATTTATGGGGTCCGTCTATGAAGCAATGTGAAAAACAGTTCCGTGGACGCTGTTAAATCTTGGCTGAGGGTCAGCCCGAAAACTTTACCTATAATAAATGTCGAGCCCGGTGGTAGTGTGGCGGGTGGGTGCATTCCGCCTGCGCCTCGCAACCGGAGGAGACACTAGATAGGTGCGCGGAGGGTTCGAGCCCCTTCGTTGCACCGATTTGTATTTATGGGGGTAGTCCATCGATGAAGCAATCTGCCGAAAGCAGTCCCATGGACGGTTAATCTTGGCTGAGGGTCAGCCCGAAAACTTGAATATTTTTTTTTATAATAAGTAGACCACACTCGTCTCACGACTAGAACGAATAAACGCTACATTGTGAAAGCCGAACGGACGCCATGTTTTTTTTGGAATATTTTTAGGAGGTGATTATCCTCCGTCCCCTCCCTACGCGAACGGAGGGCTGGCAACACTTTAACAGACTCGTGTACGATCAAAACCATTGTCCACACAACCACATTACTATTTTCAATTTTTTATCATCATCATAACATTTATTTATCAATTTATATCACAATTTGATCACATTACTATTATTGATGTGATCTCCCGTGTGTGTCGATCGTTCCCAAATCGAGACATACTGTGCGACGCATATCAAACATGACGTGAACATATGTTTGCTTTTTTTTTCTGACAACGACATGTGCGTTCGTTTTGTTGATAGCATTTTTTTCTGTTTTTTTTCATTATTTTTAATACAAGAGGGGGGAAATGCTTTTAGGAACGCTGTGTTGGACTACACACCGGCTGGCTAGTAGCTCGATGACTTCTAAAGCCAGTTTATTATATTGCCTGCTAAAACCCTCATACCTTTTGTCATCCCCCGTACGCCCCGGGTCGTCCTATAGGTGAAACTAATATTGGTTATCTATGGCATCTGTCGCGAAACGTTGTTGTGTCGCACACAGCGCGTCGGCGTTCTGTGACGACAACGACGACACCGCTGTGGTCGAGGCGGCCGGTCGTGTGGTGCGAAATAGTACCACAGCAGATTTGGCGCGCAATTCTAACCGTGTTCCGGTTTCGGCGCCGGGATTTTGGCGCACAGTTTCGCGCTCAAACCTAGTGAGTCGTCGTCGATTAATTGACCGCGTCGTCGTCGTTGTAGTCGTCGTAGTAGTTCGTGTCGTTTGTGTCGTCTCAACGGAGAATTGCTAAATTGGAATCGGCTAGAGCCTAGAGTGGTGTTCTTACGAACGTCGTCCGCACACACACCAAAGACTCGCCAAGATGTTCGAGGCAAAGCTTGTTCAGGGCGCCGTCCTTAAGAAGACACTCGATGCCATCAAGGATCTCATTAATGAGGGTACGTATTGAGGGTACATGAAGAAGCCAAGTTTGTTGCGAGCTGCGACACTGCTATCGGTGTCAGTCTACGGTGGATGCTGCTGTCGCCTGTCGAAGCAACACATTTATAGGCCGAACACTGTTCCGTAAGCGGTCTTTGCCGCTGGAACATGGAAGTACCTGAAATCATCAACTCGTTTGATTTAAGTTCTGCGTTGGGTTTTTATCTTGTACGCCAGCGTCTGAACTGTACAGTGAGATTGTGCGATGCAATCATCGTCGCCTGCACTTGACACGCTACTGAATGTTTTGCCCATACGGTGGTGGCTGTCTTCCTTCATTTTACATCGACTTAGCCTTGATGAATGGTTACGTATAAACGTTACCCTATATATATATATATATATATATATATTATATATATATATATATATATATATATATATATATATATATATATACATATATGTATATATATATAGGTAACGTTTATACGTTATATGAAATTATGTTTACAGCGTTAGCAAGGGTGATCAGTCTTATTCAATTTAATTACATAAAATCCTAAATCTTATTCTTGCTGTCACGCTGTTGGCGCGTATGATCGTCACCGTTTTCGCGAGAACTTTTGTATTCTAACCTCTTTTGTTATAACTTTATGAAAAAATTATTTATAAAATTCTAAAAATTCTAAGAAGTATCGCTTTGTACGCGCATTTAGTGCCAGAGTAGCCAATCATCATCTCCATTCCGTCTCGAATAGAATGGAAAGCATTTGTTGCAAATAAAGGCGTGTTTATATTTTCATTGAGTGCATACTCTGCTCAATAAATATTCATTCTATTTATTGAATGAAAATCATCTCTAAACAGAATATTTTTCCGTTATATGCGATCTGATCGATTCTAAAATGTGCGTTCGACTACTAAGCGCTAAATGCTGTAAGAAGCAAACATCACACAGTTCTTTGCAATAGAGCAAATATAACGAAAAAAAAATATATATATATATATATACAGGGCGCAGGTGGACAAATAGGTTACACTCAGAGTGTTGTCACACTCTTTGAGTGTGCACTCAAAGAGTGTGACAAATTGACCGTAGAGATTTGTCGTGCAACGACATGGTCTTTTCAGCTGTTTTGTTGTTACAATTTTGTAGCAGGAAATTTCTGAAAGATCGCTGGTCAGCAAGAGTGCATTCGGGCAATACCCTTTCTCCAGTGGACGTTTGAAGAGTAGAATAGTTGTTCAGTCATACACAAATGGTTTGTTTCCTTACGTTGTGGCGGTAGGCGAAATCTCGTAGCCGATGTATAGACACGGGGCACTTTCGAACTGGGCGGAGAGGAAGATCGCTTGAAGCGTTGTCTATTTCGCAATTGATTAACACTGAACTCTAGGTGATTAACTGCCCTCAATTACCTCAGGTGTGCAAGTTGGCTTAGATGCCAATAATGGGCGCTCAAATGGTATAAGCGTTATCGATTACGCAACCCGTTAAAAGCTACCCTTGACTTACATACAGTAGGCAGACTAATTCGGGTAATCAGGTGCGCGGGGTCCAGACTCGGCCAATCTCCCTTTGAATCGGTTGCATATATGTGTGTCTGTGTGTAGGTGTATAGCCAAAGTACAATACTAGTAGTTAAAGTAAGCTAAAGTAGTTACAGTCGATTGAGATGAGTGTGGTTACGACGGATACAAACATTAGCCATTGCGTTCAAACAGAGTCTTGCAATTAGTTTCTAGCAATAGCAGGCGTTATAGCTTCTTTCACTTAGTAGTTATAGACACGTTAAACTAACTAGTTAGTAGTGCTATTATAGTTACGGCGCCGTAACTGATTTTGCTCTTGCTCTGTTGTGCGCCTCTTCCAAATAGGTACATGGGACTGCAGCGCTTCGGGTATCTCGCTTCAAGCGATGGATAACTCTCACGTTTCTCTGGTGGCACTCAACCTGAGAGCCGATGGCTTCGACAAGTTCCGCTGCGACCGCAACATCTCAATGGGCATGAATCTCGCGTCGATGGCGAAGATCCTTAAGTGTGCCGAGAATAACGACGTGATCACGATCAAGGCGCAGGACGATGCCGACACGGTGACGTTCGTGTTCGAGGCGCAGAACCAAGAGAAGGTGTCGGACTTTGAGATGAAGCTGATGAACCTCGACTCGGAACACCTCGGCATCCCCGATACGGACTACTCGGTCGTCGTCAAGATGCCCTCGTCGGAGTTCCAGCGAATCTGCCGCGATCTGTCCCAGATCGGCGACTCGGTACAGCTGACCTGCACGAAGGACGGCATTCGGTTCTCGGCGTCCGGCGACCTAGGTACGGGCAATATCCAGCTCAGTCAGACTGCCGACGTCGAAAAGGAAGAGGAGGCCGTCATCATTGAGATGCAGGAGGCCGTCACTCTCACATTCGCCCTTAAGTGAGTACATGTTAGAATTCGAATTGTAAAGACAATTTAAATTGAGCTTATTTTTCATTCTACTACTAAACCATCATGCGCCTCCGACACAGGCTTGGAATCGCCGTGAGGGATGTCTTCGATGAGCCAGCGAGGGCCAGCGGACATGTTCAGATGTGTAGGGTTTGCCCAACAGTTCTTGCGGTAGCTTTAACCGTTAGCATAACATTTCTACTACGTTTTATCTATAGGAGCTGTATTTTCTATTATTGCTAGAATTATTCAATGATTTCCTATAATACTTAGTTTCCCATTCAATAGAAAATTACTGAAAATTCATTTTTGAGTAATATTTTTGGAGTAAATACAACATTTTCCCCCCCAGAACCCTACCGCTGACTCTCAGCGGTAGGGTTGTTTATCATATATTCTCAGTGAACATCGCTCAAAGAAAATTCGACCAACAATAGAGATCATGCCGACGGCATCCGTGGTAGATGACAGCCGTGGCTAATGTACTAGCCCCTTAGAATATGCATGTAGCCATTCTCTAAGTGTTTTTTTTATTTTCCGTAAGGCCCGTGTACGGTTTTTTCATGTCATGGCTAATTTTTAATCCACTCCGGCACTTACTTTGTCTAAATTAGAAACCATGCAAACCAATTTAAGAGTGTCTGGGTCTCGAACCCAGTCCTCCCGAATGCAAGGCAAAGGCTTTGCCACTAAGCCATCTTGCTCGGTGTGAGTCCATTCTAGTGCACGGTTACTCCTAGTTATGCGCTTCCTTTCGTTTCAATGTTTGCACACGGCTAGGGCTGAGGGTCGTCAAGAGGATGCACATGGAAGGCCGTACTTAGCGCAACAAGTAAACCACGCATTAGGGAATAATCTGCAGCGATGCCCGCGAGCGAACACTCGAGCCTTTTGTGCTATACGACTATCATTCACTATTTTGTGCTTATTCTTCTAGTCGCGGACTAGCCCGTTTTTAGATTAAGATCCAGCCCACCTCTTCTAGTGTCCACCTTTGCTTATTCATCAACGTCCGATCATTATGATGCGCAATATCTCTCGGTATCTAACGCGGCGAGCGGACTTTAGGGAAGAGATGTTGGTTCCTTGTTCATTCTAAATCAGAATGTGGACGTCCCTTTAGTCCGAGGAGAGCCGGTGAAAGGTGTATCTGAGAAACGGGTAAAGCTCTATGTGATTTCTAAAATTCTATAATACATAAACACAAAAAAGAAAAATAGACACCGCCGCTTTTTGAACGCGGAACCACACAGTTTTGAACCTCCGCCTAGCCGATATGCTGCAGCAGCAGACGTGGCTCGTTGCCAATTGTGTAGAGTTAGGATAGAAAATATTATTTATTAAAAAATAATATTAGTAAATTTTATTTACGCTCCTCTGTGGGGTAGATAACCGGTGGTCATGTGTCAGGAAAATAATAAATAATAAACATATTGAATAATTCCGGCTTTCCACACACTTGGAGTTCACAGCACACAAATGCGAATTTTCCGGCAGCTACTGGCGGTGATGTTATTCATACACAAGGGGGTCAGGGTTTGCAAGTGCGGCCAGGGCAAGGTGCGCATTCAGAGGGCGAATGATGGCGATCATGATGATTCTGAATACCACGATGAGTATGGTGACGAAACCATCAAGTGGCTAGTTTCCAAGAGGTAGGAGGAACGAGCGCGTCAGCCATTACTGGGAGATTAGGTGGGTCTTGATCCCTGACGGCAGTTTTTGACGCTACGACGCATCGTCAGGGAAAACTGCAGCTTAATTACGGGACTGTTCGTAGTTGCATATGCTGCGGTGAGCCTTACGGTGGGCGGACTGAAGCGTTGTCGTCGGCTTTTGTTTTTAAATTGTGCTACTGTGGGGGATACTGCCATGTGGAGGGTGTCCGACCATAATCAACTGGCATCTTTCAAAAGTTCCCGCGCTTAGCTCTGCCCTCTCCGTAAGGAGTTGTAATAGCAAGCCTGGTATGCATGCGGCTGTGCAAGGGTCTAACAACATCATTGACATGGCAACATCGACTCGGTCACTACCTCGACAAGGCAGGCACTTGCCGTCATCCGTAAGCATTATTTTAGGCGGGTTTGTGAGCGAGCCGAGTGAACGTATTATTGTGTTGCGACTAACATTGAGTATATATATATATATATATTATAATCTTAGGTGGATAAGGTAACAATTGTCTCCTATATGAACGTATGCGCCGGATCAAATTAATGAAAACTGTCGCCCTCGGGGAACCGAGAGAAAATCACGTCACGTGATTCACGAACAATAGCTACGGGTGCCACGTGTTGCAATCTGGTGTTGCCTCTAGTCCAGAGGAATTGTTGGACCCTATTTTTTTTACTTCACGGTGATTGGCGAGCGTTATTGCAGCATGATACTTAATGTCTTTGTCGGAATTGGGGCGGAATCACTGCAAGTGAACTTTGGGTTTAACTCGAGTGTGCCACAAGTCGCACAACGGGCGAGACAACTGAGCTTTTAAAAATGAGTGTCCCCGACAAGTATCTCTCCCAGTAGTCTCATACTTATGTAAGTGTGTGACGTTTTGTTTTTTTAATACATTCATATGTGGACGTGAAGGGGTATCTGAAGTAAGGTATTATATATAATGCCTTACTTCAGATATCCCTTCACTACTGCTAACTGAGATGCACCTGTGAGGGCGACTTTATATATATATATATATATATTGACGAGACATACTACCGGTGTGGATTTTTGTTCACATAGTTGTTTTTCTCTTTTTTGTGGCAAGGCCTTACACCTCGATTGTTCCCCGAGGACAAGCGTCCACTTCAGACACGCGCCGATATGCGAAGCGACGTGAAATGGGAATCATGTGATTTATGTGCCTCCAGTGATGATGCTTGTCGTATTTCTATGGCGCGTACACGTTGCGCATATCCAACGCACACAACCCGTTTATCTTCGCCGTGATGCTTTTCTAGTCTCTTGTCTCTCTCTTGGACAGTGGGGGGGGGGGGGGGGGGGGGGGGCGAGACGCGATGGTGTTCTGCTGATAATACGCTGTCTTATTACCGCTGGTGCTCATGCTGACAGCCATTCGAATTCAGCCTGCTATCTCGCGTCGCGAGTTTGCCCGTACAGGACGGTTTGTGGCCGGGCAGGTTGCAGCAGACGGTTGTCGAGCCGTTAACAGCTTTCGTAGTATCGCTACTGGAGATCTCTTTCTCTCTTTTTCGTAGTGGTGCGCTTGGCAAACCACTGACTGCTTGTTTATCTTGGCAACTTTCGTTCCCATAAGGCGTCGATTTTCAATGATAGCCGAACAACCCGAATAACCGACTAGCAGCTAGTCGGCCTCCACCGCATTTACCTTTTTTTCACACATTGTATGCTATGAAGGAAGCATGTATGTTGTATAACTGGTGAAAGTCGTTGACTGGATAGCGGAGTCGAGTTCCCACGACTGTTACGGGCTGGAAGGCTGTGATGAACACCCGTTTTTTTTTCGCACCGTTCCGTCTCACACACATGGCCCGTTGATGCTGAGTCGGCGGAGAAGAGGTGCAGGTGCATGCAGCATGTTCGATTTTCTACGACTGGCGCATTAGCTCATTTCTCAATCGTCAATTTGCTTGGTTTCGTCCCGTTGCCGCCGTATCTTTGCAGGTACCTGAACTCGTTCACAAAGGCAACACCGCTGTCGCCGCAGGTGTCGCTCTCGATGTCCGCCGATGTGCCACTGGTCGTCGAGTACAAGATTGAGGACATGGGCCACCTGCGCTTCTATCTGGCCCCGAAGATCGACGACTCCGAGGATAGTTAAATCAGGACACAGGCAGACAACTGGACCAACAACAACAGCAGGAGCACAGGCGAGTCATGCGGAGCAGCAAGAGTAGGCGTGGGCGATCTCGAGGAGTAGGAGGAAGGACTCATTCACGTTTACGTTCACGTTCACGTTCAACAGATCTCTTCGTCCCGTGGTCGCGACTGACCTGTGTGTCTACAAGTGCATCTGATCGTGCGGATGTCGCCAGCACATGAACGTGTACGTGAAACATATAGAAGGCTCATCGTCATTGCATAGGAGGTGTTTGTTGTTGCGACTCGCCAGAGAAGGAAGAGGTTTTAAAGTTTAGAGAAACTGGTAACACATGAGACCGAGAGTAGTGGGGGGGGGGGAGGGGGTATCGCTGCGTTCATTCCAGCCGATCGATCGGCATTGGGTTTGCCGACGTCGGCCCACTGAATAAATTTTCCCTTGTATCGTATTGCCGGCTATCTATGGAAAATGAAGGCCGTCGTGGTACGGCCTTCGACGGCGGAGTTAGCTTTAGTTCAGGCGGGTATATGGCACTCTTTTTGTCCAAGCAAGTCTGTGCGTTTTAGAGCAACACAGCGTCCGAATCTTCAAGCGAAGAACTGTGTGGGCAGGCAGGATTAGACAAAGCCCACACACGATTTTGCGACACTGTTTGAGCACTTCTCTCGTGCCGAGAAGTTGTCCAACTGTATATTGAACTTCGTAAACTCACAACACTACCCGTTTCTATTTGCAACACTCACGTAGATATGACTTTAGATAGCTTCGACGCATCACACAGGAAGGCAAAGTTCTGCACTCATATATCGACATGAAATAAAGTGCGTGTGTCGTTACAACTTGGATTTGGTGTCATTTTTGACAAGGTGTCAAACCGCTCTTACTTACCTACCTTGCAGGATAAATAAATGATCTGCCAGTAGTGCTAACACAACGGACGACGATAAACGCGTAATTTGGTATCGAATTCGTTGCCCCCGCCCCCCTCAAAGCTCACGGCATGAGGTTGCCGCGTCGAATGAAGCGCATCTGTTCAGTGGTCATTTCGGGTTTTGTCTTGTCAGCCTTCGGGGATGGTCTTTTTGCCTGTTACCAAACGACAGTATTGGTGTCGTGTCGGTACCATTATTTGGACGAATTCTTGTCAGCCCAGCTCCGCTGTGCTATCTTATTGGTAAATCATATTAGTGTCTTGTCTTAATATGTTGCCGGTTCCATACTACCGTTCACACACAGGCTGAAGTCGATCCTCAGAGTACGTACGCATATCTGCTCAGCTCAGATATAGCAGCGAGCGTACGAGGTCAAGACGATAGCTGTAAAGGCACGCGCCCTCCTTGCCCGGCCTAAGTTTCCTCTGTAAGTTTTAGGGTTTGTGTTTTCTAACGTACGTTTTCTTTCAGACGTGGCTGTGCAATGCTTGTAACTGGTGTTTTTTTTCTTACTGTCTGTACTCCGGCGGTTGCGGTCAGTCGCTGCGCCGCAAACTTGTGCTCACCCTAGCCTGGCCGTGTGCCAAATGCCTAATTTTTTGTACGTCTCTAAAGTCCGGCTAAGCATATGCTTAGCTCATTGCGGCTAGCCATTTCAGAAAATCTTGAAATTCTTCTTGACGAGCTTCTGGAACCTAGATCCTCGTCGTAGATATATATATATATATATATATATATACATATACGAGCGAAAAATAAGGAGAAAAGTTAAAGTACTCACGAACATGCATGCTTTGGGCATGTTCAGTTATGTTTTACGATTAATGTTACGGCTATTTTTACGAATACTATTCATACAGTAGGCTCACCTATTATCAGCGACTTTAAACAAACAATTGCTTGCGAGTACGTCTCACCTAATCTTAAAGCTCACAACATTCTACCTATTATGGAGCAGGGCACGATAGACGATGAATACTGTTGATCTAATTTTACGACATTAGTTTTGTGCATGCAGAAAGACATGTCTATTATTACCATTATAAATTGAAATGCAGCCGCGAAAAACATGAAGGAACATGTACATATGTATATATATATATATATATATATATATTCAGACACGGGCGATAGCTTTTTCTGCAAAATTACCTGAATAATTATAATTGTTTAAATTTATATAATAACGGAAATTTCAAGCTCAATGAAGAATCATTGAACTACAATAAATTTGCTGTCCGGCGAAGACGGTCCCATAAAAAAAATGTATATATATATACTATATGGTACGCTTAATTAAAATGCTGTGATCGCGGCCAGTTAATGTGTGAACACTGTTGGGCTACACTCTCACCAAGGGTCGCGATTTACCGAATCTAAGCCGGTCCAACGGCCATTGCAGTAGGCAGTAGAGAGGAGAAGACGGGCAACGCGCCACAACGTCACAGTGCCCGCCGCGGGCTACTCAGTGCGCTACTTGGAAAGGAGATCGAACTTTTAGAAAAGTTTGCCATTGACGACTCTGTTTCAACGACCCGGCCCCGCTCATCGTAGGCAGGCAGAGCTTCGATAACGAACGAGGCAATAGAGGACCTCCGACGGATTTCCGCCAGACGAAAGCGGAAAGTGGCGCAATAAAACAACGCAATAAGTTTTCGATTCTGAGGATTAGGAGGACAATAGCACTAGTGAACACACACTCACTCTCAAGTACTTCTATATATATACACACCTATTCACATTGAGAGTTTAATTGCTAATCAGGAACATTTCAACAATTCGTTTCTAGTTTGTTTTCTATATATATATATATATATATATATATATATATATATATATATATATTTATATATTTATATGGACGAGCACTGCCGAGTATGCAAACGTATTGTAAATGATTAATAAATCATCACAATATTTTCTATGGCAAAAGGCAAATAGCCTAATTAAGGAAAGTCGATGTGTTCTTATGCTTTACGTTGAAGCTTTCACGCTCAGAACCGTAACATTTTTCCATTACGCCCAAAAGGCGACTATTTTTAGACAATACCAAATTGAATGCCCATCATTTTTGTGCCTCGTGCTTGTCATTTCATCGCGAACTGCAGACTCTATCATAATTGTGTGCGAACCGGTTTTCAAATGGGGAAAAGCTGAAATGCTCTGCATTTACGATGAATCACGTTGTAACGCAAAAGTCGCGAGACGAGCGCTTTACAAATAAATCCACACCTGATAGTCGCCTGACGTTTACAAATATATACAGTCGGTTACGTGAAAGTGGTTCGTGCCATGGCCGTTACTACGACGCTGGATGGCCACAGACGACGGGAACGACAGATGCGGGAGAACTCAAGAACTTCAAGAAATAACCAAGCGACCTTCAGCGAGCATTAGGCAGTTGTCTGCGTATGCCCGAGTTAGTTCTGATTTTGTGCAGAAAACACTGGTCGAGGAAGGACTGCATCCATAATGGTCTCAGCGAATCCAAACTCTACGGCCCAGTGACTACCAGCTACGCACTGAATACTATCGACAGTTTTGGAGAAGACGGGATAGGTTTCCTGCACTTGTTCTGTTTACGGCTGAGACTTCCGATAGATTAGATGCAGCTGCCTGTCCCACATTCTTGAGCGATACGTTACCGCAATTGCTGGACGGTAGTCTGGAAAGCGTTTGCCTGAGACGCGGTTTGGGAATACCTAAACGAGATATTCGCGACTCTGGATCGGTCGAGGCGGGTCTTAGTGGTCAAGCTTAGTGACTTGACAACTACGTAACGCAGCATCATCACTTTGGTACGAAAGTGGTGGGCATTAAATTTGCTATTGCGTGAGAGTGGTCTTTTGGACATACATTTTTGGTCGTAATGGAAAAATTTTACGCTTTTTCACGAAAAAGCGTTAACGTACGACATAACAGCATATCGACTTTTTATGACTTTCCTCAACCTGTGTATTCGCTTTTTGCTACGCAAGCTAGTGAAGAGTCTTCCGTTGTGCAGAATTTTCCTTCGAACACGCCGGTGTAACACGTCGGTTCCTTCATGCGTTGACTCCCGGTTCTCCCGCAAACGTAGATTTCGCACAACTATGTAGGAGAAAAAAAGCTGACTAACTACTTTTATAAACTTCACTCTCTCTCCTAAACAAGACGTTTCCGCGTCCTCCCTACATAGGGAAATATTTTTTTCTTGCCGAGCTCTGTCAAACCTCGAAAGAAGTACAATACTCCCTGAATGACCCTGTATATATATATATATATATATATAAGGTGCGTTGCAAAAAATAGCAACTCATGTTTTTCGGTAATTATTTCGGCTTGATTTATTTGAATGGCTTGAATTTAAAGGGCATGATGTACATGACGAACCACGAGTATGGTGTTAATTTCGTTGCAATCTCACAATCGGTTTAAAAAAAGTGTGAAAAACAGTGTTGCAAAATATTAGCAACAATAACTTCCTCATTGTTAGCGTGGGGGACTGTTGTGTCTGGCCATGTTCAGGTAGACACACGACTGTCGGCTAGGCGCCACGTGCTGGCGAACGTGCAGTGGAAAGAGTACATACGAGAAACGTCCCGACGATTCGATAGAAATGTCTGCTTGTACCGAAACGAATCTACCGCATTCGAGAATAATCTGTGAGGCACTAAATATAGCTGATACAGAATGCAGAAAAAACTACAGAGTATGTAGTGACACTCTACAGGTGACCGCAGGCGGTCGTGTTTTTATTCTTACATACTCGGCTACTCTAAGTCCAATAGACTAAGTCATTAGATTAGTGTGTACAGTTCACGTACATATTAGTGGCGACGAAGATGGGATGGTCGTAACTAGTGTATACCTAGGTCAAAGTTCAACTACATATTAGTGGGCAAATATATATATAAAGCGCGTTGCAAAAAATTAGCAACTCATGCTTTTTGATTATAATTTCGGCTTGATTTTTTGGTGATAATTTCGGCTTGATTTATTTGAATGGCTTGCTTTTTTATTTTTGTATTTTAAGGGCATGATGTACATGACAGACCACGAGTATAGTGTTAATTTCGTTGCCATCCCACAATCGGTTCATACAAAAAATAAAAAAGTGTGAAAAACAGTGTTGCAAGATATTAGCAACAATAACGCCTTACGGAGTATTCGATTCTTAGCAGGGCTGTATGACTTATTTGATACTACATCTATTCTAAAAACGGGTTTTTCGTCCTTTCTTCTGAATCAAATCGTAAACTCTGTCTTTTATGGAGTTAATGAGCTGTTGTAAGTACGAAAGTGGAATATCAGTCCATGCTTGCTGGACAGCTTCTTTGAGGTCCGACAAATTATCATATTGTCGACCATTTGCGTAAATCTGCTTCACCAAATGTCCCCAAAGATTTTCGATGGGATTCAGGTTTGGACTCAATGCCGGCCAGTCAAAAAGTGGCACTCCTTGTTATTGAAAAAAGGCTATAGTGCCAGCCGAGGTATGAAACGTGGCGTTGTCTTGTTGAAAAACTGCGTCAGGTCCCCCAGTTCTTCTGAAATGAGCTTCCAACTGGAAACCGACGATACGCTGGTACTAGTCGGAATTGTTTCGGCCCACAATCGCGATTAGAGCAGACTTCCCATTATATGCAAACGCGCCCCAATATTTCACAGAACCACCACCGGCCACACGTTTCGAGAACCATTTAGGTTCCTTCCGTAAGTCATGCCAATAGTACTGACAGCCGTCAGGGCCATCGAGATTAAATTTCTTTTCATCCGAGAAGACGATGTTTTTCCACTCGTTATCCGAAGTTTGGTATCTATACGAAAATTCACGCCGTGCGACAATGTGCTTTGGTTGCAGTCGCGGCATAAGCTTCCTTTTTGCGTATCGCACATTTTTGTCAGAACTTAACACTCGGTTCACTGTGGATCGGTGCACTGGCATTCCCGAAGTGGTCCTGATCCTGAAAGAAGACATTTGGTCATAAGTTGTCAACTGTATGATCCTACGCCGATATCGAATAGTCAAAACTGGCTTACGCCCACTGTTATATCTGCACCTCTGGCTCCAGGGTGTAAGAACTTGCTGATAGTGCTCTTATGCCGTCCTAATCTGGTTGCTATAGCAGTTACTGTATGACCGAGCTCTGCATATGCCTCAATTTTTGTCTTTTCGTTATCCGAGAGATCCTTTGTACGACCCATTGTTTAAACATAAGGTTCGTCGTTAGTTCGGAACAACGACTGAGCTGTAGAATATTTTGCAGCTATAGAACGATTGATTTAGCTAGACAATATTCCTGACATTTGATCCCTGGGATCGTATATCAGCTGTAGTATCGACTATCCTTTACAAATAAGAGCTGTGTTGTTGGCATGTTATTGCTGCTAATATTTTGCAACACTGTTGTTTTCACACTTTTTTGTTTTTTGTATGTACCGATTGTAAGATTGCAACGAAATTAACACCATACTCGTGGTTCATCATGTACATCATGCCCTTAAAATAAAGCCATTCAAATAAATCAAGCCGAAATTACCACCATAAAACATGAGTTGCTAATTTTTTGCAACGCACTTTATATATATATATATATATATATATACATAGGCTCCGAACTGTAAAAGGGATCTATATATATATATATATATATAGACCCCGAACTGTAAAGGGATCAGCGCGAGCGGGTGTTATATTGAATAAAAACGCTCGTCAGGAGTTTCTCTGTCGACTTGCGTAAAAAGTTTCATCTAAACCTCTGTTTTCATTCGGGTACGGGCTCAGAAATGGTGATAAAGTACGTACCAATTTAGACGGAACACCTTGTACGTATACACACATGTTTTTATATATGTATGTGTGTGTATATATATAAATATATATATATATATAAATATATATATATATATATATATATATATATATATATATATATATATATATATATATATATATATATATATATATATATATATATATATATATATATAATGACTTCTTTCCTTGGTACACGGTGCACTGGTCGCGTAGAGCGTAACGCTACTGCTGTTGCCGGAGATGACCATCATTCTTGCGTACGCTTCTAAGAGAAATATGACGACAGGCAAATAAACTTGGCCCAGTGCACCTCGTATACTTCGCGCGCACTGCTCACATGTCCACGCCACCAAAAGAGCCTTCAGGAAACGATGCGCTTACACAGCAAGCGCTACCTTCCACCTGCTCTCTGCCTGCTGAAACCACGACGACGCCAAGGGAAACGACTCACGCTCCGTTATGTCTATAGCTGCCCGCTGCATAAGCGTAGTGCCTTTTACCGCTGGACGAGCGAAAATCCACCGACAGGTTTTAGGTGCGCTTCCGTGCATAACGCCACCTAGACCGCCGCCAAAGAGACTTCTTAGCCGACCGCCGGCAGGTACATAGACGAGCCAGTGTCAATCTGCAATGATACTATATTTGAGAGAGTAGAAATGGCAAACAATAATAGAATCGTTATATGCATGAATGCATCATATATGTTACTAATAGTATACTATATATATATATATATATATATATATATATATATATATATATATATATAGTACAGTCCATAGTACTGTTTTTATGAAGATCTGGGCTATCAGAGAGTGAAGCTTAAGGGGGGAGGTGCGTTTAGTGGGTATGGGACTCAACAGAGTAACATCCAACTGTTGGGGTCGAGTCCCACTCTGCTAGAGATAGAGACTCGTAGCGATAGTGCGTAACTGCATTAAATACCTCCTCCTCCTCAAAAAACAAACTTGTGACTTGATCTGCTTAGCCTTGAAGGGTTTTAAAGCGAAAGAAGTTAGATCCAAGCAAGGCAGTGCCGAACTTTTGCAAGGTTAATTAGAACGGATTGTATTCTACCTAGTAATCTAGTAGTGCCCTGCCAGCACCAGTTCAAAAGCTAACTGATATTCACAAATCACGCACAAACAAACTTTCAAATTTAGATAAGACCAACTTAACCTTCGCTAGAAGATGGAAACCTATATATATATAGGTTATATATAGGTTTCCGAGGTGCCTTCTGGAAACGGTAGTAGATAGCATCGTGCTATACGAAGTATCTCGCTGTGGTAGCGTACGGCTACACGGGTTATATACCGGTCATCGCTGCTGCGGTCCACAGAAAAGTTTTCCAGATCTCATAGAACCTATGGTTTTTGAGACCGCCACAGTTCGTCAAGCCGACTCCCCACTCTCTCAGGTTAAAGAGAAAGGTCACGTCGCCAGACAATCGACGCATGGAACATAACATGGGCGGATATTTCGGGCGGGCCGACCCATATTTCTGATGGCTCCACTTACTACTGCTTACGGGCCACGGTACTTTCAGCAAAGATTTGCATTGTAAAGTGCGGAATTTAAGTAGGACCGGCCTCGTGTCCCACACTACGACAGCAAATAATGATAAACATTGGCTCTTATTGTTACCTTGAGCTATTATATTGTATATGTATATATATATATAAGGCTCGATGCGGCAACTATATAAAAGCCTACACCGAACGTGCACAGTTCAGTGTTCAGCGAGTTGTATTACCCGGCATTGACGCTGACAACACGATCGGGCATGCGTCCATCGCTGAAGATAGGGCAAGTCGCGGCACCATCATCACCGTTGTCACGGTCAAAGCACGGACCACTGGCACATGGTGTCGTGACGCAATAGTTTGCCCACAAACGTGTACGCGTGTACAGAGACTGCTGGCCTGTGGCACATTGGCAGCACAGTTATATGACGACAGAACAAAAAAAAGACCGGAATGGCGAACCGTCACGATGCTGTTGTTCGCCCGACGTTCCTGACCTGTCAATATGTCTCGGCGAGTCTACGACGGGCCTCTCTCTCTCTCTCCCTCTCGGTGAACTCTACTCGACGAGGACAACACGCGAGGCCTTCGGCGAGTGACTTGTGCCCAGGGCACTAAGCTCGCCTACGACCGACCGACCGTTGCCGTCGCTGTGCGGCTACGGAGAGAATTCAGCTAACTCGGAACGTCACCGAGGAAGCAGTGCGAACTTGTCAGACGGACGTCGATAAATAGTTGAAGAATATTCAATGTGAAGCATCAGCAGAAGAAGTCAAACAGACGAAAGCATCACGACGACGACGACGATGGTGATGTCTTTGTGCGAATAAATGTTTGCAAGGACTTTCTTTTATATTCCCTTCCACATATATACTGTCTTGTGTATTATATATGTGTATATATATATATACATATATATATATATATATATATAATATATAGATATACATATATATAAGTATATATATATATTTATATATATATATATATATATATATATATATACATATATATATATATCTATATATATATATATTATATGTATATATTATAAATAAATATATATATATATATAGTAAGAGAGAGAGAAGCTGTTTAGAATACGAGGAGTTGAGCTACGACTAATACCGAAGCTCACCACCTATAAGGAGCACTACAATTCATGCAAACTTTCCGCTCGGTGAGTGGGCGGGTGCCCGACGCAAATCGTTCCTTATGTGCCTGCCTGTGATTGTTCGTCTGTGTGCGTGTCTCGCGAGGCGAGTCGAGTCGTCGTAGATAAATCGCACAAGCCTTACTGATTTCAACACGTTTGCTGTTTGCTGTACTACTGTTTGCCTTACGGATGTCACGATGAAATTGAATCTCTGCCTTTTTCCTTTCACAATGTACAACGCTACACGCTCTCTCTCTCTCTCTCTTGTTGTTGATCCCCTTTATCTCGCCCTCGCATTTTGCATTGGCTTTTTTTTGGCGCAGGTGCCTCGAAGTGTTTTTCTTCCGAAGTAAAAGAAAGTCGGATTTCTCGACCGACGAGCTGTTTTACATTGTTGCTGTCGTTGTTATGCGTTGCGAGAGTTTTGGCACGTGTCAGTCACTTACTACAATCGTCGTCGGTCAAGCCGACAACAAGCTCTACTGGTGTCGGTTGTTTTACCCCCGGCAGTCAGTTCAACTGCAATGGTCTACGTATCGATACAGAGGCATATGCGTCCTGGAAGAGTCTTTAATCATGCATATAGATATAATTTCAATAAACACAATAAACAATTCTAAAGAAAAGTGAAATATATATATAAACAAAATATTTTACTTAGAGTTTTGAAAAGGAAGGCACAATAAGCCTGACTGGTGCAAAGGAGGCTATCTGCCCTCACTCTATTTTCGAACCTCGCTTTTTCTTCCACATATATATATATATATATATATATATATATATAATGGCATAGAACACAGAGTGAGGGCACATATACGCATCTGTAAATAAAGGTAACTCCGTTTAAGCCTACGTGCATTTCTGTTTAGAAATCTACGTAAAATATATTGCCAATCAATCAATGGTAAGTACTCCACTCCTGCGTCGATGATTCTTTGTCGGTGCTCAGGCAGCTTCTCAGCTTTCAAAATAAGCATTTTGTTAACTTCCGTTGCTATATACATTCGCTTATACAATCCCGCCGGATTGAGTTTAGATAAAACTTCACTAAATGCATATATATATATATACGTTAAATCATAAAATTTTACGGTTAATGATAACTGGGGTTCCCCGTAAAATACGGGGCCAGAAGGCCCTCTCGACCGGTGGTCTGCGTTCGTGTGGCCACTTCTCACTCATTTTGCCTATTAAGCCAAGGCAGCAGGCGTCCCGGACGGTACCACCGAGTGTCACTCGGGGCGTTAACCGTCCAGCCCGGGGGGCTTCTATGCAGCACAAGCCCCCCGTATTGGCAGTAGCCTTAACAGCCCTCGAATGGGCCACGACAGGATGACAATATGAATTCGTTGACACCCAAATCTATCGTATGCCTTGCCCCCCGGTTAGTTCTTAAAACACGGGAGTGTCGGTTTCGGGAGTTTGTACCGTCTGACTAACTTACAAGTGGGCCAGTGAAGGTCCCCGCAGCGCGTGGCAGTCACGCACCAGCGGACCAAGGCCGGTAAGAGAGTCATAGTTACGGAGGAGTTACAAAGATTCGCCGTTGAAAGTGACGGTCCCATAATAAAAAAAAATATATATATATACATTTTTCTTTTAATGATGATTACAGCTATGTTTTGAATATAAATATCAAGTATGCTTCAAGTACGGGAAGGAAGAAGTTTCTAACAGCACTTGTGGTTGTAACGAACAGAATAAAATAAGTCACGCACTTAAGTAATAATTTGCTCTCTGAGCTTCTACCAAGTGAGGCCGTTTGAAATAGAGATTAAAAATCAGTTCTTCTCAGGGCAGTACGCGAATTTTTTTTGTTGTTAACAGGCTTAGCTCATCCGCATTGTTATTAATTGTTTTATTGCGTAACACACATACACGCATTTATTTGCACGTATGAGGAGCGAGGACATACATATACAATTATAGCCATTGTGTCCTAGGCGGCTTTTGCAATATCGACCATAAGCCTCACTACTCTCACTATTATCGGAGTTGAACATGTTGAATCTGCTTAAACATTGTCTCTCTGCATTAATGTCAGCAAACATAATGCCAGCTACGAAAACACAATATTGATGGGCGGATTTTGAGCGCTATGCGCACGTGGCACGGGTCTATTTTAGTTTATTAGGTACATCTACAAGTGCGGGTAAAGCATACAAACAGATTTGCATTGTAGAAGTCCACACGATTTAGGTTACTTATTTACTAGGTTTGTAACAGGCATGCTTATATATATATATATATATATATATATATATATATATATATATATATTTCGTGACGCTATTACAAGTAGTTTTGTGATAACATTATTGTAGGATAGAAACGGCCGTTAAGCACCGCAGACATAGAGAGCGTCGTCTGGCGGCAATGCTGAAGCAAGCTAAAGAAATGGCGCCGAATAGAAGATGCCGCCATCCCAGTAGCGGAGACGCAGGCAGTCACTGGAAGGCGGCACGAGAATAATTGAGGTAGTTGTCGTAAGTTCGAAGCAAGCAAAGGACGTGAGTTGTCTGGGCGAGCAAGTAGCGAACTCGTAACGGTCGCAGTCTGGTCGTAGGGGTGGGGACCACTACAGCTGGCGCAGCCCAGAGGATAAAGAAAAAAAAAACTGTGCAACAATGATCACATGTCTGCCACCCTCACATCCGTTCTTCTCATTCATAGGCCGGCCAATAATACCGTGGACGGAATCACGGCACCAAGCATTTGAGGTATATTAAAAGGCTACTTCAGTCTGCGCGGCAAGGTTAGCCGACGCGAAGAAGTGTGCAATACCACTACGCTGCCTCGGGTTCGAGCGCCAAACACAATATGGTGCCATAGCGGACCGGCCAACGGAGTCGGAGGAAAACGGCGAGACGCAGATAACCGAGAATGCTAAGATGGTGACGAAGCTAACATGAGATGTTCAAGGAACACAAAAGAGGAGTTGTAGCTCGCGACGAATTTTTCTAGTGACGACAACGGTGAGTACACCGGCGGCACCCCGACGACTAGTGGTGGGGTGCGAGTTCGGCGCTCGGGGCCGGGCTCGGGAGCCAGCTCGTTCTGAGGGCAACAATGCCACAGGTTAGAGAACAGCTCTTCGAAGAGGTCTTGTCGGTCGAACAGGCTCTAACGGACGGGGAGAGGTGCGTGACGGAAGCTAGACGGATTGCAGGACGACACGGGTAGATGACGGAGGTCCGGGAAACGGGAAGGCTGAGGGCAGAGCGTCCGGATGGAAAAGCCACGGGGCAAAAATATGCTCAGTCAAACGAAAAACGTTGCGAAAATATGTTCAGCCAAACGAGTGAGATGCCAGAAATGTACGAGCGCGGCAGGTCAGACGCAGCCGAATGTGCAGCGATCGGCGTCGAGAAGCAGCAGCTCTGGGATTGTTGGACCAACGGCAAATGCCTAGAATTACAAATTTTTGTAAGAAGGTTGTTTTTAATTCTAGACTATCCTCTGTCCCCTACGGGCTTGGAAGTTAACCTGAGGTATATCTTCAATGCACCGAGGGCCAGACATGTTAAGATATATATAGGGTTTCCCCAACAGTCCTTGTGGCAGCATGGCCGCTGACTCTCAGCGGTATGGTGTATCATCTATTTTCAATAAGCATCGCTCAAAGAAAATTCGACCAACAACAGGAATCGAACCGGCGACACCCCGGTGGATAACAACCATGACTAGTCCCCTAGACCACGCCGCCACACAGCGGCGAATGCCTGGTGGCGGCGGCGGAGGAGGCTGACTATGAACAACTCTGAATGAGAGCGCTCGAGATGGCCCACGAAAATGCGCATCAGATGGTGACGACAAAGCATAGACTGCGGAACACGTTGGTTCTGGCGGCCGATGAGGACGACACTGGTTGCAGGTTTCTAGCGGGAAAACGCCGAACAAAACGTTGAGTATGAGCAAGCGCGAATGAACGAAAGACAGAACAAACAGAAGGAGGGCGGCAGTCGAAAAAAAAATCGTGCTCGGCGACTGGGACAGAATACGGGAATGAAAAATCTAGACCACCGACGAGAGTAAAAAGACAGGTCGGCAGTATGTCCTTTATGAGTTTTGGAACACGCTCTGGATCACCAATATCGGCCAGGTTAAGCAGTGCAGGTGCTCTTGGCCCCAAGTCGCAAAACGTGACACGAAGGTCCACAAACACATTGTATAGAAATGTATCATACCTTTTCGAGCAATGCTCCTTCGATGTCTATGAGGAGAAATAAATTCGGCGATGCCACGCCAAGAAAGGTCTAGGCCAGCCAGAGGCTAAGCTCCTCTGCTTTATTGGAATAAGCGACGTGATGCATTGTCTCAACGGTCTCCTTCACTCATAGGCACAGAGCACTAGCCAATGATGTTTAGTGAGCAAAAAGAAACACACGATCAGGAATTACCGCGGAGCGGCTATTTAGTAAATTTTTTTAAAACAAAGAAATTACCAATCGAGCCGAAACATCAGAACCTGCGACACGAACGTCACGGCACCCTCGTACCCACTTAAAGCTAAGAAGTGGATCATGGCTTTGTTTTCTGTTACTAGCTACAACACAGATGAACTTACTTTTTCACCGAAGCACAATCCGTCGTATACACGAGAAAGTCGTCAACATTCCTAGCTTGCCTAGTATTCTGTCCCAGCTCATCGAATTAATGCTGTTTTTGACGTCCAGAAGACAGCTAAATATAAGCCCCTTTCATCATTGTTTTCTTTTCCATCTTCAGCCACCTGTAAAACAGTTCATTGTTTAGCAATTTTAATGGATATATTTTACATACAGGTCATTAGCATAAATGCCTCACTGGCTTGGGGAATTTGCCGTCCAATTGAGTTGCGTTACCAGGTTGTGACATATCATTCAGTCCTAAAGGTTTGCTCGAAGCAAGTCTTAGAGGAGAGTCTTGGATCTTGATTGCCTTCTGTCCTAAACTGGAAGGTGCCCGCCCAAACAACGCCCTGCTTGAAGTCCTGCAGCGGATTAGCCGCGTGGCGGCGGCAAACACAATCCGAGTGTCGAAGCTTAACCAAGTTATCGCCCAGCCATGTCCCCGTCCCACCGGGAACAACGCACGCACATAGGGAGTGGACAACTAGACGAATAGGCAGGTGGCACAGCATAAAGTGCCCGCCCCAGCACAGGGGGCGGCGGCAGCTCAAAAGTTCCCGCTAAGCTCGCACTTGGTTCGAACATTGCAAATGCTTCTACCGTCACCCATATTGTTGGTGAACAAAACCTACAACAACGACTACGGTGCCAAAGGCAGTAGACACGTCAAGCCCAGAAACCGCAACAGACCAGATAAGCCGGAGGGGCGCCTGGGGCGGGGGCCGACCGATGCCCTCAGAGACACACGCCGTACTCTCTAAGCAGAAAGTGCAGACGTCGACCTGGGTGAGCTAACATTGTGTAAAAACCGCATGTTGTCCACAGCCCCTTGCTTGGAGGGCTTTGGCCGAATGACGTCGGCAGAACAGCTGCGTGGTTGGCTAAGCGGATGGCAAATCGAAGTGCGTACTATTTGAAAATGCAAAGTTTCCCGGGCGGACTCCGTCTCCTGCATGACCTCTAGTGATAATGATCGTAGTAGGGTTTCTAATAGCGCTTTCTGGCCGAAGGGCGTAAGCTTGCGGCGCTAGCTGGTGACTCTGCCGACCTAGACTGGGGTATGCGAAGAACTGACGGGTACAGTTTAGCAGGTAGACAGTAATGACGCCTTCTGTCACGCTGCGTACTACTCACAGCTACAAAATATTTAGCTGCGTAGCTTTAATTGGGGCTCTTTACGTCTAGGGCCAGAACGCTTGTTTGAACACGTGGACATTGTTCTCTTGACGGAAATCATTTCCATGCAAGGGAAACCGCATTGCGATTAGGCGCGAGGTTTTAATCTGCTAGGGATTCTAGACGGAGCGTGGATAAATTCACGTACGTTTGCCAAAACAGAAGGAGTACTATTGACTTCCTGTTTCACAACTTTAAACATCCAACATAATTTCAGAGATGCTTGATAATATAGCACAGAAGGGCGCGCCCCGGGTCGGCAGCCACGTATTTGCTCAGAGAGCTAGATATATCTGCTACATAATACGCCGGGAAGTTTTGGAACGTTTGCGTCAAGCACGGGCTCTGCCCCCCTCCCCCATTCCCAGATAGTTGCTGATCGTAGGGCGTTCTATGGCCGACAGAGAGCAACCTACAAGAAACACCAACAAGAAAATTAGGTTGAGCCGTGCCATGTTGTAGCAGGGGGGCTGTGTAATCTGCTTGATGAGACACTTAGCGACGAACACATACCCCGGGCTTGATATGAGGCCAGACTTACTCTGCTATTTAAGGGCAAAAAAAAAAAAAAAAAAGCGACAACATAAATTATCTAAATCTCTACCAAAGTGTCGCGTTAGAACACACTCTTAATTTGTTTTGCTATGCTGATTATCTTGAGGATGTTTCCAGCTGTGCAAAATTCCAACCATCAAGGCAACTCGAGTACGGGACGGGTTGAAGTACACAAGACGCAATCCATGTACCTCAGTCGGTAGTTAAGCGGGCGTTGGCTGTCCCCGGGAGTCATTTGTACGCTGTCTTTACTAATTGCGTCAAGGCCTTTGACAAAGCTTCCTTTCAATTACTAGTTGACTCATTTCGACACGCTGGAAAAGGTTGTTCCCTTCTACAAGTGCTCCTCAACTTTTTTTGCTGAAGACCGCATAAACACCAGAAGCAAAGGCACCTTGCAGCTAAGTCAAAACTTGGGGCCCTTTAAGGAGATCCTCTCAGTTGCCTACTTTTTCCTTACTCAGGGCGTACCTAGCGCTCCATGTGCCGAAGGAGTTTTGAAACACGGTCGTCATTATGCATGCGTACGATATAGTCGTAAACGCCTGCAAATAAATTTGCGGAAGACGAATTGCAGCAGACGTTGTGGCAGCTCTGTTGTAGCTAACTGCTGGAGTATGTCAACTCCTTTTCCTATTTGGATCTAAGACTATACCATATGGGAACGACCTTTACCCAGCAGATCGGCGATAGGTGTGGGTCGTCTATAGTTTCTATTCATACAGAGGCGAACCGGCAATGGAAACAATCGGAGTCAGGCTTAAGTCACCTATTACAGGCCCATTTTGGGATTTTTGTTTGGATTGGCAGGAAAATTGGCCGCTACATCTGCAGAAATAACGCGGTTAGACGTGTACCTCACCAGGGCCTTTGGGATGAAATGTCATGCACTAGTGTAACGGCACATGTACATTGTGCACGGCTAGCATAACTTGGTATGATCGACCCAAGGATTTCACCAGACTGTTGCCGGTTCTGCTCGTAGACGTGCGCTAAATACCACGCATCAAGTTGCCAGAGGCACTAGCCGTTTCTGCATTTTTGTTTTTTTTATGTATTGGAATTTTATATAATGACAATTTTTATTTAGAATTGAAATGCAGACCTATTGAAAATAAACATCGATTATCATTCATCTACCATTGGCGCTAGGTTTAAAATACCTTTACGATCAACGCTGCATTTAAAACGCACATTCCGAGTAGAGTGTCTCAGTGTGCTGTTGAGAAGCATCGAATTCTTGTCGACAGAAGTATCACCACTACCACCAATAAAGCTAGTAATCTTTTTCGGTGTCGTTGACTTCAAAATTGTCGAGGTAAGCAGGAAGCAGCTGGCCATCTTCGTTTATTTTCTGAAAATACAATATTTATCGTAGAAGCAAGAACCAACGCTAACTACAACCGCTGGCGTGTCCATTATCTAAGAGATGCCTCTATGAAGAAAGAAACTAAATATTAACAAAGAAATGACAGCATCGACAACCACACTTACTGTCTCTACTGAGCGGGTATCTGAAAACATTGATGTTCGCAGATTCTAGAACAACTTTATAGGCGGTTTAAGCCCCAACGACAAAACAATGATAACCCAATTGAACGCATGTAACATTAAATGAACACCTCCGCTACGTATATCCCTACACGCACGTCTGAATAATTTTATTTAAGTTGCTGTTTTTTATTTAGATAACAAGTGTATTTTGATTACAGATTTAGAAGCAAGCAATATAGTTGTATACTTATATGAATAGATTACCCATATATATTCACGTCTCTGTATATATATATATATATATATATATATATAGACGTAAATATATATGGGTAATCTATTCATATAAGTATACAACTATATTGCTTGCTTCTAAATCTGTAATCAAAATACACTTGTTATCTAAATAAAAAACATATATATTTATATATATATATATATATATATATATATATATATATATATATATATATATATATATATATAGCCCTTTCGGGCGTATATATATATCTATTTTTTTCTTAATGCTGAAAATCAGCATTAATATGGGGGATTACGGGAATCGTGATGTACCTGCGTCACCACAGCCAGTGACTAGTGTGGGACTCACAAACCCACTAACAACCGTTGACACCTTCCGCAGCCCGCCCGCCTGTGGGTGCGTCGAGAGTCATCATCTGGGGAATCTTTTGCTGTATTTGCCTAGCCTGGTCCACCTGCCTATCACCCATCCGCCTCCCGTCTGCAGATTCCCCCCTCTCGACCGGAGCCTGAGCGGACGCTAAGACGAGCTCTCCTGGCAGTCTCTTAGGTCCGGGATCAGACTTTTGGTCCAGCGACCCTTGGTGACCCCCCAGGAACTGCTGCCCTCACCCATTCTTTCTCCCAAGAGTTCAAAGTAGCTAAGCTAGCCCGTGTGGGGTCTAGATCACCGTCTAGCGCTCGTTCTGCTCGCTCCCCGGCCAGCAGATCCCATGGCAGCATCTTGGACACGACAAGTAGTGTCCAAGATGCTGCCACTCACTCGACACGGTACGGAATGCGCGGCAGACCCTTATGGCCACCGGCCGTTGCGTCACCTCAGCTTCCTCCTGTTGCATGCCGTCCTGAGTGCCCTGTCTGCCCATGCCGGTGCTCCGTAAAGGGCGACGAATTCTGCAGCAGTTGCCAAAAGGTGCCAGTTTTAAAGAATGGTCTTCCATCCAGTCTGTCACCATCAGCAAGGCCTCATTGGCGGCTGACTCTAGTGCTCCCGTACTACGGGCCGTGACCAGAAGAGCCAAGTCGTCGGCGTAACCGACCATCTTGACACCCCTAGGCAGACCCTGCAGCTCGAGAACCCCGTCATAGGCGAGGTTCCACAGGACCGGTCCCAGAACCGATCCTTGCAGGACCCCTGCAGTAACTGCGTAGCTCTGATCGCCGGCCAGCAGGCCTCTCTCCGACAGGTACGATGCTATAATTCGACGGAGGTAGGGCGAGATGCCCTTGCGCTTCATCGCTTGCATTGCCACTTTCCAGCTCATCGAGTTAAAGGCGTTCTTGGCGTCTAGGAGAATGAGCAGCACAAAGTCCCGTGTTTTGGGGGTCTTCGTTAGCTGCTCACCTGCCCGTCTCAGTACTCTTGCCAGGGCGTCGAACGTGAATCGTACCTTCCGAAAGCCATACTGTGCTTCTGATAGAGCCCCATTGGCTTCGATCTCGGCGTTAAGCCGGTCAACCAGCACGTTCTCTAAGATCTTACCCATAGTGTCGAGAAGACATATGGGACGGTAGGCAGGCCCTTCTGCGGGGGCATTTCCTCCCCCTTTCGGGATCAGGACCAGGTTAGCCTTTTTCCACAGCCTCGAAAAACGCCCCTCTCTGAGAAGTCTGTTGTCCAGGGTCTAAAAGACATTTGGCCAGCGCTTCACTAGCAACCTCGCCGCTTCAGGGGGAACTCCGTCCGGGTCGGGTGCCTTTCCGGGTGTCAACCTTTTCCTTGCTTGACCTCATCTAACGTTACCTCCGGAATGTCTTCCGGGGCAACCAGAACCCCTTGCCACCTCTTCTATCAAAAGCTTCCAAGATTGCACCTTACTCTTCTCAATGAGCTTCTGCAGTGTCCGTCTGGCTCCGTAAGACACCAGGAGGTCGGCCGATCGCTCGTCCATCGTCCACCATTGCTCCCCTCGGGCGACTCTTCTGCTCAGCCATGAGCGCTGTCTAGTGTAAGCCCTATTTAGTCTAGTACATTTACGACGTGTTTCACCAATCTCTTGGTTCCACCAATGCACCGGCCGCCGGCGGCCGGTGCATTGGTGGAACCAAGACTAGTAAATGTACTAGACTAAATAGGGCTTACACTAGACAGCGCTCATGGCTGAGTAGAAGAGAGTTGGTCCGGGGGCCTGCCTTCTCACAGGCCGTTGTGAGAACAGCTGCAATCCGGGTCTCGTCCGTGGTTTCCTCTGACAGCTGTCGACAGCCCTCGTCAATCTTCTCCGCCAGAACCCGCTGGTTTAGCTTGCGCATCTACCAGCGTCTGCGCAGAGTGGCAGCTGGCTCGGGAGGGGTAGCGACCTCAAACACGATGTATCTGTGGTCACTTCCGTTTTCCTCCTCATCAACGATGCCAACCCGATATCTTTGGGAAGGCTATGTCATTTGCCATCGTGAGGTCCACGAAAGACTTCTGGTTTCCCCGCGAGAATGTGGGTACTTTCCCGTCGTTTACTAAAATCAACCCATTTTCTGCCATCTATTCTTCTAGTACCTGGCCCCTAGCATTTGTGGTTTTGCTGCCCCACCCGACGCTGGCTGAGTTGAAGTCCCCGGTGAGGACGATTCCCTTTCCCGTATGAACGCGTAGGCTCTGCCCCAGACTATCGAGAAACACATTGAAATCCCTAAGTTCCCTACTTGGTGAAAAATAGCAATTATAGAAAACCCCTAGCTCCTCTATTTCTACCTATGCGAACTCTGAACCGGAACCCCGATCTCTATCCGATAAATGCCTATTATTCCCCGTCCACCAGGTGCCTGAGTCATTTCCCGTATGAAGGCTGATAACACCCTTCCGGAGTGCAATGCCTTTGTTTGGTTCCGATACTAGAGCAAGCTCAATACCCTTGTGCTGGATTGTTTCGTCCAGCAGGGCGTGGGCTGTTCTACATCCGTTCAGGTTGACCTGTATGAGCCTAATCATTGTGATTGTTACCTGCCCCTCTCTCGATCTCCTCGGAACTAACCTGTTGCCTCCTGGCTGTCGTCCTAGGCGTCCTGAAACCGTCCTCGTCGACTGTTGGCACCCTGGCCTTCAGTTTTCGCTCGCGTCGCTCCTGCAGAGCTTTAGCGAACGCCGGGCAGGCCGTTGAGGCCGCCGAGTGCCCCTCTTGATCACAGACGTGACAGTGAAAATTGGGCTTGTCGCATTCCCTCGCGAGATGACTTTCGTTTCCGCACCGATAACATCGCTTGGCGTCCACCTTCGGCTCTTTGCAGTCCTTCGCAATGTGTCCCGCGCCCCGGCAGTTGTAGCACATGGGCACGAAGACCCATTCCACAGGTCTGCAAACGGAGCCTCCAATGGTGATGCTCCGTCTGGACAATAACCTGGCAGCTGCAGCTGATGGCAGCGTTGCCAGACACTGCCAATAGCCATTTTTCCCCATGCGGGGGTCTTCAGTGCGAAGGGGGTTGTCCTCGGACAGCCTCAACGCCTGCCGTAGCGTTGCTTCTATCTGCTTTTTGTCGGCGAAGGGGTCAATGTTCCGAAGAACAATGGTCTTGCCCACCCTCCGGTCAACCTCCAGGTTGGAGCTGTGTCGGAGAATGTCGGCGAAAGAGCTCCCAGCACCGGCCTTGCTCTCCAAGACCTTTATAACCAGGTCCCCTTCCTTGGTTTTGGAGACCCCGCCAACCTTCAGGCCCGTCACCCCCGGCTGAACGAGGGGCCGGACGCTCTGTAGTGTCTCTTTAAAAGTCTTCTCCTCAGCGGTCTTTATCCTGATAGTGCTTTGAACCACAGGGGGCGCAGCACTACCAAGCTTTATCGACCCACCTGTGGGAGTTTTCGGAGTGACTAACTCGGCGTCACAGCCCACCCGGTGGCAGAGGGCCTCAAGGGCCCTTCGTGTGCCGTCAGTTTGGTAATCTTCAGGCACCTGAAGTGTAAACCTCTCCTCATTTAGCTCCGCCTTTGCTTTCAGTACCACCTTAGTGAGTAGCCTGAGGAACTCGCCTGCTGGCGCCCCTTCAGGGACTACTCCAACGACTAAAGTGCGTGACGTGCACTTGACACTCATGGGAGTATTCTCGGCTTCATCACATTCCAGCTCCAAGGCATCCCTGCTCCGGAGAACCGCGAGCCTATCCACCGGGACTTTGGCTGCCTCTGGGGCCGAGGGGAACTGCATCGCTAGTTGGGCCAGCAACGCTGAGTCCTTTTTTGAGCCTTCCCGTATGATAAGAGCCCGGGTCTCCCTTGCTGACAAGATGCCCTGCTGAGTTAGCGAGGCCCTCTGGAAAATCTTCTCGTGCCAGTCTTTCTGGAGAACCGCGAGTAGCTCTTCATCCGACTGAGCCGCCTGAAGGGCTGCGTCAAGCTCAGCGATAATGTTGGCCACCCTAAGCCCCTCGGCCCTTTCTTCATTCATCTCCTTACCGCATCTGGAGCACAGGGGAGCACTGTCCTCATCTCCGAGTTTTCCCCCTCAAGCCGAGTAATAATTCCTATGTGTTCTGCCCTTTTGTCCTCCTCCCTTATGTCCCTTTTTTTGCCCTCCCCTCTTAATCTTTCTAGCCGCCTTTCTCAACTCCTCAACCGCAATCTTAATTTCTCCCTTGATGGTAGGGTGTTTTCCGCATAGCTGGTCCAGCACCCCCGTCCAGGTAAGTAGGCTTGCTAAAGCCGAGTCGTAGTCCTCGACTACTGGCTCCTCAGCCGGCCACAGCGGAACAGGCAGCTCCCCAGAAGTGTATCCCTTCAACCTGTTGGCCAGGATATTAAGCCACTTTTTGCTCCCTGTTCTTGAGGCATCCCTGTCCGTTTCTTTAGGAGGTGTGCTGAGACGCGCCCTTTTTTGGCCCGCCTTGCTATTTCCCCCCTTATCATTGTCCTCCTTATCCGCATGGCTTTGGTCCTCTGCTTGCCTCTGGGTCCTCAGTCTCCGTGTCCGAGTTGGGCACCAGCACCGTCGGCCCCTTCTTCCTCCATCCTAGTTACCCCGCTTGGGCCCTCTCCCTGACTATCCTTTCCCTCAGGAGTTCTGGGAAGTGCCCTGCTACTCCTGAAGAGGTTTCCTCCCTTATCAATCTCGCCCGCCCCCCGTTTCCTGGGGTACTCATCGTTCTCCCCCTTTATCCCGCTGTCGACCTCGAAGAGGTCAGCCTCACAGAGGTATCACAGATGTACCAGCACCACAGAGGTATCACAGATGTACGAACGTATCACACATGTACCACTAAAGGTACCACCAGCGTATCACGTCGGCGCGGCGCACGTCCGTCTCATGTTGGCGCGGTGGACGTCCGCCGTACGTTGGCGCTGCGCACGTCCGCCGTACGTTGGCGCTGCGCACGTCCGCCGTACGTTGGCGCTGCGCATGTCCGCCGTACGTCGGCGCAGCACACGTTCACCGTACGTCGGCGCGGTGGACGTCCGCCGTACGTCGGCGCGGTGGACGTCCGCCGTACGTCGGCGCGGTGCACGTCCGCCGTACGTTGGCGCGGTGCACGTCCGCCGTACGTCGGCGCGGTGCACGTCCGCCGTACGTCGGCGCGGTGCACGCCCGCCGCACGTCGGCGCGGTGCACGCCCGTTGCACGTCAGTGCGGTGCACGCCGAAGTGCATGTTGGCGCGGTGCACGTCTTAGGTGCACGTTTCCGCGCACGCTCGCCGTACGCACACACACGCGTCCACATACGCTCCACGTGTACGTAGCAATCACAAACAACACAGAAGCTATGCGCGTCACCAGATCACTAGATCACCGAGTAAACGGTGATCTAGTGATCTGGTGGAGTCGAGCCCGGTGGCGTGGTGGCTTAAGTCTGCGCCTCGCAACCGGAGGAGACACATAGGTGCGCGGGTTCGAGCCCCACCGTTGCACATTTGTATTTATGGGGGTCCGTCTATGAAGCAATGTGAAAAACAGTTCCGTGGACGTTAAATCTTGGCTGAGGGTCAGCCCGAAAACTTTACTTTTAGTGATCTGGTGGAAAACAAACTTAGCAAACACTGCGCAAGCAAAACACCAAATTCAAGCAAAATCCGCACCGTCGGGAACGAACGTCCGTCCTGTGAGGTGCTCAAGGTGTGCGCTGGATCTCTCACTAAGTGCGGTAAACTGAGTGCCGTTGCTCAGTCCATTTAGGACCTCAGGTTCTCACTTTTCACCGTTTCTTCACAGAGCGAAGTTCACACACGACCGCTCAGGGTGAGTGCTAGCAGCCGACTAACTATATATATATGTGTGTATACATAGAGAGAGCTTTACATCTTCATATATATATATATATATATGCACATACGGGAGGAGACGACAGGGAACTGTATTCGCAGCAAGCCACCTAGCAACTAAAGTACTCCATCGACGAACTCCGAAATTACAGCTTTGAATATGTGGCTATTACCTGTTGGTGTAACTTTTGGTCATTCGACATGCAAAACTATGTCTAATTAGGCGGCTCTCGTCAACGAACGAGAGAATAGGTGTGCCCGACAGGAAAGCTACGCCCTTGGCAACCGGAAGCCCGTAAAGGACCCGCCAGTTTTGTCTCATTTATTACGAGAGTACTCAAGCCGAGGGGCCGCCGAGGCCGAGCAGCTAAAATGGGAAAAAGTTTTCGAAATTTCACTGTTCTCTTCCTTCCGCCAGTGGTAGCTAAACCGCCGGCGTCTAGGAAAGCGACACTCAGTCATTTACCCAAAATAGCAACGGGTAATGTCCAAACAAATTTGTGTCTTAACAAATGGCAGCACAAAGACACAAACACACCATAGTGATAAAAGGAATAAAATAAAATCGAATTAATATGCACTCAAGTACGCACACGCACGAGCGCACATGCAAAACGTATAAGAACAATTTATGGCATCGTCATTGTCACTTTTGTTAACGTATTCACCTTTGCACATTTGTCTTTTGAAGTGTTTTCGTGTAAAATATATTTATGAACTTTTTGGTAGATCGTAAAGGTATTTTGTACTTTTCGATTATTAATAATAAGTAACTACCGTTAAATTTTAGGAGAAGAGGAATAATTTCAGCCTGTGAGTATCAAGATATTCACAAGATACCTGATTACAGTCAGGTATCTTGCGAGTAGCAAACCGTAATATTTACAAACACTTATCCTGCATGGCTGATGATAGCATTCTGTTTTACGGCATGGTAGAATCTGTGCACAGCATACATACGACAGCTTTTTTTCGTTTTTTTTTAATAGATTTCGGTAATTTTTGTTTATACTGGTCGGATAAATTGACGGTATGCTGACGTTTCAGGTAATGCCACCTTGCTCCACAAATAGCGGATGGCCCACCAGCAGGTAAGCCAAGAAAAAGGCTATTACAGTTGATCGATCCGTTTTCGCTAAAAGATGGCACCCCATAAGTTGCACTACGAATTATTCAGTTCATTTTAGAGTGCGTGGCCGTATATCGCGATAATGTTCTCGACACTCTCTCCTTTCATAGCAACACAATTGCCTTCAGCCAAAAAGGCTTTTAGGTTATTTTTCCTACTTTCGAGTATAGATTATTGTTACACGGCACTTACCCGTCCGTGGCTGCAACGAAGCAAGGTAATGATGCTCATAGTGCGTCCGAAAATTGTATGAAATCTTACACTAGTTCTCGGTAAGTATTAAAACATCTACGAGCTCCAGGGCTGTCTGCGCAAGAAGCCGCACGGGTGACTCCGGGCTTTCACAATTCGTGTGAACAATACTTAACGTGTCCACTTGGCGATGATTCTTTCATTACGACGGTGTATTATTGGGATCACGAATAGGAAGATTGGGGATTTCTTAGAACAAGGGCCTTTGCTGTCTACGGCGGTACCTCGTAGTTGAAGCTATCAAATAGTAAACAACTTATCATCGTTAGTTACATTATAGCGGAATCAAATAGACTCTTCAGCCCAAGGAAAAGACAAATAAAAGCAAGTAAAAACGCTGTACCCAGTGTACTTTCATGACTTACAGCCGAAAGCTTCGGCGTAGTCCGGGCAGCTTCGTAATACGATTTTTAGTTAGGCAGTACACCGAAGATGATTATAAGAATGATTAGATTTACGACAGCCATACAATGAAGGCCGTTCTTTAGTAGGTCTCGATGTTCTGCACTGAACAGTAGGCAGGTCTTGGAATAAACGCGCCTAATTCTCGACTCAGAACAACGTGGTGAAGTTTACAAGGAATCTGATCGGTAAGATAGCCTAGTCCCAACTAGACCTTGGATTTATTTAGCCGGATTTTACATAAAGATCACACTGCTGATTTGTCATCGCGCGTTATCTACTTAAATTATAAGTGTCTACTGTGGCTGTACTATTTATGTTACAATGAGGCAACCATAGGCCGGTACCGCAAGACAGAATATTTTGCAGATTTTGACCTAGAAGCAAAAATACGACAGCTGCATCAAGAGAAGTTGTCAGACCATCAGGGTATTTCGAGGGTGTCGGGCACGGCGTACAATACTGTTTGATTGCGCTCTGACAATTTTGATGTCGTTAGTCGTGCAAATAGCTTAAAGAGGCGTATCTCGTTAAGACTATATAGAGCAGTTTATGGTTACGCCAGTAATATCCGTCGGCACAAGTGAGCGAGGTTACCTTGCTGTTTTTAGACTACGGAAAGGATCTACTACTTTAAGGGTTTCCAGTCAGAATTTCGAGTGCTTGTAAAGAGTTTGACCAGATACATTTAGCTTTGCTTAGAATATTCAAGCCTTTGCAATTTTTAGCTAGTTTTCTGGGTGTATGGGGATCAGTATTAGCAGAGGCTAGAAGTTAAGTAGCTCAGTTTTGTCTTTGCTCCTTGCATATTCGCCTTACATTTGTAGAATGTACTAAGCTTCCCCTCTCCCGCGGAGAATGCCATTGCACTATAATATGTTAGCACTCATGATTCACTTTTGCGCCACTTTTGGAACGTCCATGTGCTCTGATGCACCTTGCTTTTAGCCTTTGCAGATCTAAGTCACCCCTGGCCGATGTCACCTCTGACGAACTCGCTGGCCACTACGTAACTTGGTATGCAAGCGCTTATCTGAGGATGGCAAAGGATCATTTAAAGCCTATAATAAAAGTTTTACTAGAAACCCTAACGTCACTAAATTAGAGCTAACTCGACTTTCTGAAAATCATTAGCTATTTTTTTATCATCATTAGCATCTATGTGTCTCCTCCGGCCGCGAGGTGCAGACGCATGCCACCACGCCACTGGCCTCGACAGAAATGTTAAGGTTTACAACGGTGCAACTGAACCCATTAAATCATTTTAGCCACCTTGTAATACGAATTTATTAATAGTATTTTTTTGACCTTTTTACACTTCTTTGTCGAATGAAGTAATGCATATTATTATCACCGCTTGTAGTAGATTGCACGATCATTTATTTCGCTAAACGATAAAAAAAAAGCGTGGCATACAAGCGTGTGTGCCCAGATCATAGATAACGGTGCCACGTTGCCACGAGAGCATTTGATGAGGAAATCCATTGTCGTTTCTTATCGCTGTCTAGAGAGATAGATATTATATATATATCTCAGGTACAGGTATATTAGTATATATATATATATATATATATATATATATATATATATATATATATATATATATATATATATATACTAATAGACCTGTACCAGATCATTTCAAGTTAGCCAACGGGTTTGAGAAACTATTAAATGATTTATTATTATTATTATTATTATTATTATTATTATTTGGTTTTACAATTGTGAGGTATGAACGTTTAAGCCAGGTTCTTGATGCTCTGCTCATTTCCTCAATTCATGGCGCCTATAATAGAAGCCACGTTCCCCCTACAGACGGCCAAAGACATTATCTGTCTAAAAAACATGGCCTCGCGTCGATTGCCCGTAATATCTTCTATACGCTTTCTAATATCCTTCAGGATTTTTGCCGTACCTGTGCTAATGAGCCCTAGTGTCTCCAATGCAATGGGTACAAATTGGTACCTCCTTGACAGCTCAAGATACTTTCCTCGTTTTTCAGAGTCCGCGCGTTCTGCAACCCATCCAAATTCAACTGCGCTGTGGCGTAGATACGATAAGGCCGCCGTGCATGAAACGGTTACATCCCATGCAAGGCTTTTACCAGGTGACCATAGCGAAATGGTGCCCCCGTCAGGTTGTAGCTCACTATTTCCATAAAGACCTTTCGGCTCGAGTGTGGATGGTATCCCTGCCCTTTTAAGAACTTTTCTTACTATGGCGTTGAGTTCCGCGTGTCTTGTAAGTCTGCCGGGGCTTTTTAGACAGCTTAGAGGATGTAGACCATCAGAGTCAACAGGTTGGCCGCATAACAGACATGAGAAAGGCTGGCCTATCCTAAGGGCTGACACCATGCAGAAGGAGTTGGGGTCCAGCATGGTGCCAAGCTGGCGAGAGGGCAGTGTATGGAGCCAGCCCCCGCTGAAAGGATGTTGAGCCGCTAAAAAACGGCACGTTCTCTTGATGATGTAAGGTCATCCATAATATCCCTTGATGATTTCTTACTTTTACAAGCGTCGAGAAAATGTTGGTTCATGTGCTCTTTCAGGGGGCCGGGGTTAAGTTGGCTTCTCATCGTCGCATCTGCCAACATAGTAGTTTTCTTTAACACTATTGTTGCATCTTCATAGCACACTGCGGCGAGGTTGATGGACCTTCTTATACCAAGGTCTCCGAAGGCTATTGGAAGGCTTGCTCTTTTCCATAAGTTCTCCTCTAAACTAATGTTCAATACCTCACCCAGAATAACCCGTAGTCCCTAGTAGTCTCGTCGTAAGCAGCGAGGCCTTCGGTATATCTGAAGGTCGGGGATGCTCGCAACAGTTAGTTGCGCAATAGTTAGCTATAGTTAAATCTTGGTGGCCCAAGACTGTGCCTCCACAGATAAAGGGCCGCCTGTGGGTGCATATTTGTCAAACGTAGGCGGATTTTTACAAGAATTATTATTATAATTATAATTAACCCTATTATTATTATTATTATTATTATTATTATTATTATTATTATTATTATTATTATTATTATTATTATTATTATTATTATTATTATTATTATTATTATTATTTAGTTATTACAATTGTGGGGTATGCACGTTTATGCCAGGTTCATCCTGCTCTGGTCGCTTTCTGTCAATTCATGGCGCTTCTGATGGAAGCCACATTTCCTCTACAAACGGCCGAAGACATAATCTGTCTCAAAAACATGGCCTCGCGTCGATCGCCCGTAACTTCTGCTACTCGTTTCCCGATATCTTTCAGGATTTTCGCTGTACCTGAGCTGATGAGGCCGAGCGTCTCTAGTGTAATGGGTACAAAGTGGTAGCTTCTAGATAGCTCGAGATACTTCCTGCGCTTTTCAGAATCCGCGCGCTCTGCTACCCATCCCGACTCAACGACGCTGTGGCGTAAATACGATAAGGCCGCCGTGCATGAAACTTTTACATCCCATACAAGGCTTTTTCCGTGTGACCACAGCGGAATAGTGACCCCGTCAGGCCGCAGCTCACTGTTGCCATTAAGACCATTCGGCTCGGGTGTAGATGGTATCCCTGCCCTTCTAAGAGCTCTTCTAACTATGGCGTTAAATTCAGCGTGTCTTGTAGTTCTGCCGGAACTTTTCAGACAACTTAACGAGTGTAACCCGTCAGAGTCAACAAGTTGGCCGCATCGCAGACATGAGAAGGGCTGGCAGACGGGGGCGCCTATTCTAAGGGCTGACATCATGCGGAAGGAGTTTGGGTCCAGCATGGTGCCAAGCTGACAGGAGGGCAGCGCTTGAAGCCAGCCCCCGCTGAAGGGATGTTAAGCCGCTAGAAAGACGGCACGCTCTCTTGCTGATGTTAGGCTATCTGTTAAATCTCATGCGGACTTCGTAGTTTTGTAAGCGTCGAGAAGATTTTGATTTACGTGTTCTCTCAGAGGGCCGGGGTCGATTTGACTTCTGACTGTGGTATCCGCCACTATTGCTGCCTTTTTGTAGTTCAATCTTTGCTACTTTGTCAATAAGTGATTCCGCCAGAAAGTCAAATTGATTCAGGGATGCAACATAGCACACCGCAGCTAGATCTGGGGGTCTTCTCATTCCAAGGCCTCCGTTTCCGATAGGAAGGCTAGCTCTCTTTCTTCTTCTTATTATTTTAGGAAGACTAGCTCTCTTCCTTCTTCTTATTATTTTAGGAAGACTAGCTCTCTTCCTTATTATTATTATTATAACCAACGAGCTTTTTGTTTGTGAATACTGACTGTAATGACAGCGTTACACAAGGGTCACTAGGCTTCGCCGACGTCAGCGACAACGATCCTGGCTCCCTGTTATGAAGCGACTAATGGGTTGTCTATCACGCTCACGGACTATCTAACAGCCCAATATTGTAATCGGTGACGCTGTCAAATTTGAATGTAGCTCACTTTGGGCTGGCTAAGCGTTCCTGATTGATAAAGCGTTCATGTTTTTTTACCTCTTGGCCTCTGGTAGACCGGCTTAATGAAGGCTTGTCTTCCAATGTCTTCTTCAGACAAGGTGCCATTTAGAAGCGTTTGCTATCGTATGAACAGCAAATAAATTAGCCATATTTAAAGCCCTACATCGTTACCAAGCAACTGTATAAATAGAGCCCAAGTAGTCTCAATAGCCGGTAACGTAATTTACAAAATTTCTAAATGTTGCTTGGCAGTGCTGAATCTAAAGGCGCACAAAATAAATCTATCGCGGAACGCACCACTACAAAGGCAGACACGCCTAGAATGGTAGAAAGTGGAGCTTTTTGGTGGTTCAAGCAATGATCTGGATGGCCAGTTTTGCCTAGTTGATTCGCGCATCCTCCTATGGCAGAATAAGAGGACCCTGACTGTATCGTTGGCAAACAGGGCGTTTAAACAAACTCTGATCGTTGCACGTCGTCGTGCAAAGGGGGCATTTCAGTCACGTTGGGATAGTACGTTGTCTACCTACGCACCGGGATCAATGTTCTCCAGAGAGTGAGCCGAGCCGTTGCTAAACTGGCCGACTCTCGCTGTACCTAGGAGGCTGATTGCCCTGTTCTTGGTGCTTAGCGTTAAGCAGACAGTAGCGGTAGTAGAAGCCCCCTTTGAAGATGAGTGTATTATTAATACACGTTGTTCAAAGAAAGGCTTAGCCTGTTAGCATCAAGTTTTCATAGAGTTGGAGGGTTACTCTCCATGGGATGAGATTATGGATGAGATTGAACATCTTTAATATCCGTTGAGTATGACTTTTCTCAACACTAACGATAATATCACGATAATTTTTTTTCACAATCTCTCCAATATGTTAGGAAATTAGACGTCATCACGTGAGATTTTATACTTGTATGCAATTTTCGTCGATATTTGCTGTATATCTTGTCTAGAAGTCGCTGATATTTCTTCAAACATGGGTTCCAGACTGGGGCTACATATGTTATTATAGGCAGTGCGTACATCTCAAATAGTTTTGAGTATGTATGTGCATGCCTAAGTATGAATGACCATGTGATCAAATTCGCTGTGTTGCCTTAAAAATGTCTATTACGTGTTCTGTGTGATTTACGTCTCCTAACCTAATGGCGCTGTGCATCAAGTATGACGGAGCTACTGTACATGATACCGTGGCGCCCCATACCAGGCATTTGCCCTTGGATCATGACGAGAATATATATATATATGTATATATATATATATATATATATAGAAAATATTGTGATGATTTATTAACAATTTTCAACACGTTTGCACACTCGGCAGTACTCGCCTTAATAAAAATGGTGGTCACGTGAGGTTAAGAATCAGCTGTCTGTGTCCTTGCTTGATGGTAGCCCCCGCTCTTATGAGCCCGGTGCGAGCGGTATATCCTCAAGGTTCCTTGCAACGTTAAAACGGTAAGATCCATAAGATTCCTCTTCGTGACGCCGAGCCCCAAGAGCGTCCTCGCAGATTCGGAGTCCCATACACCACTCATAGCGATAGTGATGGATCCGAATCTGCGAGGTTTTTGTGGGTCGGGGAGCGCCGCTCTTAGGAACTCGACGTCATATTTGGTAATCTTGTCCTGCCGCGCTTTTGCGAGGTCCCTGTTCGGGCCGCAAACCCCGCATCTAAAACCCAGACTTCGGTAGGTGTTGTTATTACGAGATCGGGCTTTAGACCCGGTGCGCCCGGTCGACGGAATACTCGCTAACGAACCACCTCATGACACCTCTCGCGGATAAGACGCGCCACGCGATCACAGACGTCGTCATGTCTCTTTATAGTTTGTTTGTGTGTTGTATCGCACATCTGAGTGACATGAGCCAACGTCTCAGGCGCATGACACCCGTGCCTACAACGTTTGTTGTAGCCCGGGCGTCCCCTGGCCAATCTGGCACGCGTTGGTAGTGCGTTGATCCTGAGCTTTAGTAGGTTTAAATACTTCTTACCAGATAGGTAGGGCATACCCTCAATCCAGTAATGTACAAAGGGCGTTTCGTGTGCTTTTTTAAAATGTGCCCCATCGAACGTGTTGTGTAGTTGTTGAGACAGTAGTAATCGGTGTCTTGTGTAGCGGTCTCAATGGAGTTTCCCAAGCGCTCGCAAAGAAGTCTTGTTTTCGCAAGGACTTTTTTGAACTGCTCGATGGTTAGCATCCATTGGACTCCAGGGTGCGTGGAGTGTTGTAGTGCTGTCAGACGGGAGAGGCGGAGTCTGGGGATAAATGTTTGGAGGCAGGGGATGTCCAGACCGCCGTGTGCTGTGTGCGTGTACAGGTAGGCGTTCGGCACCGAGTTTTCGAGCTTAAGCCATTTCGACTTAACAACCTTTCCGATCTCTTTATCTAGGTCGCTAAAAAGTGCGTGAGATAGTCTGGGACCGGAGACCAGTTTATATAGGAGGCGGGGAATGAGAAAGTCATTCAAAAATATGAGTCTTTGGTGGGGTAATAGAAAATATTGTGATGATTTATTAATCATTTACAATACGTTTGCACACTCGGCAGTGCTCGCCTTAATAAAAATGGTGGTAAAAAGGTGTCACGTGAAGTTAAGAATCAGTTGTCCGTGTCCTTGCTTGATGGTAGCCCCCGCTCTTATGGATCCGGTGCGAGCGATATATCCTCAAGGTTCCTTGCAAAGTTAAAACGGTGAGATCCATAAGATTCCTCTTCGTGACGCCGAGCCCCAAGAGCGTCCTCGCAGATTCGGAGTCCCATCCACCACTCATAGAGATAGTGATGGATCCGAATCTGCGAGGTTTTTGCGGGTAGGGGAGCGCCGCTCTTAGGAACTCGACGTCATATTTGGCGATCTTGTCTTACCGTGCTTTTGCCAGGTCCCGGTTCGGGCCGCAAACCTCGGCATCTAAAACCCAGACCTCGGTAGGTGTTGTTATTACGAGGTCGGGCTTTAGACCCGGTGCGCCCGGTCGACGGAATACTCGCTCACGAACCACCTCATGACCCCTTTCGCGGAGAAGACGCGCCACGCGATCACAGACGTCGTCATGTCTCTCTCGGAGCGACAAGAGTCAACGTCTCAGGCGCATGACACCCGTGCCTACAACGTTTGTTGTAGCCCGGGCGTCCCCTGGCCAATCTGGCACGCGTTGGTAGTGCGTTGATCCTGAGCTTTAGTAGGTTTAAATACTCCTTACCAGATAGGTAGGGCATACCCTTAATCCAGTAATGTACAAAGGGCGTTTCGTGTGCTTTTTTAAAATGTGCCCCATCGAACGTGTTGTGTAGTTGTTGAGACCAGTAATCGGTCTCTTGTGTAGCGGTCTCAATGGAGGTTCCCAAGCGCTCGCAAAGAAGTCTTGTTTTCGCAAGATCTTTTTTAAAGTGCTCGGTGGTTAGCATCCATTGGACCCCAAGGTGCGTGGAGTGTTGTAGTGCTGTCAGGCGGGAGAGGCGGATTCTGGGAATGAATGTTTGGAGGCAGGGGATGTCCAGACCGCCGTGTGCTGTGTGCGTGTACAGGTAGGCGTTCGGCACCGAGTTTTCGAGCTTAAGCCATTTCGACTTAACAACCTTTCTGATCTCTTTATCTAGGTCACTAAGGAGTGCGTAAGATGGTCTGGGACCGGAGACCAGTTTATATAGGAGACGGGGAATGAGAAAGTCTTTCAAAAATATGAGTCTTTGGTGGGGTTTAAGGGGAGCTATCGTGAGTCTGTTGAGTAAGTTAAGGAGTATATCCTTGGTGGAGTCAACTCTGCCATTGCTGTCAAAGTCGACTCCAAGATATCTCCATCGATCGCTCATACCTTTAGCTGGCAATTGCCGATCTCCAACGTTAAATTCTGATACGGTATTGATAAAACCTTTACCTTCCTTCCTATTAAATAGGTGGGAGATAGTAAAGCTTTTATTAGTATTAATTTCAAGGCCTCGGGATTTTAAAAGTGGGTCCGCAATATTAAGGAGCCGTTGGAGAGTGGATTTCGTGGAGGCTAGGAGGATGAGATCATCCGCAAAGGCTAAGCCCTATATATATATATATATATATATATATATATATATATATATATATATATATATATATATATATATATGTGTGTGCATCGTCGCATTTATTTCACTCGTATTGAGTATGTATATAACATTGCTATTTATACTATCGTCGGCTACTCTCGGCATGTCATTCGAGAGAGGCGGTGCAGCGATCTCTTCGAAAGGAACAGGCAGATAGATGCATGATACTTTGTGTACGCTTGAGAGCACAGTCGGCAGATGTGCTTCTTGTACTCCTCGTGGACGTTCATATTCATCCAGACCAGGTGATGGAAGCCATAAACTACGTATCTGGTACAGACGTGGCGATTGTCATACGCAAGACCAGACCAGAAGTAAGAGGCACTGAGAATACCCCGGTCTCGAACCTCGAACCAAGATATGTCCAAGTGAAGTGTCCCCGTACTTTGTCAAGGCTATACATCAGCCTTGGGACGATCTTGAAGTAGAAGAGAAGCTACTGATGTCGGGACTAACAGACGCCAGATGTCGCCGACCTCGGCATAGGTCTATCCAGACTACGCTGTGCGCATTGTCTCAACGATGTGCAGTGAAGATCGTCCTAGTATAATGGAGCCGAAGCCCTAGATACCAGAAAAAGTTGACGAGCTTTAAGAGTTGTCCGTCCCAACGTATAAACGCCTCTGGCGTCCACCCTGATGAATCATATGAAGGTTCCCCACTTGCCCAATGATGGGTGATGTGCCTCTTGTGTAAAGCAAGCTTCACCGGTAAAAGCATGAGGGCAGAGAACTTCGCATTGGCTTCTACTTGCCGCAGAAATCAGCTACAGCAGACAACCTGTCACTCGTAATATATTTTTTAAGCACTGTGTAGGGTTATGATTGTGGGGTTACGGTTTTGAGGTATTGGATTGGATATTGAATTTCAATTTCGCTGATTTTCTTCTAAACGGCTACGTCGCATTTTCTAGTCGGCGTCGTGTGTGCTTCAGAGGAAGCAGAATTTTCTCACGAGCAAGAATCTGTGCTTAGTTCACACAATACGTAAACTTAGGAACAACTAAACTATTATAAAGCCTTTTGTAAAAATTCTAATTATTAATTATAAAACAGCAAAATATTATATTAGATATAAGACTGGTTTGTCGGATAATTTGTGTGATATGAGAGCTAAGATACAGTTCCGGTGTCACCATAATCTTGAGGTCCCTAATACTATTTAAAATAGGGATAGCCTCCCCATGCAGCATGTAGTTGTGGGCTCTCTTTAAACACAATACTGCACATTCAGCACTTATTTAAACTTTTTGTTATCCACACACAATTTAGAAACTGCCTTAATCGCACTCTGTAATATTTATCTTTCATTAGCATTGACAGAAGGACCGTATAATTTCAGATCCTCAGCATAAGGCTTATAGGTTATCGAATTGCTAATAACGTTTTTAAGATATAAAATAAATATGCAAATTAAAAGTGGACCGATGCTTTATCCCTGAGAACGCCAAAGGGGCACGCATCTGACTCACTAAAGCTATGGTTAACGCGAACGCAGAACTCTCTACAGGTAAGATAACTAGCAACCCATGACAAAGAGCGAGTATCAACATTTATGTACCTAAATTTATGTCCAAGTTTCACATGGTTTACTCTATCAAACGCTTTAGAGAAATCATAATATACACAATCAAATGCCAGTTTAATTTTTATCATAATGACCCAATCTTGAGCCATTTTGACGAGTTGAGTTGCCATGGATTTGCCTTTAGTAAAACTATGTTGATTCTCATCCAACAAGCCTTTGGATTGAAGAAAATTTTAAATGTGGTCCATTAGCAGTTTTTCAAAGGTATTACATGGGATTGGACCCTTCTTATGTACTGAAGTTACGACTGACTGCATAAAATAATTTGTCACAATGACATCTTCCTAAGAACCACTGAATATCAGAAAGGGGGTTTGGTTATCAGTCGCTACCTTTTTATAAAATATGGGTGTGATTAAATCAGGAGTAAAGCTGCACTTAGTGGGTAGGTGTTTGATTGTGAGAATATTATAATCTGATATATCTAAATATGGACAGCCGACACTCGAGTGTACGTCGTTGGAAACACCTTCGGGAGCTGAACCCCCTTGGGCAACATAGACCGATGAGAAGAAGTCCTTGAATGCGAGAACGGTCCAATCTATATTTAGGGCCGCAATATTGTATTTTTTCTTTAATTGTTTATTTGCGTATATAAAAAAAAACACGACTTTGTGTATTTAAAATCAAGACTAGCTTCATCCATTAAACGAAGTCTTCTAGTTACCTTCCGCAACTTTTTTTTCGTACTGCACATTTAGCTCCTGATCAATCAGCCGTTTTAGATTGGTAACATATTTACGTAAATTAGCATTATTGTTTGACTTTCCATTTTGTTTAGGTACAAAGTATTTAATTAGTAAATGTATCTGGTAAACAAAGTTATTATACATCGCGTCGAAAATATCGCAATTTAAAAACAAGTTTCTCCAGTTTATACAAGCAAGTCTACGGCCGATCATTTCATGGCTGAAATTACAACCTCAATCAATAATATAACCCATATTGTCGTCGTCACCTGATATACCTAAGAATCTTTTATTAGTGACAATTCTGCTAATAATAGGTCCAGTAGCCATTTGGCTAACATTACTTAAGTTGCTATTGCTATTGATGTGACTAGATAAATGTTTGAAATTGTTAGATATGTTATTTTCATCACACTAACTAGCAAAGTTATTCTTAGCATTACTTGCAGTGGCTAATGAGTTATCTATTGCATTACTAGAACTGACCTGAGTGGCCTTAGTACCATGGCAGTAAAGTCGAGGGCGAGTGACCTCGGCTATTTGTTGGTGTAAGCCGTTAGAAATGCCAAGATAGACTCCATGGTTTGCGAATCTAAAAGCGTAATATTCTTTCAGTGTATTTTTGGAAAATTAAAATCCCCAGAAATTAAAATTGGATTAGTTGTTTTACAAATGAAGTCACATACAGTTTTTATGTATTTCTGGCGTTCAGCAAGGGTGCCGGCGTTTGTCGCATAATAACAGGCAACCCTTTTGGAACTTAATTGGGAATATGTGTCCAAAGCGACTGTTTCAATGCCACTCTCTAGTTTTAATTTCAAACTTTCATCGTGTTTTTAATTAAGTATGCTTTTCCAAAGCTCCTTAGTCACCATTTGTTGCTGTTTGCAGTTCAGGCAATATCTAGCTCTTGCCCTTTATAGAGTAGTGACGTCAATCGTGAAAAATATTGCTTGTAACGCTGCGTCTATTTCTTCTACTGTCTATGCACTATCCTGCCATTTTTGTTTTCTCCTGCCAGACATGGACATATATAGATACTTTCAGCTTTGGCCGTCGTGTCTGATTACAGTCCACTTCGGCTTTTACGCTGGCTCAATGAGAGATCATTAAAACCAATTTGAAGGCGGCTGCTTTTAGATCTAAACCCACGAACACGAAGCAATCATTTTGCCACAAATATGGCTCGGTGCATAGTTAAACTACGTCGCTATTGGAATATTTGTAGGAAAGCAGCCCACAACGGTAGTCACAAAATGGAATGTACTCAATAAAAACAAAACAAGAACTCCGATTACTATTATATTCGATAATTATTCCTCTTATTGAGTTCTTTCAGTCACGAACTGACAACAAGCCGCTTAGTACACTCCTGTTCCCACACTTCCTTATTCCACGAATCAAACGGCAACAGTAAAACATCCAAACGAATTTGAGCTAACGCATTTTAGGTAAATCGAAGCAAACTTAGGACATCGAAGCACGAGCAAGTACGCCCAGGTTCGCATCGATTAACGTATATATATATATATATATATATCTTAAGTTGATCCATAAGTTCTTTTGGATTTTTCACCCCTCTTTGAAGATACATGTCGTTACAACGGAAAGCTTTTACTGAATGCTATATTGCCCACTTTGTTCACCTACCTTAGCCCAACGTTCTGACAAGCTCATTATTTCAATCCTCTTGAAGGCGGCGTCCTGGCTTTCGAAGTAATGGTCTATATACGTTTTATTACCTTCCAAATAATTGAAGGGACCGAAGCAGCTCATAATCCGATGGAGCAAGATCAGGACTATACGCAGGATGTGGCAAAGCATCCCATCCAAATTCCAATAACTTCTTCAAATTGTCCAGTTGTTGACAGTACTTAATTGTAATGATCGTTTCGTTTGGTTGCAACAGCTTATAAAATATCACCCCCTTCACATCCCTCCAAACACTTAACATCACTTGTCTTGTATGGGGTCCGGGCTTGGCAGTTGCTTGGGACTCACTTCCTTTTCTAAGCCACGCCGTTCTGCGGACAACGTGATTATAGAGTATTCACTTCTCATCCCCTGTCACTATGGTGCGGAGAAAGGGGCGATCCTCGTTCTTTTTTAGGAGCTAATCACAAACTAGCACACGGTTCTCCAGTTGCCGATTGCTGAGTGAGTGCGGTACCCAAACATCCAACATGCTGACGAATCCCTCGGCATTGAGATTCGGCCTTTGAACGGATGCGTATAATACGTCGACGACAATAGCCACGATCTCGCTCAGCATGAGATGTGGGTTTCGTTCGACCACCGTTGTAAATGCGGCCACTGTCAAAGAACCTCCCGGGCCGGTCTCGGTCATTAACGCCGAAGTCGCCGTTCCTAAATTGGACAAACCACTTTTGAACTGTCCTATCTGTTACTGCCTCCCCGCCATACACTTTAGATATCTTAGTTACTACTTGGGTTGCATTCGTTCCTTTCCGGAAATAAAATAGCATTAAATGACGAAAATGCACAATTAAGTCTGTCATCTTCACTCGAGCGTTTAGGTTGCGTGAGTTAAATATTCGAACGAATTCCACGGTATAATACAACGCAGAGCTGCTCTTACCGCCATATAAAGAAACAACCCTCTCCCAGCAGAGTTCATCCTCCCCCGGGGCTACGCAGTACGGCGCATGCAACTTTCCGAACGGATTTATGGATCAATCCAAGATATACAGTCCGCAAAAAAAAAGACACAACTACCCGTTTTTGCCACATTACATACATTTATTATAACCATTTGTATAAAAACAACAGTGATCCATGCTAATAGAGTAACGGCGGAGATTTCCATCAACATTTGGGGCCTCGGATTACTTTAGAACACGAGATCTCCACATTTGGCACAGCTACACCGCGAAAACATTATAAAGCCACTAGTAAGATGCATGTCTTAGCGAGTGAATTGAGCGGAATAACGGCGTTTGGGCGCATTTCACGACTCGTTGGAAACAAAGGCAGGCACATCGAGTGCACCCAGCTACTATACTTAATACTTAGTGAATTTGGGTCCTTCCGTCACTCGTAAGGCGTCGGCCAAGGCAAATCGTTTCAACACAGAAAAACTTCCGGTAAGAGGTCTGCTACATATATATATATATATTTAAGGCGAGCACTGCCGAGTGTGCAAACGTATTGTAAATGAATAATAAACCATCACAATATATATATATATATATATATATATATATATTGGGTCTAAAAAAATGGCGGTTTTTTAATGGTTCTCTACGGACAAAACCGAAAAAACTTTTTTGTAGTCCTATATATATATATATATATTATATCGAACGAACGTTCGAACTGTGCGGTCGTGTTTTAGCGTGCTCCCGAAACTCACTCAGTGGGCGCATGCCAACGGTGTTAGTTAGGAGCTTGCTAGGTGTCGTTCGTCTCGTCTCGACCCCGCGCATCGCCTGATACGGATGTCTTTCGGTATTTCTGCGCGCCGGCGCCGATCGGATCACCCGTTCTGAATGTATGGTGAGGAGATCTGAGTGCACTTACGCACGACTTCTTCAAGTGTCAGTGTTGACAGTCTCATCATTGACAGTTTTCCGTCGTTTAAGAGTTTCTTCTACCTTGTAGCTGGTCGGACCGGTTCGAAAAATGATAAACGACGGGATGGTTGGTGAGGGATCTCGCGATGCACAAAATCAACAAAAACAATCCCAGCTGGCCGGCAGCTCGGGAATTGCGTTAGCTACTACTAATCGCAAACGCACAACGTCTCCAACACAACATCCGCGCGCAAAAGACAGTCGATTGTGTGATACTAGAACCTGCTCGAGGTGCGATGAGGAGATTCAAGGTGGTCTCATCCTTTGCTGCTCCAAGTGCAGAAGAGTGTTCCACACAGCTTGCCGGGTCAGTGAGGAAGCAGACCCGTCAGCTGGTCCCGCGGCCATCTGGCGGTGCAGAGTGTGCAGTGTCCCAACGGCTGATTGGACGATGGAGCGCTTCATGAAATGTTTGGACGCCTGTTCACTCGACACGGAGGCTATGGGATGTGTGTCGTTTCTCTTCCACCGCGTACTAGCGCTCGAGGCAGAGGTGGCCAAATTAGATCAGAGACGCGAGGCTACCGGGACAACAGGAACGGACGTAGAGATGACAGGTGGCTCTGTTAAAGCTGCTAGAGCCAAAAGCCAGCGCCCTCCAATGAAAACGGTATTGGTAGTTGGTGACAGTGTAGTGGAGTCATTGCGACCAGCGCTAAGGGAACTGTTTCCCAAAAAGACGTCTATAGCAGTCCGCTCAGCAAAAGGAATGGACGCGAAGAGCATCGTTGAAGAAGCTGAGAAATATATCAGCAGGACGGATGGTCCAGTGGCCGTCTTTATTCAGGCCGGCTATCATGAGTGCATGGAGTTCGAGAAAGACACCTACATTGAGACGGTGGAAAGTTTTGGCGCGAAGCTGAAAGCGAGTAGACCCGAGTCAGAACTTCATGTGCTGTCCGTCCCGCTTTTCTCGGCAGAATGCAAGGCCGGGAATGATGCTATCTCTTCAAAGGCGGCTGAGGAAGATACACCCTTTTTTGCACTGCCGTTGACTGTGATACAACGACAAGTTGTTGAAAGCGGTCGGTACTCCTACAAGGGAGACGTTTCCATGAAAATCGCGGCAATCCTGGCACGAAGGATAAAAGCTTTTTTAGGAGTAAAGCCGCTGAAACTGAAAAAGGTACTGACGTCCGAACCGGAGAATGCAACATTCAAGAGACCTCCGGGGACCAGCGGGCTACAGGCGCATCAGCACCCGGACAAAGCGGCCCACCCTCCCAGTGCGTCTCTCGCGAAACCGCCACCTACGCCTCGCCGCCGCTCTTCAACCCGTGCTCGGGCCACTCATCACAAACCGCGTCCCGTCGACAGAACTTCATCAGGTCAGAAAGAATGGTTTCCAGCTACACTCTCGTCTCTGGAAGCAGTACTGAAGCAAGTACTCGCGAACGTGCAGTCGCAACGGACTTCGCAGCACAACGATCCGCACTCCAGCAGAACTCACGGTCGTCCACAGAGCAGAGGTTGGACCCAGGGCCGTCGGTTCGACTGAGAATTGGCGCAGACGGCGGAGAGTTGCTTGACAAGATAACCATCGTGCAATGGAATGTAGAAGGCGCTTCGCGGGCACTATCTTTACTGCCACAATCTGCACTTTCAGGCATTGATGCCGTCGTTCTTACGGAGACCTGGGAAACAAAGCAATTTGAATTACCGGGTTTCTACGCATTCCACTGCTTGGCTCGGCCTCCCTCAGGGCGAGGTCGACCGAGCGGCGGGGTATCGGTGCTGTACAACCAGAAGCTTGGGGATGTCAAAGTAGTACTTGCAGAGGACGATTTGTTGGTACTGAACGGCAGCAGATGTAGTATCATAGCCGCTTATGTTCGTCCCTCACCCAGTGAGAATACGACGGTTCTGATTGACAAGATCACTCGCGCAATGCATGCCCTTCCTTCTCTGTCCACTCCACTCATCCTGGCCGGTGATCTAAACACACGCATCGACAAGCCGGATGAACTACGTACACGCACTCTGCTCGCGCTGCTCGGGGACTTCGGATGTCGTCTACTCTCCGATAGCAGCATCTCCACGTTCGAAGGTTTCATGGGGCGGTCGGTAATCGACATATTTGCTACAAATGTCCAACCGGAAAGATCTCTTTACATTGGCAAGAATAATGCACTATGCGAAGGCAGCTCTCTAAGATGGCACGTTCCAGTGGGAATCGAGTTGCTTCTCACGCGAGAGGCAGCTCCACCCGGAAGAAACGTTGGTCTTCCTAAGGCGCTGGACCCGACCAAATTAGGCCCCAAGCTGGCAGCCTTGTTTCCTGTTCCTCGCGATCCAGATATCGATTCTTACGCCTGCACTTTAACCGACGTCCTGAAATCGTCAGTGGCAGAGGTGAGGCCGCGACGCCAGCGCCCGTGGTTTAATGCGACATGTAAGATGGCCTCCACCGCATTACAACTGACTCGCGAACTGGCGCGACGGCATCCAGCATTGAGACCTCTTTTCATCCTTGTAAGAAGCCGGTACCGTCGAATACTCGAATCAGCCCGTCAGCAGCACCTTGCAAGAGAAGAGGACAAGTTAGTAATAAGGGCATCGAAGGAGCCGTACAGATGGCTGACGCGAGACAGGCCGACGGCATGCCCTATCAGCTCTGATGTGCTAATAGAGCACTTTAGAGGGATGTACGCGGCGACGGATACCATCCCTCGAGAGGTCCCATTTTATGCCTGTGTATGGGACGAGGAAACGACCGCCATGCGTGAGGCTTTAGGCGCCGAGTTTTCAGTGTTTGAGGTTCTGCGTGCGCTGGAATATCTTCAGTCGAACAAGGCGGCTGGGCCGGACCTGATCCGCAACGAACACCTGAAGTATGCGGCCGACATGTTTCCTTGTTGGACAAGTCTGTTCAACGCCTGCCTACGACATGGACGTCTGCCAGCATGCTGGAGCAATGCTCTCCTTAGCATCATCCCGAAGAACAAAGGCAGCCCTCTTGACGCATCCTCATGGCGGGCTATCGCGAAAAAGAGCTGCTGCTACAAACTGCTGGCTCTTCTCATCACTCGGCGGTTGACAAGGTACCTGGAGGCTTGCTCCTGTATCCCGCCTGAGCAGCATGGATTTCGTGCAGGTCACTCCACGATGACCGCGTGTGAGATCTTGCTTCAAGAGGTACATCAGGCGATCCGGAGGCCAAAACAAGCACTATATGCGGTATTTGTGGATTTTAAATCTGCGTTCGATATGGCGCCACGTGACAAGATTTTAATCAAACTTACTCAGTGCGGGGTTCCTGAAAACATGCTACTGCTGATTAAGGCCATACTGCAGGCAAATTCAGTGAGCATAGACGACGGAGTAGCGCTCCTAGACCCGTTTGTCCAGTCCACGGGTGTAGCACAGGGTGACAATCTAAGCCCGCTACTCTTCTCCCTATTACTGAGCGATTTGCCACGACGCGTTCAAGACCAGTCGGGACACGTGAAAACTCTGCTATATGCCGATGATCTTGTGATTTTTGGGAGAAGTCGGTTTCACGTTCAGCAGGCGCTGGCAAGGCTGTCGGGGTATGTGGAAGAGGCTGGCCTATTGATTAATATGGGCAAGACAGAAGCCATGAAATTCCGACGCGGCGGTCGTCTTGCGGCTTCTGATGCTCTGCATATAAACAGGACATCCCTGAAATATGTAAACAGCTTCAAATATCTAGGGGTGATACTCCCTACAAACGGTCGGTCCTTCGTGGAGCACATTACAGACAGAGCGCGCCGAGCCCTGGTTGCAAGTGTTAGTATACGAACACCTTCGAGACTATCCCTACAAACGACGCTAGCTTTGTTCAACATGACGGTAGCGCCAGTCGCCTCCTACGGAATACAGGTCATCTGGGATTATCTCTCGTCGGCGCAACTCGAAAAACTCGAGCGGATTAAGCCTGCATTCCTGAAGCGAGCTCTAGGTCTGCATCGCACATCGCTAAACAGATACGTGTATCTGCTATGTGACACGCCGTTGCTAATAGAGGACCTAAAGCGTAGATTCAAACTCCCTTCCACTCCGGCCTACGCGCAATTTATCAGCTCTTGGGAGGGGAAAATGGCGGAGATCGATCCTGATTTCTATAGCACGGGTGCGATTACCTCTGAAACATGGAAACAGGCCGGACGAACGAACCGACACGTTCTCACGCGCTTTGCTGTTCATGGCTTTCATCACGTTTTATGCGGAACAGGGGGGTTTCATGCACCTGCAGATACATGTGTCTGTATAAGATGTGGTGAAAGATGCCCCAGGTACCACGCGGCATCGTGTGCGGCGGTACCGTCGTTGAATAGCCTATCAGATGCGACTCGGCACAGACAAGGTGCGGACGCGCAGGAGGTTAGCTTTAACCACTTTTAATATTTGTATAATTATTTGAAACGTTCATACAAGACAATTGTATTTTTAAAGACACAAATAAATATATATGCATATATATATACAGGGTGTTGCAGAAATGTTTTATAATAGAAATAGGGAATTGTAGAGCTCGTTAAAGCAAATATTTTTTCCAATGGAACATGGTCTCTGAGAAGTCTTGTTTCGGAGTGAGAGCGAAATTACTACAATTTGTGACACTAGTGTTTTTGCCCGACATAGGAGCATAAAATGTGCTGTTGCGAGACAACCAGACAGCAACTAAACACACTGTCGTGTTCCTGAGAAAATTCTGCTTCTTCCAAAGGGCATATAAGGCCGGTCAGAAGATGCAACACAGTCGTTTAAAAGAGAATTCGTCAAAAATGAAGTTCTTTATTAGCTTTTACGCCAAATACTTCAGAATCATAACCCTACGACCACCCACGTGTTCAAAGCTAACATATTCGCAAATGTGCATTTCATGACGATCATTTTGGTACCAAACTTATGGCAATGCGAGCTGTGGTTGCGGAGTAATTACGATTTTTCGGAGGGCATGTCCAGATTAAGTGCATGTAAAATGACTGTGGCGACGTTCACTACCGCCGACGTGTCGCGCGACAGCCGCAGCGCGTCATTTTCCATGCACTTAATCTCGACATGTTCGCCGAAAAATCTTCATCACTCCACAACCACAGCTCGCATTGCCATAAGTTTGGTACCAAAATGATTATATCACTATTTACGCAATTCAATGCGGTCGCTATATGTCGCGTCTGGTTTTTAGCGTAATGGACTTTTCTTTGGTTTAGATGACCTTATAAATGCATTTACCCAATGGACAGATTTAAGTAACTTTAAATATAAAAACACGACAAACTGTAATGTATACTTTTCTATATACAAATATGTATTTCTATTTCATATCAAACATTTTACTCAAATGTTCTAATATTAAGAAGATCGCATGGAAAGAGTAGCGCTAGAATCGAACTCGCGACTTTTTTGTTAACGTCGTCGGCCATCATCACTGTTCCATCCAATATGGACGTATATAAAAATAAATTAGTTAAAAAGACATTGCACATTTTAAAACATACTTTACAACAACAAAAAACATTTTATATTAATTATGACAACTGTAAGGATGTGCGTAAATGTTTTAAGAGTTAAAATTCTCACTCACTTATCTTAATTTGCGTGAATGAATAGAATTCAGTAATAAATAAAATAAATAAGCAGCCTTAAACAATAAGGCTGTTTTACTCTCTCTCTCTCTCTCTCTCTATATATATATATATATATATATATATCTTCGTTTTAATCTTCTTATTGCACACATATCTTAATTTAGATCTCATTCACTCTTCGGCCATCAAGTTCGGGACAACTGGAGATTAAGGAGAGGAAGACTTGTTTTGGTTTTGCAGATACCATATATATATATATATATATATATATATATATATATATATATATATATATATATATATATATATATATATATATATATATATATATACAGGTATATTCAGGCAGTCCGGATAATCTCGGTGAGGAAATCATTTTTGCCGATGGTAAGGGGGAGCGGAAATGTTTCGTATAGGAGTGAGATGATTTTTAATGAGTTTTTCTAAGCTGTGATTACAGGTAGGCTGTCCGATATAAGTTTTCAAAAAGGCACGATCTGCACGAAAGAACGCACTACTCAAGTGAAGAACCGAGCATACCAGCGCATTTGGGATATAATTCTACATTCTCTAAATTATACATGGCCTAGCTAAAGCAGAGCACATAAACTGAACGCTTTCTTAATAGCGGGAATGAGCGAATCTACGTTAGCATGTCAAAACTTGTTGGAAGCGTCTTGCTTAATCACGCCGAATGCAGAATTGTTCAACGAATTCAAATCAGGGCTCGTTAGCGTCCATATGACCTTGGCCAAAGCGTGCTCATATGCTCAAATAGCTATTCTTGTACTAAAAGGTTAATATGAGCGAAAGCGCCATCTTTCCGCAAGACGTGTGGCAATCCTTTCGACACTTGTACATGTATCCACGGTTTACGTCAGTTTGTAGAACACGCAAGTAAACTTCTTTTGTAATGTTAAACTTGTATTGTGTTAATTATACTCCATTTTGTTGCTTTATCGCGTATACACTTCTGATTTGTGCATACACTCGTAAACTTCTGTTGTGTTACTTATAGTCAATTTGATTGCTTTATCGCGTACACACTTTTGATCGGTGCGAACACTCGTATATTATGTATATTTTGAATGAAAGGTGACAGATTGCCAACTTGTTGGGCACGTCAAACCTGATTGATATATTGATTGAAAAAATGGTTTTGCTTTTTTGAACAAAGTACGGTCGTGTGGCGTCTCCTTCACTGGATAACACCACACGCAGAACATGAGCACTGACTGGAAATAAGCTTTTTCCCAAAATGAGGACATACACCTATATCGCAGGCAGGCCAGTGGTCGTGTCTGCAATTGATTTTTGCATTTACGATAAATATTTTCTCGTTAGAAAAGAAACAAAGACCGCCTAATGCTTCGTACTTCAGAGAAGAGATAAGCAAATAGCTTACTTAATGTACCTTCTTATTTAAAATTTACCCAAGCTGGGTGATAATAATAATAATAATAATAGCATCGAGCAGGTACATAGGTATTCGCGGCCACAGAAAGTATTTGCCAGACTTGATTGGCATTGAAATTTTACCTGAGGTTTTCGTGGACAAGCCTGCATATAGTTGTTACGCCTACAGTAAATGCATACGCATGATTGCAAATCAAGATGCAATGATTCTTAGAAATTTGTAGTTGGACTGTGTCGATCAGTTTTCGAATCTGAAAAAATTGAGCGCTCCCGTCGGCCGCAACCTGATGTACACACAGCAGAGAATCTCAAATGCGTTGAGGACGTTGACAGCTCTACTGAAAATCTGACTCGATATCTCAAGAAGCTTTTAAATAAACACAGCGAAACACTGGATGGTATCAATGCGTTTCGTGTATAAGCAATGCGACCGTTTAGTATGTATACCTTTATCGCAAATATTCCAACGTTTTCTTGAAGAAGGAACTGTACCTGATCTGTTTCGCTGTGCCACCGAGTGTCCAGTGCAGAAGACGAGAGACGTCTTGTATCGCTTACTTCTGTTACCAGCAAACTCTTTGAGAGTGTAATTGCTGAGGCCGTCTACAACAACGCAAATCTGCAGGGACTCATCTTAAGAGAACAGTTCGCCTTCGACAAGGCTACTCCACGGTCCTGCAACTCCTTAAAATTCAAAATGATTGGGCTTTGACGCTCAATGATAACAAGCCATTCGATAGTATTTGTTTTGACTTTAAGTCGGCATTTGAAACGGTCACACACGATAAACTTTTGCAGGTCCTCCGTAGTTATGATGTAGTGGATAGCTGCATTCTTACGTGGCAGCACTTTCCGCGTCCGTGTCAATGACTGCCTATCACCGTGCGTTCGAGCCACTTCTGGCTGTTCACAGGGCACCATACTTGGGCCGTTTATATACATTTTGTATAAGTTATTTACTAAAGTACATCGTCCCGAAACAGGTACATATAAAATTTTGTGCAAACAATTTTAAGATGTATACCATTGTTAATGATAATGCTAAGACTGCGGTCTTACAAACAGTATTAGGTAACTTCTTTACATGGTCTTGTAAAGTTGATATCAAATTGTCCGTACATAAGTGCGCTACTCTACATCTTAGTAGAACAAATCTTATACATTCCTACACCCTTGGCGGTGAGCATCTACAAGCAGCAAAGATTATGAAGACTTGGGTGTATTGACTTGTACTAGTTTAAAATATAGCGCACACATAACTGAAGCTGTCGCACGCGCATGCAGGGAAGTTAACTGGATTTGTTTTACTTTTTTTTTTGCGGACGTTTGTACTGTTTGATGCTAGGCTCTACGTCAGTCTCTACAAATAGTATATGTACCCGGTGATACTGTACGCGTCCCTTGTTTGGAACATGGGCCTTGAAGAGACAAGAAACTAATCTCCACAGTACACAACAGATCTTTAAAACGTGTCGGATGCAGGTGCAATATTGACTCTAAGGAGGTCGAATGTGATGCAATTTTACAGCTTTTAGAAAACAACAATACCAAATTGTTTGATAAAATCTGTCAGCACGAGGAAGGACTGCAACATTTTTTTCAACAAGGTCGTAATATCAACACGTAGTGGCGCATAAATACATTCTATATGCAAAAGCCACCGCAAAGAAAACGTTTGTGAACAGCCTTTTCGCATAGCGCAGTAGCCGCCAAGCGCGCAAATATGACAATCTATCTGAAAAAAATGTGTTTATATACGTTCGCACGCTAGACCAAGGTACTAGCATGTGAACCTCTTGCGCAGGGGGGGACTCCGGAGCGGCTTATTACTATCTTATATGGAAGCTCCCAAGGACAAATCACCCCACGAACCGACTCTATGAGGTCCCTCCAAGTTTCTGCTTTTGATTTAAAGATAAGCTTTCTAAGCTCACGATGGCGCCGTCGTTACGCGTCAATAAGTGCATCTGCCCCAAGTTGTGACTCTCGGACGGATATACGAGCGCGTCCGTGTGGCCGCGCAGTTCGCCGGAACGCAGGCTGTGAATGTCGTCGACGCCTCTCAAACGTGCAAAACGGCTGTGCAGAGTAAATAATAAGATCTTCTTGGCCCGGTTCTCTGGAACGTAACAACTGCCCACATTTTGGAAACTAGAACATCTACCCTAGGGCAAAGAGATCTTGGCCTACATGGGAGATATAGCCTCGTAACAACTGCCTCGGTAAGTGCCCAGCCGTAGGAAGCCCTGTAGGAATCAGCCAACGTAGCGCTAAATAAGGTGATAACCTAGATCGACCAGACCACCTCGACAAAGGCTGTTCTAATCCTTGCTAGAATGCTTCTCTGAGATCTGCCAGCGAGCGAAAAGCGTGCACAGAACTCAGATGAGTTACATGACCATGAACTACGGCTGTCTGGAAGGATGGTTGAGTTGGGCAAACGGAGCAGACGCTCACGGCCTGGCTCAGCTGCCGCTCAATGTTAGCAGTTGGCTCAACAGCAAGACGCCGCTATTAAGGCTTTCCTGCGTCTCTCCATAGTATGCAACGTAAACCCTATACCACTCGACGGTCGAATTAGTCCCAGGTAAGGGAATTTATTGACGTGCGCCTCCGTCTTACCAAGGTTAATTGTTAACCCCAACTCTGTGACGGCTGTGTTGAGCCTGGCCAACGCTTATTGGACCTGTAAACCGCTACTCCAATAGAAGGCTAAGTCCTGCGACTAAAATACCTTTACAAGAATTTTAACCACGGGAATTCGTTTTAGCAGGTCCTTCAAGAGAGCGGAGAAGAGGAATGAACTTAGACTGTTCCCCTGAGCAAACCCTGGTTGTTTGCGAGAACGCCGGCAGTTCCGAGACTTGACATATCTCGTATGAAGTTAAGCATTTTCAAGGGTACACAGACTTCAATCAGAATGTGGAGCACTCGGTCACGAGGAGCGGAGCCAAAGGTGGCTTTGAAATCGACGAATACCGCGTACAGAAATCGCCCTGATCGGAAGGGGGTTTTTGACGCCATCCAGGAGAATCCAGCAAGCTGTTTGCGTGGAGTTCGAAATCCATGTTTTTTTCAGGGGCGACGTTCGTGGCCTCCAAAGAGTGGCTTAGTCTTTTCGTGATCAACGACAACAGCAGCTTGTAGCACACGCTCTTCTTTGCAGTGCCTCTCTAGGCCGAGGGGTGAGTTGAGTCGCCTTTGTCTTTCGGGATCACCAGTAGGGTCGCATTTCTCCATTGTGTCGAAAGAAGTCCCGTCTTAAGGTATTCGTTGAACAGTGCTGTCTAACACGGAGTCAGTACTAGCGAGCTTTTAAGGTGCTTATTCCGAACGCCGACCAAGTTGCAGCTCTGCCGTCAGATAGAGAACCTTCTGTGCCGCTCAAGCAACGTGACAATTGTGGTCGAACCAGGAGCGATTTATCCATTTCCTGGAGGAGCAAGTAGATTATTGGAAGATCTCCACGAGCCGACGGTGCGAGCAGCGCCACGGTTGCAGCGCAATTCCACTGTACTATCTTTAGCGACGTCCACGGCTCCTGCTCCGGTGACGGCTGGTGGATTCCTTCCGGTTACTGGAAACGCTGCGTCTGATAGCGGATTGCTGGGATACAGCCGTTAGGGCTTGGCTCAAGAAGTCCAAAACTGTCGGAGATACCGAAAGTAGGTACCAATTCTTCGAGCCTGCGCGATCGGCCCTGGAGGTTGAACCGTTGCTGAGTAGGGTAAATCGATCTCTGCGTTCTTCGATGAATGACACACTTATAACGTTTTATATTTCCATTCATTTCATTTAGCACCTTTTCGTGGTTTGGACAACT
>QVRM01007040.1:0-62500 GCA_003439945.1 Dermanyssus gallinae | reverse complement strand
ATGTCGAACAATCCGTCGGATTTTTGGCGCAGATTCATGACCGTCGATGAAAGCTGGGTCCATCACTACACTCCCGAGACCCAAGAAGCATCTTGCCAATGGTGTGCACCTGATGAAGGACCTCCGAAGAGGGTGCGGACAACGGCATTGACCGGAAAGGTGATGGCTACAGTTTTTTAAGACCAACGTAGAATAATGCTGGTCGACTACCTTGAGAGCGGTAAAACGATCACAGGAGAATATTAGGCAAGACTGTTAGACCGCCTTTAGCAAGAACTCATCGTGAAACGGCCCGCTTTGCAGAAGAAGGTTGTCCTGTTTCACCAGGACAATGCTCCTGCACACAAGTCCCGGCAAGCATCGGCAAAACTGGCCCAACTGAGGTTCGAACTTATTGAACAACCTTCCTATTCTCCAGACCTGGCCCCCTCTTATTATTTCCTCTTCGGACATTTGAAGAATAGTCTCGGTGGAAAGCGTTTTTCCAGCAATGAAGAGGTTAAGGCTGCTGTCAATGCCTATTTTCAGTCTAAAGACGCGGAATTCTACTTAAGAGGTATAAAAGCTCTGAAATCTTGGTGGGAAAAGTGTATTGAGCATCTCGGGGAGTATATCGAATAAGATAAATTTAAAAACATGATTTGGAAAATTCTTGGTTTTCATTCTAAGAACTTATTGAACTACCTGTATATATTTGAATAAAATGAATTCTAACGGGCGTATTTATTTAACGTTACCGCGCCATTTGTTTGAATAACCACTTCATTCGATACCTAAACAGCTTACAGGCATTTTGTCAAGCCTGCCTACCAACATTTACAGATTCCTGCTGAATGGAGGCATTGAGCGGGTCCCGTATTGTTATGTCGAGTTTTGTGCGACACACATAGTAATCCACAGGATTTAAATCTGCACTGCTAGGCGGAAAGAGTGCTTATCTCGGAACAGGCTCGCCAATACCAAACGGCTCGTATGAGTGGGCGCGCCGTTCTGCTGAGGCACGTGCTGCCAATCGTTAGACACATAATATATTCGGGATTTCGCTACGCCCATCGTCGAGCAGGTCTGTTCACTTTATCGGCCTCAAAGTTGTCTGAAATGTACGCTATAAGACTAACGTCTGAGGTCTTTGAGAGCAAGTCGACTCATGGTTCGCAAGGACATATCAAATTTAGAGCACGAAACGTGCATCGAAATACTAGGATCGTCGAAATTGCACTTTTGCATTTTTAAAGTTATGCAATGTAAGAGTACATCGCACAACATAGTGTGAAGTTCTCACACAGCGCACTCAACCTGGACGGATCTATTATTGGCTTGAACTATAAGTAACTAGTAGGCGGGTATTATTTTCATCATTAGGGGTATGGGGGAAGCGAAGAGCTAAAACATTGGCTGACATTTTCTGACAGAGACACAGTTGCTCGATTACAATCTATTTGAAACAGGCTCTCGTTGTATACCAGACATGAAGCATACTAAATATTGAAGCAACCTTCGACAGCCGTGTTCTATAAGTCATGATGAACCACTGTGTGGTTGTGGGACATAAGCGTCGTTGCAAGGCAGCATGTCTAGCCGCATGGCCACTGTTATGAACGCATGATAAGGAATGATGTGCCGCCGGATGTCCGTGCCTGCACTGATACTGATCGGTGCAGTTAGGCTTCCGCGTTCATAGCTGTCACTGATCTCAGGTGGGCTCAGAGCGGCTTAAACCATCAAACCGTTTCTCAAGCGGGGAAGTCACCTATGTTGAGCATACGTACCTTTGAGTCATACTGCGGCTGCAGGTTCAGTCAGTACTTCACCGTCGTTATGGCTACATCGATCAGTTCGCGCATTTGATCGGCCTAGTCGCCTTAGAGCCCGGAGAACATGCTGTGCGAACAATCTAGTTTTAGACAATAGAGATTAGCAAATTACAAACCCAGGACATCAGAAGTACCCTCGTAGAATAATGACACTTTCAGTAATTTCGAAGTCTGAAAAGTCATTATCTGTGAAATGTCTACGTTGAGTTTTCAAACAAAAACACTGCTTTGCACCTACCTACGTTTAGGAGCCATAATTTCGTTATTTTATACTTGCGAACCCTACAAGTATTCTTCAAGACGCCCTATGGAGAACCGCCGAGAACTCCGTCGTCTAGATGCCACAAAATGAGTTAGCATCTTAGCAATGAGATTAACCGCTAGACATTATCAGGGCGGCTCCAACGGATCGCCTCGCTGGATTTCCGACTCTCCGATATCATCTGACGTCAGCAGCCTGGAAGCTTCCTAAACGTAGTTCTATATGTAGGGAGTCTTTTTACTCATCGCTCTTAACAAGGGGTTTTAAGCCAATCTGAGGAGGGTTTATGGAGTCCATGGAAGAAGACTCGCCGCCCGTCACTGCGTAGTACTTCATGAGACATCTCTGTTGCCAATTTAGCAGCAAAAAAATCTAAATTACCGCGAGTACAGCCAGTTGAAATATAAACACTGGGGGGGAAGGGGGTATAGGCGAATTTACAGTAACATTTCCGTAAGAAATTAGGAAAAACAGCAAGTGAGATTATGAGAAGGGGCGGGGAAATTTTTGCTGCAGAGAATGTCAATAGAACTTCAAAGTGGAAATGCGGCCGTTTAAATATAGATTGTGAATACAAAAAATATACAAAAAATTAAGTTCAGCCATAAACAACTAACAAGCACTAAAACAAGTGGCTCGTCCGCATTATGTTAAAGGTGCTCCTGAAGTATCACGTTAGCATAACTGTAAGCTCCCTGATAGATCTAGAAAATGCGACCCATGAATCAAGTTTGCCTTGGCTGCTCGTCGTATTAGTGTAAGAACCAACCTGTTCTTGCAAAATTAGTACTAGGTGGTCGATAGGAGGCCTTTCTATCCCGCGCACACTCTAAATGTGTCTTTATTTACATAATTGCCTCATACCATTTTTCTAGGATGTTTAGGATACTAAAGCTATGTTATAAATATACCGGTCGTGTAGGTTAGAGTGCCACCAGGTTTTTAATAGATTTGAAGGTCCCACACTACCCAGACCAAAGGATATCTATTATGCATTTTGTTGCTAGCCCTCTGTAAAAATGGTGTTTAGGAGACATATGGGGGGTGTGCCCTTTTAACTTTTGGGTATCAGGACTACCCCCGCCCTACTCTACTCTGTCGGATTTTTTCTCGCTACTGCACTGGCGAATACTTTCGTTACATTGGGGTGCTTCTTGAAGAGCATCCTGAGCGCCGTAGAAGGGCTGCTGTCGGGTTTAGTGAGTATCTCTGCTGCCATTATTATCTCCGCTGGCGTGACAGGCGGGAATTCCTTCTCTTCTGAGAGTGTCCCTCCCCTCACATACGTGCCCCTACAAAAAGTGCATGTAGACGAAAAATTAGCCTCAAATAATTATAATATGCGTGCCTGACAGTGTCACTTTTGGGTTCCGCCCCCTATCCCTCTGACCATATTGTAAGGATTTCCCCAAGCTTCTATTTCTTTTATCGTCTGCCACCAGCAGAGATTCTTGCTTACTGCTATTTATCTTTTAAAAGAGCCTTATATATTGTGTAGTTTTCAAGGCGGTGATCTCTGCTTACTGGATCCTATGGCGTTTTAAAGCTCCTTTGTGACTGTGTTACTATTCGCCCGTTTCTGCGCTATGATGCTGTTCCATAAATTGTTTTGGTTGGTACGTAGCTCTTCTTGAGCGAGGGGGCTTAGTAACCCTAGCAGGGTATCATGCAGTTACTCTGCTGGTATAAGGAGGACTTGTGAGGATTGTCTTCTTGAATTTGGCCTTAAAGGCCATCTCGTCATTGAGCCTGTACTGCGCTTTGCTTTTTGTTGTTTTTGCAGTACACTTGTGTAATTTTTAATCCCATTAATTGTTGTTGAGCAGAAGTCGTTTCTTCATTATTCTCTGAATGTTGAAATAAGGCCGGCCTCTGGAGCCTATTTATGACCAACCATCTATTGTACGCTTTTCTCTCTGAGCTTCTTCGGTATCTTCTCTAGCCACTTTCTTTGCTGCACTCTTGATTTCCAGGCCTTGGTTTACTTCTCTTTTTTCTCCGCCCTCGTGGCTTGTTTGTTCTCCTAGGCCATTGTATCGGCTTGTGGTCTTTCTCGTTGCACACGTAGCACAAGATGTCAAGTTCCCCACATTCCTTTGCTATGCGGCCCTCTTTCTGACAGCTATAACACCTCCGAACAGTTGCCTCCTTCTTTGACAGTCCCTGCTACGTGCCTCATATAATTGCGTCCCGACAGGTAACTTTGCGAAGCATTGCCATGTTCCTCCCTTGTTGATTCTTAATGTATTCATTCGCTACTTCGTGGTCTCGTGTAGGCTTTATTGCCTCCCTGATGTCCACTTTTATTTCTGTCCCTTCCCTCAGGGCATTCGCAAAGGACATGCCACCCCCAATTTTCTTGTCCGTAATGCTAAGGATTAAGTCTCCTTCGCTATTCTTGTCAACCGGCCCGATCTTTACTTCGGTGTTCTTTGGATCTATATGGGAACAGTGTCCCTAATAAATCCCTTTCACGGAGCTACTCTGTTTTGTTTTAATCTTGATGAAATTTGATTATTGACACCTAACTATTTATTTTTGCTTTCTCTCAGCAGTGCCGGGATTCCTCCATTCTTCATCATTTCAGCCTATCCTTCAGTTTTCTACAGCGGGCTTTCGGTACCCTCCTGATTGATCGTTCTTCTTATACTGGGGAGCGCAGTCCCACAGTGATGTTATTACCCGCCGAATGACTTATTTGCGAGGTCCTGTACGGATCTACGGATCTGATTAGTGGGAATCTCCCTTAATATGCATAAATCCTTCTCTTAACAACTGTTATTGGGCATAGCCCTTTTTTCCCTGTCGGCTACCATGCTACTTTTAAGATACGGGTAATCTTGAAGATTTTTTCCGGCCAGTCTTTCTCCGTCAGTCTGGCTGTCTCTTTCAGGGAAGACAAAGATGTAATTCTTTTCTCTGTGTTTCTGGCTTTCTACATTGTAGGTCCACATATTACTCCTCTATTTCCCGTTAGCATCTTGCGCACATTTGTGTCGACTTTTTCTTCTGCACAACAGAACAGATGGTATTCCAAACCCCTGTTATTGTTGCAAAGCTTTGATTGTCAACAAAATAGCGCTCGAAGTGCGAGCGATTGAACCAATAATACTGCAAGAAGACAGGTGCCCGTACCGGCCCATCCATTGGGAATTCGCACTCGTGTCGACACCCAAGTTGAAGCGGAATTATATGTTGTTGTTATAGGATTGCTCACTAAATGCGGTTGCTAAGTGCGATTGCTTATCTCGTTTAGGTTCTCGCACTTTTTACCAATTTTTCTATTTCCGGAAAGCGAAGTTCATACTAGACCGCTCAGGGTGAGTACTATCAGTGTATATACATATAGTGTATAATAATATCAGTGTATACTGTGACCTTCCAGCTAACATCAAGAATCGTCATCGAAACGTCAACCTACTTTTATACGCCGACGATCTTGTTTTATACAGTACCAGCCGATTCCACCTACAACAAGCGCTTGCATCCCTGGTACAGTATGTCAGTACTGTGGGACTCCGGATCAATACCTGCAAAACGCATGCTATGAAGTTTTGTAACGGAGGACGTCGTGCGGCGACCGACGAACTTCGTCTAGGTGCGCAGATCCTCACGTATGTTAATCACTTTACGTACCTCGGGCTAACAATCTCCTCTACAGGCAGGTCGTATGCCAGACATATCTCCGAACGCGTTAGGAAGGCTTTGATTGCCTGTTCCTTGATTAAAAAACTACAAGTGATGTCCGTGCGCACCGCTATTGCGCTCTTCGACTTGAAGATCGCACCAATTGCTTCGTACGGCATAGAGGTCATCTGGACGAAGCTAAAGCCGGCTAACCTGACTACCCTTAATGGAGTTAAATCCGCGTTTCTGAAGCGAGTGCTTAGGGTGCACAGCTCAGCTCGTAATAGACTCGTGTACTTGCTGGCAGATACCCCGCTGTTCGTAGAGGACCTGAAGAGGCGACTGAATCTCCCTGCGACACCGGGATACGATCGTTTCATCAGTGAATACGAAGTTAAATTGGCAGAAATTGATCCAGAATTTTACACAGTTGGGGCAATGACATCAGATTCATAGAAAGATGTAGGTAGGACTAACCGCCATATTGTTACGCGATTTGCAGTGCACGGGTATCACCACGTCGTGTGTGGCACAGTGGGATTCCATGAGCCGAATGAATCTTGTGTTTCTAAAAATTGTAGCAATCCATGTTCAAAGTATCACGCCACTCACTGTATATATTTCATCTCGTTATCACGATTGGCGAATGCTTCTGGTAACTTATCGCTGTAAATATGTGTGTTACGGCTTATTTGTTGCCAACGTGTTTGTTTGTATGTAGGTATAGATTAGGTATTGTTTTACCCAACATGGTGTGGAAATAAATGAAATGAATATCAGTGTATATATATATATATATATATATATATATATATATGTATACATATAGTGTATAATAATATCAATGTATATATATTGTTGACTATATTATCAACTTTAGGCTCTCGTCTGTGCCTAAAGTTATTTTCCAGAATTATTGTATTTTGTATACCAAAAGAAGAATACACAGGCACTTTGCATTATGCAGCTAGCCACCATCTCTTTGGCGATTGTATAGTCTTTATTGCTGCGATAACGACAAGGGAGTGTTCATACAGCCGAACTTGTTCGGCGATGTTCGGCGATGGCTACAGGCTTTACTCTGCGCTTCACTGGGCACATTACTAGACGACCTGAGTACGAGGATTTTTGTCGATTTGCTTGCTGGGGCAGCTTTCGTTCACTTCCACCTGTACTAACGCGGCAAACCAGCAGGAGAGAAAACCCACCATACATCTCATGCGTTCTGAGTGAAGGCCGCCGTCCGAAACATTAACGACACAATAGCGAGGGCACTGAGGATAGCGAGCTATCCAAGCACCCTAGATCCAACCGGCGTATGCACGAACGACGATCAGAGATGGGACGGGATGGCTCTTGCCCTCTTCGAATACGGCGAACTCCTTGTCTGGGACGTTTCCTGGAACGGTGACAGATTTAGTTTCACCCTTAGTGGCCAGTTACGGAGCGGCCAGAGCAGGCCATACCGCCTTAGCGGCTGAAAGGCATACGATGCGCAAATATGCAGACTAGCCAAATCACAAAAGTTTGGTCTAGTGGCCTATGAAACATTAGGCGCCTTTGACCGACCGAGTGTGCTAGCCTTTTAACAGACCGACTATTGACGAAGCTAGGAGAAAGGTTGAAGACCTCGACAAAGCACAAAAGGGCCGTTCGGTTCCTTCGTCAAGGGCTCTTCATCAATGCACAACGGGATAACGCAATTTCCATGTTCTGTTAGCTGGCAAACGGGTATTGCTTAGTCTTAGTTTAGAATAAATGTGAACATTTTTGCCGGTGGTCAATTGTTATTTTGGTATTTAGGTGCAATTGCCAAAAAATGTATATATGTATATATATGTCTATATATATATATATATATATATATATATATATATATATATATTATTTGTTTTATTAACACCCAAACTGGGTAAATGTGTTTATGTTACATCAAAATGTTTCGAGATGCCAACAATCTAGCGTTTGCTATAGACCTAACCGCCGGGCATACCGCGGCGTGGTATCGATCACATTTGCTCCAGCATTGTTTGCATTGACATTTATCCTGTGTTTCATGAAAACCCTCCGCGTTGCACAGAACGTGATGAAATCCGTGAGCTGCAAAGGCCGTCGTTAGATGTCTATCTATTACCCCGCTACCCCGCCATTCAGTGCTCGTCATTGCTGCTGTTCCATAAATACCTATGTCCACCTCACTAATTTTGGTTTCCCAGTTTCGCATATAAACCTTAAAGGCGCACGTTTTCTTTAGATTAAATCGTTTTTGTAGTTCTTCCGTCAGCAGCGGGCCACCCTCCAAGACGTGAACAATTCTATTCCTGCATGTATTCGAAAGCGCGAAAACCCTCTTTTAAAAGAAAAAAACCACATGGATTGGATCACGTCACCCCTGGCCATACGGCCGCCCCTTCGGAATTTCATAGCTACTGTCTTTCCCCAGTTAACCTTCAAGCTCTTCTCATCTATGAATGTAACTAGTCGATTTATGGCTTGTTTCACCCTGAAAAGGCTGCCACCAAAGATGACTACATCATCAGCGTACAGTAAGATTCTGGCCCACTCTTGGGTCCAGCCCGCCCTTATCCACTCTGGTAGTCCACTTAAAAGTACGGAAAACAGCAATGTGCGCAGTCCATCGCCCTGTGCGACGCCTGTGGTTTGAGCCACTTCCCCCGCAATACCGACCCCGTTATCAATCAGCACCGTGTTCTGTTTTAACATATTAATAAGTAACCTCAGAACTGCTCCCGGCACTCCCGATTTCGCCAGCTCGTCAACTATTTTATCCCTTGGTGCTATGTCAAACGCTGCCTCTAAATCTACAAACACCGCATATATACAACTTCTCGGCCTAGACAGCGTTTCCCAGATTGCTCCTAGCAGCTCCCGAATTACTGAGTAAGTTGATTTTCCTTTCCTAAATCCATGCTGCTCCTCCGGTATTACGCCCCGCTCCTCCAAGAATGACCCCAGTCTCCTAGCTATAATTCCCGAGAATATTTTATACGGACAGCTTTTTATTGCTATTCCCCTCTAAGCTTCTGGTTCAGTTTCTACTCCCTAAGTGAGATTTCCCTCCCTATCCAAACCCTCGCTTCTTCCGTTGTCTGATCCCACGGGCCTTTGTATTCTAGCGGCGCTTTCGGAGTTGTGTCCGACCCGGCCAATATTCGCCTAAAATGTTCGACTAACCTACCCCTCTCTACGGAACACTGTCTTCTCCCCTTCCGTTTCAGCCATGTATGTGGACGTTCCTCAGTCTCCCTTATTGCTAGACACTCTATCTTTTCCCAGTGCTTTTTCTTTTCCTCTTTATACGCTTTCTTAACCAACCGTTTAACCAACGCTGCCAACGACCTCATTAACGGAACGGTCTTTACATATTCTCGCGTCAGCTTACTAGTTTGCTTGGCTGCCCTACACCTTTCATTAAACCAGGGTCTTCCACTTCTCTCCTGTGGCGGCAGCATCGCAGACCTCAATAAGCCCACTAGACTGCGTTCATAGGAATCTACCGGGATTACCCCTGGCACCGGAGGTACCCCGCTAAGTCCTTGTAAAAGGACGTTGCCGCTAAGCTTTCTATATATATATATATATATATATATATATATATATATATATATATTCGTCAAACACGAGTTAGGAGCAAGTTCAGCCGTAATACGTTGATGCGTCATACAATCCGTTAAATTGGAATAAGGGACTTAACAGGTCGGGGTATATTCGAACGAACATCTTCTTTTTAGAGCGACCCAACGTTAGTTGGCAAAGAAGGAAAGAAGACAACAGTAAACATATATTGAATGGATGGCTAAATTAATAATGCACAGGAGGATGCACACGCGTTTATAGGAATTATCCTAGACCCGAGTTAATGGTGGTTTGCCCCGTGTTAGCAAAGCATTTAAGTTTTGATGTGGAAAATGATCACTCGACGATAACATCTAGGCGAACTTGTGCCGCAACGTCGTTGTGTGCTGACGCTAAATCGTTTTGGAATCCCATGCTCGAGCGAATAGTTCTTGGAAAAATGACCAACAATTGTAGTAAGGTCCTTCAGGTGTGGTATACCGCTCTATAATTTACCGGGGCTCAAAAAAATTGTGGTAAAAGTTTCTATAATCTACCGGGGTGTCGCCGGTTTAATACCTATCGTTGCTTAAATTTGCTTTGAGCAATGCTCATTGTGAGTAGACAATAACCCGCACCGCTGAAAGTCAGCGGCCATGCTGCCACAAGTACTGTTTGGGAAACTCTAAAAACCCAACATGTTTGCTTACGCTGCCGTTGTAAGCGCCCCAAATATAAGAAAATGAAAGCAAGATGGCGGCTGCATTCAACAGTGCCCTGCTTTTTTTTTATGTAGCTCCGTGATAAGAAGCTCGTGTGCGGGGACCCAGTATCCTACGTGTTTGGTGAGTGTAGCCCATGTAAACTGCACAAAACTGTACAGTCAGCGCAGATCAGCTGGACAACGAAGACCCGCAACTGGTGTTAAGAAGAGGCTGTGAGAGCTAGTGAGAGTGGTGGATCGAGAAACAACAGACTAGAAAGGCAATATGGATGCCTGGGGCCGAGAAACAGAACGTAAACAATGCCCCCCAGAGACACAAGCGAACGGCAGCGGAACAACACGATGCAAATCAGAAGCGTCGTCCTCTCCGAACGGCAAGTACAGACGTACACCTGGGTGAGATAACATTGTGTAAAAAACGGCTTGGAAGGCTTCGGCCAAACCACGTCGGCGGAACAGATGCGTGGTTGGCTAACCGAGAGGCAAATCGAAGTACATGCTATTTGAACGCTAAGTTTCCCGGCCGGGCTCCATCTTCTGCTGCGTGGCAAAGGTTTACCCGCTTACCGGCTTTACAGCTAGCACCAAAATGTGGACATTGTACTCTTGGCAGAAACATTCATGCAAGAGGAACTGCATTTCGATGAGATGCGAGGTTTTCATCTGATAGAGAGTCGTCCAGGCGGAGGGCCTGGTAGAGCAGTAAATTAACTTTTAATCTAATTACGAGTGGGGCCACCTCGAATGCAATGCGTGTCTCGAAATGGGTGTTGGATGGCACTTATCTCAGCTAGTTTCAACCTCGCATTGTTCCACCTGCCACATCATCACGATGATGTACTTTGATGTGTCACTATGGGTCTAGCGGGGCAAAACCTCCAGCTACCCATTCTGGTCGGTCGTGACTTGTCGTATTGACACTGACAACAGCGGTGGGTTTCTTGACCTTCTAAAGGACAGCCGGTTTGTGCAAATTACCGTGATAACGTTCCGCACGTCTTTCAAAACAAAATGAGCACCATCGGCCTCCTATTTAACAACCTTCGATATCCAACGGAACTTCAGCGATGCGAGATACTTGATATTCCAGCATGGAAGCACCTCCCAGTGCTGGCGTCTCTGTGTGTGCATGGCCAGAGGTGCGCCCCAGGATGACAAAGAAGCAGTCGCGACAGCACTTTACTGCCCTTCTGCCCGATGCAAAGGCCCCTGCGCCAGACCAGTTATTGAGCAACCACATACTTTCGAGTAACAACACATGAATTCGCCGTTGATGGTGGTAGAAGTTGTGCAGATGTTGCACGGCCTGCCCAAAAACAAGAGGAGTGATTTTGATGTGATATATTAGCACGGCCAGGCTTACTCTGTTATGCAAGGCCAAAAACTGCGACAACGTGGGCACTTCTCGACCGGAGTATCGCGTCGGAGCACCTTTAGAAAATGTTCGCTAAGTTGATTATCTCTGGGGTGTTTCCAACTGTGGAGAAGGGTCGACTTTTCAACGTTTTCTTGTGCTTTTGGCGTCAGAGACCTCCCCGAACGAGGGCCATCTTCGGTCCCTTTACGCCCGCCGCAAAATCGACGGTATTAAGTATAAACCGTGTTTCGGAACACTGCTCGATCACCAAAAGCAGTTGGTAACATAATTACCACCATATGTGAAGTGACAACATATGATTTGGTTTTTACCACACAACGATTTTGAAACGTTCAAATTATAAATGAAATTTAGCCTGTGTGTAACTAATTAATGGCGCTTTTAAGCAAAATAAACCGGAAGACCTTGGTGGGGTTGATTTGGTGACGAGATTCAAAGTATTAGAACTTGCCGATGCGCCCTATATATTTTTTTTCAATAATCATTTATCTATATTTATCTTATCAGTCTACAGTTGTGAGGTTTGAACGTGTTGCCTCGATTCCAGTTAATGCAATTTATATGTCCACCTCATATATATATATATATATAATAGCTGTAGAACCAAGGGTCAAGTAGGGCCCTTGTATGCGTCTCTCTCTCCGCAATCTCCACCTGTCCCGAACTTGATGACCGAGAAGTGAATGAGATCTAAATTAAGATATGTGTGTAATAAGAAGATTACAACGAAGAAGTCATGCTGCTGAGATTGACTTGATCAAGTTTCTATTCTTGGCTCTGTCCGGCCTGTTCGCTTTCTCATTTGTGTTGCCTCCCTGTGCTCAACGAGCGCTGTTTTCCATTGAGTGCCATATTCACTTTAGTCTTTCCCATATACATTTCCCAGATACATCCCAGATATTTTGTCAACAGCAACACAGATGTGCTTGCTGCAGGTCTATCTGGACGAACCTATTGAGACAATAAGTTTCAGCCTCCGATAAGCCACGATTAATTGCTTTGTTCAGTGCGCAATGTCCTGCAAGCTTATTTATCTTCAAGTCTGATTTGATCAGTTCTGCATTTAACATTTGATATTTGCAAATCTGAATGTTAAAGCTTGAGTTTCTGATGAATTCACGTCCATCTACCGCGTTTAGGGTGGTTAAATAAATTTGCGTCCATCCACCGCGTTTAGGGTGGTTCTAAAACAACACCAATTGTCGAAACTGTAAAACAAGCACCACTGAAAAAGGGCTAGAGAAGTTTTCCTGTACTAAAAAAAAATGTGACGCATAACTTACACAACTGCCAATTCTTTGGAGAAACCTTAGATTTGAAATGAGAAATACACTTTTATTTTGGTATTTATTAATTTACGGAATTTACGGAGAAATTTGAAAAGGTTATTGAAGTGTTTGACGTCGTTTGGTCGATATAGATTTTCGGTGGACTATAAGGCATGCCACAAAAATTAATCTATGTATGCAAAAGTAATCTATGTGTCCAAAAAAAATATATCTTAGTCTCTCTTATAAGTAGTTGATTCTAAAGCCATTACATTTCGGCACTAGTCAAGTACCAGTGCGGTAGCCCGATCTCGCGTAGAGACCGCGTAAGGCCTTTAGATCCTACAAGTGCTGCAAATGAACGGTTGTCGATATGCTTAGGTATGGACCACAGCAGCAGCAATGCCTGTAACTACAAACAAATTGTCACCCTTTACTATGCGTAGAGCTAACGTACACGTCGGATCGATTTGCTAACACATGTTTTTTCTTTGAGTGCGGTTCTGGTTTGGCAAAGCATTAAGCACCAACTAGTTTATCCTGCCGGAACTAAAGCAAGAGAGAAGATTCCAGTTGAAGAGAGCTACCACTGTAGACACATTAATTTCATCATTGTAGTTGTCGTTTTCATCCATAAAGACATACGTCGACTGATAAGAAGCTTGTGTCGTCTATTTGCGGCTTAGGGCGGCACCTCACACACTAGGATTTAGAAACGACGTCTCTTATACGTCGTGCTGCGAAACGATTCTTCAGATTGTCCGCGGATTATATTGCAGAAGCTTGAAGAATTTCTGTGGAGCCTGTTTGCTGTTCTGTTTGTCGAGCCAGCTGTGGTTGTCTGGCGACGGATTCCAAGCTTTTCTTCTCTCTAAATAAATCCGCCTCGGTTGTTGTACGCGAAGCCGCCAAACAGGTGAATCAAAACGCCGCATTTCCTCACACACCAGAGTATTTAGGAGCAAACAACTACGAGCAACATTATTTGCATGCCATTGCGGCCGATTTGAGAGGTTGTTGTTCAATTCACTTAAGTACCTAAGGGAGAATAACAATAAGCAATTGTTATTGCAGAAACGGTCAACATTGAAAAAAACAGGTACTTAATAATGACGGCCTTGTAAAATCGTAGAAATAAAGTGTAAACCAAGAACGCTTTTCAGCAATTCCAGATCGCCGAGTCCAAGGAACGCGTTTGACAATTAACGCTACATTAAAGCGCGACATATATTACCAAAAAGGCAGCAAAATTCAGCCTTTTTGAAAACCTTACAAAAGCCAAAGTAATTCATACCTCAAGTAGCGTTGTAGTCATACGCTCATTATATATGTTCTAACTATCCATTTAATTTGTCACGACGGTCTCGTCGCCGTTACACTGTTGCGAAACTGTCTGCCGTATATAGGCACAGCTGTAGTGTGCAAACTACACCCGCCACAGATGTCACACTCGCTCGTTCTATGGACTGTTCGGCCTTAGATCAAACTCGTAGTGTCACCATTACCCCACGACCCATCTCTAAGTAACGGACATTAAATTTATGCAAGATACAAGCAACGACGCCTCTATTTATGTATTTGCTCTAGCAGAAGCACAATAAAGCCAACATGTGTCCACCAGTGTCTGCTCCAGGATATGGCCGCTATGAATCTCCAAGCAGATCTCTGGTGTTTCGAACGACCGCGCGAGAAGTCGTGTTTCAAAACCCCTGCTTTCCCTCGAATCCTGCTTCGCGATCGCACAATTAATAGTAGTAAGCACGAATCTGCCTATTACGGCCGGACGCCTTGAGCCGACAATGGGAACACGTAATGGCCATGCAAGATCTCGGATCAAGGCAGCTGCGACGTTCGCTGATTCTCGCCTGTGCCGTATGACCATAAACAAAATGGTAAGGGAACTTTCCTGTCGCAGTTCGGAACACACGATTTTCCGTGCACGTGTTATCTGTTATTGCGATTTATCCAAATCGACGCTGAGGTATTATTATTATTATTATTATTATTATTATTATTATTATTATTATTATTATGCATTCAGTGACGTCTATTAGCTTTCGTGTGTGTAAAAATATCATAAGATTTAATCATACGCCAAATAGGTACGAAGTCTATTATTATATATTAAGTCTTGTTTCGGAGTGAGGATGAAATCACTAAAAACTGTGACACTGGTGTTGTTGCCCGATAGAGAACCACAAATGTGCGATTGCGACACCATCAGTCATTCCATTATGGAAACTAAGCACATCGTCGTGTTCGTGAGAATTCTCCTTCATTGAATGACATACGACGCCGGCTAAGACGTGATATAGTCGTTATAAAGAAAATTCCCAAAATTGAAATCCTATTATCAGTTTTCACATCAAATACCTCAAAGTCGTAACCCTACGACAATTTACAGTGTTTAAAACTCACACATAGAAAGGAGGATTTTGAAGTATTGCTTGCGCAGTTCCCAGTTGAGTGTGGGGATGGGGACATGACTGGTTTTAGTGGGTTGAAGCCCCACACTACCGGACCCACATTTGCAGCTGAGCTTTCCTGCCGTGGTGTCCGTGTGTGCAAAACGCATTTTTCAGTTAGTCCCTTAAAAAAATAGAATTATTTTTTTTTGTATTATAAAGAATCCGTGTTTGCATAGTAGTTGAGGGTTTTTGAGGAGAGCAGGTAGAAATTGAGTGAACGCGTAAATGACCCATCAGCTAAATCACTCGTCATAGATCTTAAAGTTTACACAACTATTTATTATCTCACAGTAGCTGCTCGAAGGCACCTCCGCGATCTATTATACACATTTGGTGATGCCTGCAGAGATTTCGTTGGATGTTTTGAAATATGCCAGGCATTGCTCGAACGGCCTCAGCAGCAGAGGTTGTCTTCGTGACCGGCTTTTTTTTAAGAGACTCCAAAAAAGCCTGCTAAGTAAATTGCGACTGTGTCGGCGTCTGGCTTCGTTCTTCACCTTTAATATCGTCTCGTGGGCTAGAGCCCTCTTGTCTCAATGGTGAACGAATCTATCATGCTCGGGATCCTTCATCGTATGTAGTCCGCGCAATTCTTCCTTCGTCCAGGCGTTTTAGTGCAGTGGTTTGATGTCGCGCAGTATGTACCTATTCGTAATGCTGCTTTACCTTCCAAATGATAGTATCTGCTTAACAAAGTGCCGCTGTAATACCTATGGATTTCTAGGTCTAAAGGATTGGACGAGCAGCAAAGCATTGCCCGAGTCAGTCTGAAAGAGACGCATAGCTTGCGGCGATGAGTAAGATGGCTTCGCTCCTGACCGAGACCAGGATCGGCTCTGCACTGTCCATCTCTAGGGCAATTTCGACTAAACGTATTGCTTTACTTAGTGTTTCAAAAAGCTGTAATTCTCTGGAAATTCCGTCATTCGTTATGACACGTTGTCACAGCTAGTTAGAGCGCGCCATACACTTAGAACAGACGGTGATGACACCGGAAGCCAGAGCGACGTACATAAGGTACACGCAGACATTTTATTTTCCGTATATTACATTTTATATATATATATATATATATATATATATATATATATATATATATATATATATATATATATATATATATATCTTACACGCATGACGATGGATTAGCTAAGCCAATGTGCCTAATAGGCGCGTATTGTGACTGCCACATGTCCGTTTCGATGACGCCAGGCCGAGACCACTTCAGAAATGTGCCCCGAACGGAGACAGCGTTTCCACATTGTATGTCAAGATCCAGACATTGTTTAAAAAAGGACGACGACCGGTTATCACCGTATGACAGGTTTAATAAGGTGCCGTCTTTGCGGATCAGCTGCTTGGTCCGAAGGCTAGTAGCACTCTGGGTTTTAAACGCGAGAGGGCAGGATTCGTGGGAATACCCGACTGATGAGTATTTTCTCAACTTGGTAGTGTCCGCAAGGTGGGCTGCATAACCAGCATTGGATGCGTCGCCACCTGACCATAGAAGGGGCAAGGAGTCAGTAACGGTTGCATCCCAAACCAACATCTCTTGAATAGTGAAAGTGTCGTCCCGTCTGGACGTCTGCCGTCCTTCGCGCAGAGGCCTGGGGGTTCAAGAATGCACGGACGCGAATCACACGTCCGTGCATTGAATCGTACACGGGTGTTCTGACAGAGGCGATTACATCGTCCGTATGTGCACCGAGCCCGCGTCGACAACGGCCATGGTTTAATACAAGCTGTAGACTAGCCTCCGTGGCGCAGTTCCGTGCCCGTCTGCTGGCTAAACAATACCCGTGCATGATGCCGCTCTGTAACCTGCTCAAGAGTTCGTATAGACGAACTCTCAAGACGGCGCGACGGCAATATCTTGAACATCAGGAAGAGAGGCTTCTGAAACAGGCAGTCAAGGAGCCCCACAGGTGGATTAAACGGGTGAAATCGACTTCGTGTCCTATTAACTCCGCTGTCTTGATAGAGCACTTCAGGGAAATGTATGCAAGCGCAAACACCATTCCCAGCAAAGTTCCATTGTTCGATAGAGCATGGGATGAACTGACATCGTTTATGCGCGATGACCTGGCAGCAGAGTTCTCCGTAGTGGAGGTGCTACGCTCCATGGAACGGCTCCAGCCAAACAAAGCAGCTGGCTTGGATAGAGTTCGCAACGAACATCTGAAGACGGCGGCTGGCATGGCTCCTTGTTGGACAAGTTTATTCAATGCTTGCCTCCGTCAGGGACGTCTACCACGATCCTGGCGTGATGCACTGCTTATCATCATACCAAAGGGGAAAGGTGATCCGCAGGTCCCGTCATCCTGGAGAGCAATTGCGAAGAAAAGTTGCTGTTATAAACTCCTGGCACTCCTTATCACTCGACGGCTCAGCACCTTCTTGGAGTACTGCGGCTGCATACCGGACGAACAGCATGGCTTTCGCACGGGGCGTTCAACGATCACGGCATGCAACCTATTACTAAGCGAAGTGCGCAGCGCCATTAGCCGGCCAAAACAGGCACTCTACGCAGTATACGTCGATTTCAAATCTGCGTTCGACACGGCGCCTAGAGACAAGATCCTGGAAAAGCTCGCTGAGTGCGGAGTTCCGCTTAACATGCTTCGGCTAATCAAGGCTATGCTTCAGGAAAACTCAGTGAGTATCGATGACGGCGTGTCCCAGCTCCCGCCGTTTGCCCAAACGACCGGAGTCGCGCAGGGCGATAATCTGAGTCCTCTGCTATTCTCCCTGCTGCTGAATGACTTGCCATCCCGAGTCCAAGGATCTACTTCTCACGTCAAAACGTTGCTGTATGCAGATGACCTTGTCATTTTTGGAAGAAGTCGTTTTCATGTCCAACAGGCATTGGCAAGACTCTCCGCGTACGTACAAGACACCGGCCTGACAATCAACCTTGATAAAACTGAAGCCATGAAATTTCGCCGGGGAGGGCGACTAGCCGAATCCGATCCACTTCGTATAGGGCCAACGACCCTTGAGTATGTAAATAGCTTCAAGTACTTGGGGGTGGTACTACCTACCAACGGCCGATGCTTCAAAGAGCACCTTAAGGACAGGGTCAGGCGAGCCTTGGTTGCGAGTGTTGGGGTGCAGACGCCATCGAAGCTATCGCTACAGTCAGCAATGGCCTTGTTCGAGATGAAAGTTGCACCTGTTGCTGCATACGGAATTCAAGTAATCTGGGAGTACCTTTCGGCATCGCAGCTCGAGGTGCTCGATCGTATAAAGCCAGCATTTCTCAAACGTGTCATGGGGCTGCACCGCTCAACACGAAACAGATTAGTTTACCTCTTGGGTGACACGCCGCTTTTTATAGAAGATCTTAAACGACGTTTCGACCTTCCGACTACTTCAGCTTACTTAGAGTTCATTAGCTTATGGGAGCGGAAGATGGCAGAAATCGACCCTGAATTCTATGATACGGGTGCAATGACCAACGACGCATGGAAGGGACTTAACAGGACCAATAGGCATATAGTAACACGTTTTGCGGTTCATGGGTATCACCACATTATCTGCGAAACATTAGGGTTTCATGTCCCGTGTGATACCTGTATTTGCAGTAGGTGCGGGAACTTTTGCGCCAGGTACCACGCAACGTCATGCCCAGAAGTGACTTCGCTAGGGAGTCTCGCTCTAATGGAGGGGTCCCAATAGCGTATTATTTTATCATGAGTACATCGGAAAGGAGATTATCCTCGATGTATCTTTGAATACGGGACAGTCATGTGTATGCTAACACAAGTTTTACAATGTACCTAACAAAGGTGATAATAAACATCATAATGAATGCACGGACGACCGCACGACCTAAAGGCTCTGCTAAAGGACTCATTGATAGCGGCATGTCTCGGGCGTCGTCCTACGCTAATGATGCACGATAGTCCGTTATCTCCTAGTTTATCGGTGACCTCATTGACACCGATGGGGGCTAACTAGATCTGCCCCTAGTCGTAGGCCTACTGCTATGCGAATCGTCTCATCGTCAAGCAGGGTACCTATGGGGGCACTGGGAGCGCACTCAACCAGGCGCCTGAATCCATGACGGATACAGCGTTGAGGCGAGCTTTAGTCGTGTCGTTGGCAGCTTTGTTAAAGAGACGTCGTTGTACCTCATCGTGCAAAGGGGCACTCCAGTCACGCTGGGATATTACGTTTTCAGGCCTACCCGCTCTTTTATAAAACCCAGGCAATGACGTGTAGTTCATGGAAGCGCTGCAACTATGAGAATAGACACCTAATTGCACGATTTGCTGTACACGGCTTTCACCTGAAGATCTGTATTCGAGAGAAGTTTCATGAAATGTTCTCGTTATGCTTGTGCCAACTCTGTGGGAGACAGTGTGACTTATATCACCTTCAACAATGCGATAGAGCAGTTCCGTTGACTCGACTTTTAGAACCGTGATGAATATATGTATATGTGGATGTGTGCTTTCTCTTCTTTTGTAAACCAACCATCGGTTAATTAATAAAGCTATTAAGTTATATTATGTTATGTTTTCGGGCCTACCTCCGCACCGCGCCTCAAGGTTCTCCTGAAGACAACTACAAAGCACAGAGGGTACACATTGTGAGTTGACGCCGTTGTAGTAGCGTGGTGAGCCGAGGAGGGGCGGGGTGATCGAACGCGGTATATAAACGCCCGTTACCATATTAGACGTCTCTTTCCTTTTCCAGATCGCTTATAGTCGATCACCTGGCCCCGGCGTCGTCCGGGGGTGGCGTCACCACGCGGCACGGCCGATCAGCAATCAAGGGGGGCGAGTCAGAACCGGGCATATTGATATGCAGTACAGCAGCACTCTGATTGTTGTGCGGTGTTATATATATATATATATATATATATATATATATTGCGCGGCTCGGGCTGATCATGTTTCGGCTCTCGCCGAGACAGGTACGGTCAAAAAGTAATAGAACATCGGGTACCCGTACGGATTTTACCCACTTGCCTTCGAGACCCTTGGCGGGCCGGGTCCGTCCACTTGCAGTTTGCTACAGAAGGTCGGAAAACGGCTGACTCTAGTCAGCGGAGATAAGCGAGCGGGTGATTTCCTCAGACAGCGCCTGTCGCTGGATGTGCAACGAGGCAATGCGGCCTCGGTTCGGGGAACCCTCCAGAAATGGCTGGTATGGAATGATACGAGCACTCACAATGGAGGTGGGTCCTTCAAGTAGGACCACACCATTGCTGGGCTATTTTGCAATTAGTTCTCAGTGGTAGCTCAGTAAGCTCAGCACTGCTACTGCGTGTCACAACAGACCACCGCCTGGCTCGCAATCTTGTTTGCAATTTACTTTGGAAGAGTTTAGCGCCTAGCCAGTTTCGCTGAAACAAACGCGCTTCCCGGTACGCTGTTGTATTTTCCTTCTCTCGCCTTCTGTTAAAAATGGAAAATCTAGGTATTGGCTCATACGCCGTTTGTTCTTAAGGCAGGGAGATCGAACCAAGCACCTTGATCCTATGCTGCCGCGAGGGGCTCCAGGCTAGTTACGCTGCTATACACAAGATTTGTTCTCGACTTTGTCAAGTAGCTTCGCTGCCTTGGTGTCTTCACCTGAAAATGCACGCCGATTACTTTAAGCTGTACGTAGGTGCTCGCAAAATTTACACATTGAAGCTCCAGAAGGCTATCAGCTGCAGGTCAGAATAGTGTGCAACAAACAAAGCGGCCACTTCTGTTTCGCACTGCGCAGTACTAAAATCAAAATTGAACGACGCACAATATTGCCTCGATGGTCAAGTAGACTTTCCGCTCGTGTATTGCCGTAATGACACTATCCGCATGGCATTTAAGTAGCCTCATTATTTAATTCAATTCAACTCATTATTAAACCTTTCAGTTCACCTATCGAAGCCATTCTGTCATTAGAATTCAGTTTCATCATTTATCTACTTAGGGAGTCAAGGATCAGCTTGTAGTATTTTGCATTCCGAATTCGATATTACGATAACGTTTTATGACTCGAGCAAACACTCTTTCTCTTGATCTCTCTCTCTCTCTCTCTCTCTCTATATATATATATATATATATATATATATATATATATATATATAGAAGAATAAATCTCGGCAGAGCAATCTAGCACAAGTTAAACTTAGCATCTAAAACTGAAAATCATTCATCCAGAACACCAACATCGTAGAGAAGGGCTACTATGATGACGTAACAACTTGCTTTCGCACTGCGTAATAGCGTCAACTTGACTAGTGCGGGTTGCTGGACTTTTTCAATGCGGTTAGCTGATCTCTTCACGATAGGGATGGATTGATGCGTAATGCGTTGACGATCCTGCTTGTTTGTGCCCCTACCGAGGAGAGCAGCGGATTATTACTAAGTGGCACAGTAGATAACAAGCACGTGATACTCAGACATGCAGCAATTGGTTAGTCGAATTGTAGGCTTAAACAAGCTCACTTGCCTAACCTAAATTGAAAATCACGTTCGGACTTTAGCAAAGCGAGCTGGAACTTCAAGTCTATAACGTACGGCATTAATGCAAGTACATACTATTAAATATGTATATATATATATATATATATATATATATATATATGTATATATATATATATATATATATATATATATATGTATATATATATATATATATATATATATGTAAGCGAGTTAAAGCATATGCCACGTGCATGCACGCGGCTCGAGGCAGGTACGTTTTCGCGTTAGGCTTTGGCAGGGCGAAATTGGCAGACGAGAAGAAGTAGAAAGAAATACGTGACATGTGTCACGTCAAACAGGCGGGTGTAGTGGCGGAGTTCGAGCGTTAACGACAGCCAGCGCCAAGAAGAAGGAGACCTCCTGTGGATCGAAGCTGCGATAAGCTATTCATAGTAATGTAATTTATGGTAATATATATATATATATATATATATAGTGGAGGATAGTTGCTCGTCGTCTTGTCTACCTATCATAGGCAGCGTTGCGCTCTGGCCAACGGGCTGGTTGCCAAAGAGCAGCCCTGTTACTCATTTGACCCAGAACGATATTAGCTGCCGAGTTAGTCTGTAAGTCGTGGCTCATTACCATTGCACATGCATTGCTATGTAATGATAATAAAATGTGTAGTAATAATATTGGCAATATTATTACTATCCATTTTTTAGATTACAATTCGTATGTACTCTGTTATCAAATTACTGCCACCCGACAAATTAACAGATTGAACTCCTTTTGTAGGAATTGATCCATCAGTAAACTCCCTATGACAGTTTCTCCGGGCCACGCCCCCCTCGAGAGCGTGTCACGAATCATTCTCGCGTTGCCGCGCTGAACCTCTAAGGCAGCGATGCGCTGCCTTAGAGGTTCAGCGCGGCCTTAGGAGGGAATGCTGTTGATCGTTTGTCCCCGTTCGGTCGTCCTCGATGGCCATGGCCTCCAGTTTCCGTACGCCTGATTCTCAATAATAAACGGACAGATGGTGTGCTTATTGCCCAAGACCTCCTAATGACAAGCCTGTTCCCTCCAGCTTTGTGTGCAGCGCCGTTTACCGTGGGAGAGATGGCCATATAGCCGTATATGGTCTAATGTCTTCTGTTTCACACAGATATGTCGGCTCGACGCGTACGGTATTTATGGTATGTATATGAGCCAGCCTGTCTGATAGCTCTAACGAGCACATAATTCACGGCGCTGTGGCGTGCCTGCTTCATAGATGCCGCCTTATAGCAGTTTGTGGTGATCCATCGCATCAGCCATGTTCGTGCCACAAAAATATAGGTGGGCAGCGGAAAGGCCAAGACCTATGCGGAGGCTGCATGCAGCCTTAAACTCAAGGCATAGATATATGACCAGACCTACCTAGCTCAGGGGTAAATAAAATAAATACATGACCATGATAAATTATAGCGCACATTTCGTTCTGTGATAATAATAATGGTATTTTTTTGCAATGTTATGTCTGACAGTACTGTGCCAAGATTGTCATCCGGTCGGACGTTCAGCTAAGTACAGCTTTCCGATCTTGTTGTATAGGTGAAACGGATCTAATTAGGCTTGTGGCTAAGAAACCTTCAAAGCGGGACTTGGCCTACGGCGGGCACATCTTGTCCTACGCCGATTGTTTGCTATAATATTCCTCTTCTCCGCGTGAGTCGCCGACGGTGAGTTGCCACTCCTGAACGGCTTCGTCTTGTGCAGCTACTGGAGAGTCATGTCCGAGGAGGACTCGAACAATTCCTTGATGGGCGAATGTTGACTAAAGAAAAACAGGTAGATCAAGACTAGAGGGACTTTGAAGCCCGAGACCATCGAAGCGGACCGGCAATTGAAGCTAAGAGCACACAAACGTATCGAGGGAAATATTCAGACACACCTCCGCATGTCGCGACAGAACCGAACCACTATGATGAAGGTCTACGGGTATCTTGAAGGCTGTACTTGCAACTTGCACTCAAGACGAGCATGACCCTTTGCACACCCAGAACATGGGCAGCATGACGAAAGCCGTCTGGATGCTAATCAGAAGAAGACGAGCGTGCATACGCAAGACACGAGACGCCATACGGCGGACGAGGTTAGGTGCCCTCTGAAAAAAAAACGGGAGAGCCGAGGAGTTCGAGACTATCTTTGCAACAGGTTTGTGCGTCCGGAAGCGTGTTGGCGAAGATCGTATTGGCGCCTTTCTTCGAGAAACAAGTCGCATTTAATGGCGTTTATCTATAGTCCTGTTGAGGCAGATGATTCTTGTATACTTCGGAGACCAGTGGCTACCATATCAAGGTCAGGCTTGGCCAATGCGAGGTCGCCTAGTTACGATGACGAGGCTACTGTTCATCCCGATAAAGATCGGCGGGAGATGCAAGCTTAAAAATAGCGGTGCACCCGACTCTCCCTGTTGGCAGCCGGAGGCTGACGTGATGCGTCTGTCTCCTAAACACAGCTGCGTAGGTCTTGCATACGAGAAGTGGACAACGTTGTAAAGCCCAAGCGCACGAAAGTATCGGGCCTCGGAGATGAGACTTTAAGGCGTTGCAGTCAACTTTGAGAACCGTGCACATCTAATGGAAGTTGCGCGTAACGTGGACGGCAGGCAGCCTTAGCTCCTGACGATGTGCCGTATCCTAAGTGGCGAGGTCGTAGCTATTGTCAAATTGGCGTTGGATGCGCCTGAACACAATTTTCATTACCAACCCTTTAGGGCAATTTTCATTTGCAACCGTCGGCAAGCGTTGTGCCACCCAGACCCTCAGCTACTCTCCTGCGGAAGCTATTTAGCTAGATCATAGCGTCGTCAGGGTGCATGCCGAGGTAAAGGTGTCTTCGCGCAAGGGAAGATTTCTAAGGCTGTTTTGGGGTGGGCAGGAGGATGCTTGTCGAGCATTTCCTCAAATGCTCCAGCTGTTTGTCGGCGCGGGCAAAACGTGCTTGTTTTAGCGGAAAGACGATAAACCGCGGGCAATATTTCAGTCTGAGCAGTCCAGTTAAAAGGGACCCAATACGTCTTAATGGCCCAGACTCGGGGCCCTCCGAACGTCGTCCGCCTAAGCCGTAAGCGTAAGAAGCGAGCGTATAACGGATGGCGCGACGGACTTGACACGGGACATTGTCGATCACAAGACGGGGGACGCCGCCGCTTGGGCGGCAGGCGTCTATTTCCTAGACGCTATTATGCGCGAGACGACGCGGCTAGAGGAGGCTCGCCACGCGCGCTACAGAGGCACGCAATTGCCATTAGGTGGTTATGGCAACCCAGCCCTCCGTAGAACGGCTCTACGCATTCCCTTGGGTTCGTGAGCTGAGGACATGATCTATAAGGGCCGGAGGCTCCCCCACTGTCTCGAGGAAGTGCCACACATTTCTGATTTCTGGGGGGTGGGGAGGATTGAGGCTTTTAGTGGACGGAAGTCCCCACACTAGGTGCTGTTGATTGCCGGTACCGATAGTGCATTAGCGTTTGTAAACCTTATATATCAAAAACATTTCTTATTGGAAGGCGTTTGGTACTCACCCAATTGGTACTAATGGAAACCTTGGGAAGAAACAGCAGCGGGGCCTACAGATTGGGTGGCCAGTGGCGAAGTAGAAGAGCCTAATGAAGGCGGCGCTAGTGGGGAGAGGTCAGAAGTTCTAGGAAGCTCTCCGGATGACTGGTTATTGCCAATCATCGCTTTGGCTGACAACATTAACGGGCTGGATGATATGTATCGTCTTCTCGGACAAATCCCAAGGAGAAACCGTTCGCGCGACCAGCATGAGCCATACTTCGCCGAGAAAACTACCCTTACAGTTGATGCGACCACGTTCGAGCACGCATGTTGGCTCCCATTTGAGGTCACGAGCTCGCACTTGGACTGCTCCTGCGACGGCGGTGATTTAACGACGACGTGTTACGTTGCGCAGCCTTACCCTGTGGGAGATAACCGGTGTTTGTGCAGGTGTTTTCAACTAAAAAAAAGAGCCGGCTCTCACGGCTCTCTTCATCGGTTTGGCCGCCTCTAGGAATGTCGCCGAAAAGTCGTCGGATTTGCCACCAAAAATTATCGTCCTAGACGTCCGTTTAAAGCGAAGTCTCTTTCTTCGTGGCATTATGAATCGTGCTCTTTCTCTGAGCCCATATTGCCGCCATTGTTATCTTCGATGCTGCTCTCGCAGCGAAGCTATCTTGTCCGGTTGGGTTTCGTTGCACGATGACTATGACGTCAGCGAAGACCTCTCTCGTATTTGGGTGCCGGGCTGCATGCATCGTCTGCTACTGTTCCGCCGTCGGCCGGCGGATGCACGCCATCTGCAGTTGCTCGCACTGCTTTTGTTTGTCTTAACCAAATTTAATCATTAGTATGAATTCGAAAAGTTTAAGCTCAAACAAAAACATAGATATATTACATAAATAAATAAAGACAGAAAAAAAAAAAAAACACAAACAACCTTTAACCGGGTTTCCTTGGGCAACAGTCTGCCCAAGAGAACGCAACCGCTAAGCTACAGATGTAATCTCTTTGGTCCTTGCAGGCGTGAGCCTACGGTCTGCAATACTGCAAATAGAACACAGTCAGCCGGAAGCCCGAGAGGGATCCGATTCCTCAGAGTTATAAGCACAGTATCTCAGAGCGAACACGATCCGCCATTCTAACGCTCACGTTTCGCACATTGCCTAAAGTGTCAAATATCGCTTTGAAATACAAAGTCAAACCTCCTAAAATACTCAAATAGATGGGAGCCAACAAAAATGCGACTGCACGCCGCCGAATCGAACTAATAATAATAAGAATGTTTTTTAGGCAGGGGTTTATTATTACCATTTCGTACATGTATCACAATTACTAATCAACATATTAGTAGTAGTAGTAATAATCATAATACTACTAATAATAATAATAATAGTGCTAACACGGGTGACCAGCGCGAGGGCGAGTTTCTTTCGCAGTGTGCAGGGGAAACGCCGCCGCTATCATCGGCTTTACGGATTGAGAAGGGGGTGAGCCTACGCGGGTACACGTTTGGGTCCCACAATTGTAAGAAAATACTGAAAAATGTAATAAATAATAATAATAATAATAATAATAATAATAATAATAATAATAATAGTCCGTATGACTGTTGTGGAAGATGCAGTGTGTCAAAGATGCGAGTGCTAAATGCACAGTAAAATGAGACAATAAAGAAGAAGAAGAAGACGAGGCAGAAGACAGGGAGCGGGAGTGGGGGGGAGGGTCGATACGCTCAGAAGACGACAACGACGACGCACGTCAGCCACTTTATCTCAAAGCGAAAAGAATCGTGGCTTAATTCGAACAGACAATCTATCATCGTCCGGTTGCTATTATTAAGCTTTTTCAACAACGAGAAGGACGATAGACGAAGAGAGAGAGAATATCGGTTAGAGAGAAAGGAACAACACCAGTTTGACAGAGAGAGAGAGAGAGAGGGAGAGAGAGAGGGACAGAGAAACGAAGACGCGTGTCGGTCGGTCGGTTGGTCATGAACGCCACGCTACGGCGTGAGAGAAACGAGAATGAGCTTGTGGTTGTTATTGTTGTTGTTGTTGTTGCCGTCGCCGTCGTTCGTGGTAAAGCCTCGCCGCCATTGAAGTCGATCCACCCACGTGCGCCGCCGCCGCCGACGACGACACTATTCAACCACGAGACAACAAATAAGCAAACGTCAATCAATAATCGATCGTCCGTTCTATTATTCTTTCGTTCGTTTATTAATCTGACTAACCAACCAACCAAACTGGCTGGTTGACCTTTCCAACTTTAGTATGTGTACCCGAAGGTACAGAAGTTTCATTTCCACATCATCACCTTCGTACAAGGCTGATGGCAGTACGTGTCCTCGATGGGACTAATGGGTTGACCTACCAACCAACCGGCCGACCTACTAACCAACCAGCCAGCCAGTCAGTTAGCCAATGGACAGACCGACGGCCGAGTCGGCCAAATGGTCGTCAGGTAGATAGAGGGAGGGAGGGATTGATTGTCAACAACAGCAATAGCAGCAGCAGCCGTTGGTCGTGGTGGTGGTGGTGGTGTTACCGACATTGCCGTCACCATCACCATCATTACAACCGCCAATGCCACTGCCGGTGTCACCACTATCAGACACTAACAGCTTCACTGACTAACGCACGGTAGTTAGCGCTTCATTTGCGGCTACTGCTGCTGCTGCTGTTAGTGGTGGTATTGGTGTTGGTAGTGATAGTGACGGCCGGCGATGCATCGCAACGAGGCTGCTGACAACAACAGCAACAACAACAGTCGAGCCCGGTGGTGGCGTGGTGGGTGCATTCCGCTTGCGCCTCGCAACCGGAGGAGACACTAGATAGGTGCGCGGGTGGGTTCGAACCCCACCGTTGCGCCGATTCGTATTTATGGCGGTAGTACGTCTATGAGGCAGTAATGTGAAAAACAGTCCCACGATAAATCTTAGCTGAGAGTCAGCCCCGAAAGGATTTTTTTTAGAACAACAACAATAACAGCAACAACAGCAACAACAGCAACAACAACAACAACAACAACAACAACAACAACAACAACAACAACAACAACAACAGCAACAACAGCAACAACAGCAACAACATCAACAACAACATCAACAACAACAACATCAACAACAACATCAACAACAACAACATCATCAACGGAGTCCACGGAACTGTTTTTCACAAATTGCTTCATAGACGGACATACCCCATAAATACAAATCAGTGCAACGATGGGACTCGAACCCACCAGCGCATCTATCTAGTGTCTCCTCCTCCGGTCGCGAGGCGCAGATTTAAGCCACCACCACGCTACCACCGAACTGCTCGGCACTACTGCTACTACTACTACTTTTTTTTTATTGAATATATGTTACAACCATCTTCAGCAGAAGTACTTTCGTTTTACTTTGTTGTTTATCTTAACGCTACTATTACTACTGCTATTGCTACGATTATGGCGACGGTGGCGGCGGCGGCGACGACGACGACGATAAACCAAGTAGTGCCTGTCTGCTACGACGACGACGACGACAACAACCGAGCAAGATGGCTTAGTGGCAAAAGCCTTTGCCTTGCATTCGGGAGGCCTGGGTTCGAGACCCAGACCGTCCACTCTTAAATTGGTTTGCATGGTTTCCAATTTAGACAAGGTAAATGCCGGAGTGGATTAAACATTAGCCATGACATGAAAAAACCGTAAACGGGCATAAGCCAGACGAAAAAACGTTAAAAAAAAACAACAACTGGTCATCATGCCGTTGTTGTTGTTGTTGTTGTTGTGGCGGGGAGACTCCATCACCACTAATAACAACAACAACAACAACTGCTGCTGCTGCGGCTGCTCGGGTGATGACGATGGCGGGCGAGGATGATGATGATCTTGGAGCGGCGGCGACACCAATGAGCAGAGCTCACGGCCACCAAGAAAAATGATGACAACGACGACGACAATGACGACATCAACATCAGCAGCAGCAGTAAAAAAACCGCACAATTAGCAGCAGCACAAAAAGGCTAAGATTTGACTCATAGCTGAGCACGAACTGTCTACCTGCCCGCTGCATCAAGCCCTTATGCTCGCGACACCACCGCCACGGCCATCGTCACCGGCGTCACCGCGGCCGCAGCCGCAGCAGCAACGAGACCACCACGCGTAGTTCGTTCTCACTCGTTCGTCATACAAATTCGATCATGACAAGCAGACCGACGACAACGAATTAGAACAAAATCTGCATAGTTGTTCAAATACACCGACAACAACAACACTAACCAGCGCGTTAGAATCACGTTGTTTGTAGGATGTAGAAACGATGCATGTGGTGGTCTTCTTTCCGGCAGCGTTGCTCTGATTTATCGAACGATATATATATATATATATATATATATATATATATATATGTATATATATATAATATATATATATATATATATATATATATGCTGTAGCGTGTTTAAATAAGAAAACAGCGGGTGTGAGTAGAATTCTGTACCAGTGTCGTAAAGTTAGCAGTATATGATTCGTTGTGAGCGAGGGTGATTGTGGTTGCGTGGGTGTGAGTGAGTGAATGAGTGCAACGGATTAGCTAACCGTCCGTCCGTTTGACTGTTGTGGAAGATAATGCAGTGTGTCAAAGATGCGAGTGCTAAATGCTAAATGCACAGTAAAATGGGACGAAGTAAAAGAACTGCTGGTCGACCTACCAACCAACCGGCCGGCCTATTAACCAACTAACCAACCGGTTGGCCTATTAACCAACTAACCAACCAACCAGCCAGTTAGCCAACCACCTAATCAACCGAAAGACCGATGGACGAGTCGGCCAAATGGTCGTCAAGTAGGACGGAGGGATTGTCAACAGCAGCAGTCGTTGGTGGTAACTCAATGGAATGTCCGGTGTACAGGCAATGCATTAGGGAGACGCGAGAACATAAGGCAACCTCGAGGGACCCTAACCAGAGGACCCAACTCAAAGCCACGACAAATGAGAAGGAGCACACACCGGACATAGAAACGCCGATGGATGTCTCTGTACAGGCCGCCATTTCCGAGCCCACACAGGTGGAAGACGGAAAACACACCGATGCTGACGGCTTCACACTGTACAAGAAGACCAGAAAAGATCCACGAGCACGGGTACAACAGCAACCCGATGACAACTCTCAAAGGCATACAGATTAACCTGGGCCGGTCTAGAGAGGCCCAGGCACTGTTAGTGCCAAAAGACTGAGAGAAAATGCGCAGCTGATATTGATGAGCGAACCCAAAAGGAGATGGCTTTCTATAGGCCCGGGAAAAGAATGCATTATAGACCAAGACGGAGACGCGGTGCTGTGGGTTCACCCCACAGTGCCCGTTAAGGCGCAGGGCTCCGGGAAAGACTGGACATGGGCAAAACTCGACCGAGGGCCGACCGTGTTCAGCTCTTACATTTCGCCGACCACGAGACGCCAGGAGTTTACAGAGTTCCTGGACGACCTCGCGGAAGAGATCAGGCGACCTGCAGCCAATAAGAGGGCCATCCTTGTTGGGGGGGGGTCTTTAATGCATCTGAATGGGGAAACCGACGCTCGAACGGAAGAGATCGTGAGCTGTCAGAGTGGTTGGCCCAATTGGGCATGACCCTCTTTAATGATGGCCTGCAGCCTACGTTTGAACGAAGGGACCAGTCTTCGTTTATCGATCTAACGTTCGGTAATGAAGCTACGGTAAATTTGGCGATAGGGTGGACGATTTCAGAAGAAGATTCTCTAAGCGACCACCGGTATATTCAATTTGAGTACGACGCGAACTCTGCCCAGCAAGTGGGAAACATTCGTCGCTCAGCATGGCGCGCCGATAAGATGGACATGGAACGGCTTCGTACGAAGCTGGGGGAGAGAAGCCAAAGACTTCTTAGAGAGAAGGAGGAGATATTGCCCGGCGACGTTGCTGATCTTCTGCGGCGGTCATGCGCAGCAGCATCCACCCAGAGATCGACCGGAACGCGTCGGCACCCGCCGCCTAAATACTGGTGGTCAGCAGAAATTGCTAACCTCAGAAAAGCGAGCAACGCAGCCCGGAGAAGATACACGCGGGCCAGAAGAAAGAGGATTGGCATAGGAGTAACCTGGCTGATTCTACAAGCTGCAAGAAAGGCCCTTAAAAGAGCCATCAGGAGCAGCATAGAGAGAAAATGGAAAGAACTGTGCAAAGAGGTGAATGACAATATATGGGGTAAACCCCATAAAATTGTCATGGATAAATTAAGAAGGTCTCGCCCGGCACTTCCGGACGGTCTTGTGAAGTGCGCGGTGGAACGACTTTTTCCGAGTCGCGCTGACCCCGCTCGGCCAGAGATTGAGGTTTCAGAGGCGGGCGTGCCATTAATTGAGGATTGCGAGATAATGGCCGCCGCGGATCGCTCGCCGAAAAGAAAGGCCCCCGGCCCCGATAGAGTACCAGCAGAGGCGGTGAAGATCCTTCTACAGGAGCAGCCAGAAGTGTTCAGGCGGATGGCAGACAAGATCCTCGAGGAGGGGGTCTATCCAACAGAGTGAAAAGCAGCAGACCTGGTTCTGATACGGAAATCAGGACAGCTACCGACAGACCCAGGTGGGTATTGCCCGATATGTCTCCTAGATACCATCGGGAATACATTTGAGACGATACTCAACTACAGACTGATTGCTGAACTGGAGGAAAAAGGAGCGCTATCCGACAGCCAGTTTGGCTTCCGACGTAGGCGCTCGACAGAAATGGCCATCAATCTGGTGCTAGAGGAAGCCGAAAGGCAGCGACAAAGGAATCAGTGGTCAAGGGAGCTTTGCATGGTCGTCCTCCTGGACGTCCGCAACGCCTTCAACTCACTGAGCTGGAAAGTAATCCTAGAGGCTGAGAAGGGTGTTTCTCCGTATCTGCAGAGGGTAATAGCCTCCTATCTCAGCAACCGAAAAGTCGTGCATACAGATAGGGAGCTCGCCATGACCGCAGGAGTCCCACAAGGCTCTGTCCTAGGGCCCACGCTGTGGAATATGGCGTACGATGCTGTGCTGCGGCTCTGCGACATGGAGGGCGTCCAGACCATTGCGTATGCCGATGACTTGGCTGTCCTAGTCACGGCGCGCAATGCGGACGCACTTCAGGGGCGGGCCCAGCGTGCCATCGCAGCAATAAACGACTGGATGGTGGGGCACGAGCTCCGGCTGGCCCCTGAGAAGAGTGAGGCTGTGCTTCTTACAGGACGGAAGAGGCACGGAGATGTCCGGCTAGCACTGGATGGAGTGGCCATCGAAGTCAAGCAGTCAGCCCGATACCTGGGAGTGACCATTGACAAAGCCCTCAATGGTAACATACATATAGAGATAAGGTGACCGCCAAGACAGAAAAGATCGTCAACATCCTGGCTAAAATTCTGCCAAAAACACGTGGCGCGACTGAGGGCAGGAGAAGACTTCTTGCCTCTGTGGCAGAGTCCACCGTGCTTTACGCCGCACCTACGTGGGGTCCCAGCGCGATGAAGCTAAAGAGGAATAGAAATAAGCTTCTGAAGACGCAGCGCAAGCTCGCGATAAGAGTCGCTAGAGCGTATCGCACGGCCGAAACAACAGCGGTGATCGCGATCGCCAGGCTCATTCCGTGGCCTAGGTTAATCGAGGAGCGAGTGCGGCGAAGACGAGAACGCCAGAAGAAAGCGGTAGCTCGACAGCAAACGCTCGAGAACTGGCAGCGGGAATGGAGCCAACTGCCAACGGAGACCCCAGAAGCCTGGACCCGCCAGGTTATCCCCGACCTCATTAAATGGTTTAAGAGAAAGCATGGCCATGTCACCTATTATCTGACGCAGGTGCTAACGACGCATGGATGCTTCCAAAAGTACTTGCACAGAGTGGGTAAAGTCGCGGAGCCTACGTGCGTCACTTGCGGCACGGGCGAGGTTGACGATGTTATTCACACTGTCTTCCTCTGCCCAGCACTTGAGGCGGCACGAGCAGGTAGGAGCGCGCCACCGCCACTGTCACTGTTGTGTCCATTATCAGAAACAGCATCACTGACTGACGCACGGTAGCTTGCGCTTCATTTGCGGCGGTGGCGGCTGTTATTGCTGTTGCTGCTGCTGCTGTTGGTGGTGATAGTGTTGTTGGTGGTGGTGATGGAAGTGATGGTCGCAACGACCGGACGGACGGACAGCGATGCATTGCAACGAGGCTGCTGACAACAACAACAACGCAACAAAAACAGCAACAACACAACAAACAACAACTTCTGCTTCTGCTGCTGCTGTTGCCGTCGCCGCCGTTACCACTATCAGCAGCAGCAGTACCGTCACGATTGGTGCTGCTGTTTTTACTGCTGTCGCTGTTGCTGTTATTTCTGTAGTTGTTGTTTTTGTAGTAGTAGTTGTTGTTGATGTTGTTGCTGTTGTTGTTAGCGATGGCTGTCCAGCAGCCCGGTGGTGGTGGCTTAAATCTGCGCCTCGCAGCCGGAGGGAGGAGACACATAGAAACAACAACTTGGGACTTTTCATCCAGATAGGGTTTAAACTAGTCAATCGTAGAGGACGCACAGGCGCGCCAACATTTGAGTAAATAGGAATGGTTAGGGCAGTTAGAGGCATCCGTAACATCTACGAAGGCTCCTAGACGTACTTGGTTTGTCTCGAAGAAGTCAACCGCACGCTGCCACAGCCGCCTTGGTAGAACGGCCTATATAAATTACAAACTGATTAAAAAAAGGAAATAAAATAAGCATTTAGCATTCCTTCTTAGGTCACTAAAACGATATTTCCATAGTGCCTATCTTGCTGCGCGGACTACTTTTACATACATTTTCTAAGAACATGTAGCTATCGGGCTTACCATAAGTATTAGTTTAGGGAACCCTACATAAACAGACTAGAAAGTGTGTAATATTACCCGCATGATGTGTAAGCTCTCTTGCATTAAAGAAAAATAAATAATTCTGAGGTAGGGCATGCGTCATAATGTGAGAATCCCGCAGAATAGTGCAGCATAAGGACCTGGGCAGAAGATCATATCATTTATTGAGTAGCGTTAATATATGTGTTTCTACCTACCCAAATAAAATTCAATTTGGGCAGCCATTGAACACTTGAACATTCCAAACGAGCAAGCGCAGCGCTTAGACATAACCATCTGCGCTACAGCTAACTTTTTTAACGCTCTGACAACCACATTTTAGACGCTCGTAATGGGCTAAGTTGCCTGTTGCACAATATCGTCCAAAAGCATCTGTCGTCATCGCGTTCTCGTCACTGAATTTTGTATAGGCCTTGTTCAGCAGAGGTATGTAGCAGCAGGGCAATGGCAACAACGTCTAACAAATACAACCAAAAAGGCCGGGGCTCGAACTTGCGATTGTTTTGCGACTTTTTTGCGCTAACTCAGTAAAACATTTAACGTGCACGGGTGTACTTTCACATTGCTTCGTAAAACGAACCCTATACATTTAAATGTGCAACGGTAGGGATCGAACCAATGCACCACCGTTGCCGGCATTTTTATGAATAGCTGAGACTGTACTGGACCTTAAACGAGCATTGTGCCAAATAACACAGTTCCTGGGGTTACTGGGTCGCCAGATTTATTTGATATTGTTTCTTAATACATAGTAATACAGGGCAGCAAAGTAATTCCCAGTGCAGACACGGGACCAGGGATCAACTAAACTGGCCGCGAGCATAAAGGGATAATAATAATAATAATAATAATAATAATAATAATAATAATAATAATAATAGTAATAATAATAATAATAATAATAATAATAATAATAATAATAATAATAATAATAATAATAATAATAATAATAATAATAATAATAATAATAATAATAATAATAATAATAATAATAATAATAATAATAATAATAATACAATGTGGTATGTAAAACAAATCAAGCTCTTGACTGTTTCCCCTCGAGTAAGAATTTTTCGCAGATAACGGGTTGGCCGAAAGACAGCGACTGAGGCTACGTCAGAATATCGATGACTTGAGAAAAATCGATTTTCGAAGAAAACGACCGCAGGTGCACTGTAAGCCATCAGAAGGCGACGCAGAGGAAACGATGGGACCTCGCCAGCGTTCCCTTATAAGTAACGATTCAGCTTACATAATCAGAAATATATTGGCATTGCCTATGTGTCGTTTGTGTCGAAGGTTTGCTGTTCCAGTCACTACGAGTTCTAGAACTGTCATAACTGCAAATTGTACTTTTGTTCCTATATGATAGAGCTTTATCCACAGAAAGAGTGGTTTTGCGTACTCTAGACAGCTTTTCGGGGTATTCAGGAAGACGGTCATTCGCAGCATTACTCATCTTGGCGCTATAAATAGCACCACGAATACCTCAGTGTTGTTACATTCTAAAATGCGGCATTAGTTAAGAGTGAAAGCCTCACACGTGATGCGTGGCTCGTCGCTGAGCACCACCAGAAGCTGATACAAAGAAGTATATATAGAACAATTCAAGAGCTACTTCTAATCGTTTGCATTTTGCCGCACTCAACTCTGTTCTTTCTGCAATCCGCTCTCTCTGAAATTAGAACAAGTTAGGGCTGCCAAAATCCAAAATGGATCCTTACTCAACGGAACAACACGTTCACATTATGAAAATCTATTATGGAAATAGCAGTTCTATAAGGACATGTCTGCGCGTACTTCTCATACAAGTTACGGCCGTCATAACCGGCCTAGTGGAACAACCATTTATGCACCTGTGCACAGTGTTTTATAGTACATGTTCAGTACGTGATGTCAAGGAATGTAAAACTACGGAGCGCTCGTCCGGCCGCTTTGGCCGACTGTATGGAACATTGTACAGAAACTTTGGTTTGGCGAGATAGCCAACGACTGGATCGTTCGTGGACTAGCGATGTATCTCGAAATAGGTTTCAGCTGAAACAGTGGTTAAAACCTACGGACCATCAGGAGCAGCTAAACTTCGCCAATTGGGTTCTAGAGATGATGCAGCGTAATGCCTATTTTGCAAAAAAATTGTCTTTAGTGGTGAAGCCCAATTTAATCCCAATGGAGGTCTAAGTATATAAAATTGTCACATGTGGGCAACTGAAAAACTCTTACATTATTCGAGTAGCACTGCACGTTCTCTGGTCCAAATGAATTTTTGAGCCTTATTAGTTTTATTCCACGATGAACCGAGAGCGCTATCGCAACACGATTCTCGATTATAATTGGCCGAATTGAACAGTACCGATGCGAGTGCACTCTGATTCCGACAAGATGGTGGCGGAAGCCATATAGCGGCAAGACAATTGAGCTTTTATGGACAAAATATCTGGACGTGTAATCTCGCGGAGATATTTGCTGGCCTTTCTCGACTATAAACAAGATCAAACAAAGCAGGTGATCTCCGCCGATAATTTAAGAGCAAAACCATTCATAACCAAAATCGCACATAAATGGCGTGAGAGGGGAATGAGCTGTGCGAAAAGTAACAGGAACAAATAGCGTGCAGTTGTCGTCATAGTTGGCCACACACACACATCAGAAAGACAAGGCGTTGCTTTGACACTTTCTACAGACGACGGATTTCTGGAAATTTACTACTTTAAGGGATCAACCTCCACAGTTGCAATAGAAGCTGTTCGGCAATCGGCCAATCAATTAGCTTTGTGCAAATTGTCAAGATAGGATATATGAGGTGTAAAAACACACCGTTCCTCCAAACATTCTTTGTACCTCAATTGCGTTCCGACTCTAGCACTCTATCTTTTCTCTAACCTATCCTGTATTGCTTTCTCTCTCTCTCTCTCGTTCAACCCCAGTCTCTCCACTCATAGCCTAACCGCTATTCAGCTCACGTTCCTCGGTCGTATTGATAATGACTTATGTTCTAGCCTGCTGCATACGTGGTTGTTAACAGGTGATAAAGGATTTTCTCATCACGGGACATCGTTTATGGGAGGCAAAAAGATAGGAAAAGAGACACAGCGAAAACGGGACACTGCAAGAATAGAGAGAGAACAAACGGAAAGAGAAAGACAGTAAGAGAAAATTCCTCCTGTGCGAGACGCTCTACGCTTCAGGACGCCCAAGCGTCTGCGGTGCCGTCGAGACGGTAGACTCCTCACGTGGGGAAAGTTGCCAAGACAGCGTTCGCGCCCTTCTCACAAAGAGTCTCACTTTCTCTCTCTCTTTTGCACATTCATACACGTGCCACCTTCAATACATTCAGTACTGCTTTGTTCGTTGCGTTTGCCGTGAGACGATCGGTTATCAACGGTGAGCCTTATCAACATGCATGAGGGTAAAGGTTCAGCATCATTATCATCATTCTACTACAATCATGGCAATGTCAATTATATTCGTTTTACGAGGAACACGGTATCAGCTAGGTGCCCACCGTGAGGCGGTTTATTTATTATTATTATTACCAATTGCCATATATATATATATATATATATATATATATATATATATATGACAATTCGTACCGAGTGGTTATTTTTTTTTATTATTGGGCGCTTAGGAAGTCGACTGGCAGTAACAGGGACGGGCTGCTCAATCCTACGGCAACAGTAAGCATCTGAGCACAGTTTTCACCACCGAGCTCCAAGGCGAGTTTACGCAGACCCGCAGTTAAATTAAGCACCGACCCCTGCAGGTCACCTGCGTCCACCTCCACGAAGCCAAAGTACACACAGTATACTCGCTACAACGTTCAAGTGCAGGAACAACCACTATCGCCCGCAAGCAAGATGCAAGACTAACAGAGCGTTCGCGGCGAAGATCGACCAGCATCCTCACACTCGTCTACCACAGAAGCCCAACCTGCGCGAAATAGTAAAGCATCTGCGGAATTGCTGATCGAGGGCGAAAAATGAGATTGAAAGAAATTCAGTCGTTATAATGCCTTCGGAGATATGCTTCCAGAGGCATTCTTTGCTCCATTGATACTAAGCGGCATCTAAGATGGACCGCCCTAGTTAGTGGAGGCGTATCGATATTTAACAAGAGCCCATTGGGTGACACAAAAGTTATATTGGCAGCAGATAGACAGAGCAGCAATGTGGCAGCAGATAGACAGAGCAGCAGTGTGTTTATAGAGGGCGAGGAAATCAACCTGATTATGAACATGGTAATTTTGGCACGCGCCTTTATTTGTGATAATCAATGTAATTCTATGTTTTGCTATGATTGCCAGAGCCTGCAGTTGTAGATCATACTTTCGATCTTATAAAGAAGCTGACTACATGAGTTTAGAAAGTAAGCCTCGTATGTCTCACAGTAATAGTAGGAAACCCAAATGCGAAGAGAACTAAGGCCTATAATCATCAGGCAGAGGGGCTGGCCTGCCTGAGGCCTAAGATGAAACCGCACTCCTCGCCGCATCGAGGTCCTTCTATTGATGAACATTACGAGAAGCCAAACAGCAGAGATATCACATAAAGAAGTCACGACTGCTTCAGAAGACGCAGCGCAAACCGCACCTAAAACTCCGCATTTTTGTCTAAGTGAACGTAATGACGGCTCGCGCTGTTCTTCTCAAGAGCATACAATTTTCCCTTCGATGTGAAACAAACTTTCTCCTTGGTCTCGCAGATTTTAAGTCGGATGTCGATACAGCGTCGCGAATAATGATCCTTGAGAAGTTGGCGTTATATAGTGTTCCAGCGGTAATGCTGAAATTATTACAAGCTGTGCTACAGGAGGGGTCTGTAATCATCGACGGTGGGATAACTCTGACGACGGTGGGGTAACCGACGACGATGAACTCACTCTAGTTAATCAGACTACAGGAGTAGCACAAGGCGACAACCTCAACCCGCTATTGTTCTTAATTTTGGAACTGCAACAACTTCCAGTGGCGCTACTCGCCACCGATTTCACCTGCAGCAATCGCTTGCATCACAGCAAAAGTTTGTTGACCTTAACTCTCTAGTTATAATTTTAATAAGTTGAAGTAGTATTAAAGAATGGTTTCAGCTCCTCGCCTCTTCCTGAGGCCATTTAGGTGAGAGGTTTTTAGTGAGTATTATGCCAACAACATCGACATCGAGTCCCACACTACCCGCTTTGGGTGTGAGTAAAAACATTTTTCCCTCTCACCCCAAAAAACAGTTATAATTGTAATATTCATTTTAACGCAAAGAATAAATTTATAAAACATATTAAGAAAATAGCTCGCAACGGTATTATGTTATTTAATAGTATCTCAGAGCCTAAGCAGTTGTTGCTGGGCGTCGCGCTCAACGTTTTTAATTCCACTGATTTAACGGGACACAGGCCATATGGCCCCACTGATCGATGATGAACTTGACAGTATCCGACAAAAGTTTTCTAAACAGAGTGCTAGTAGTTTACCGCACTAGCCGCAACCGGCTCGTCCATTGGCCTCGACACCACTTCTTGTTGAAAACCTCAGAACGAGTTATGCTTTACCGAGAACGGGTAATTACTTTATTATTACTTATTACTTCAAGGATCCTCTTGCTGTATGGAAATATAAGTTCGCGGATGCTAATTCACTTCAATTCAATTTTTATGAGACTAGAGCGATGACCACTAACTACTAGATAGGTCCATGTTGTAAAAAAGATACTTTGTTAGATTACAATAGAGCTTGCATACATTTACATGCATTTTATATTCAAGTTCTGCATATATTTGTGAAATATCGACCGAGTGCGAATGCAAGTTATACGCAAAATCGTGTGATTTGTATTATGTCCAGCAGTGTACACGAGCGTTATCGCTGACGAAAGTGATGTAGAAAAGTCATAATACAAATTGTATAAACTAAATACTGGTTAGTAAAAATAAACATGCATTATCAGGCTTCTTTGGTTCGACCCAAGTCAGCCCGCATTAGACAATATCGAAGGCGTTTATCACTGTTCTGAACTAATCAGCACGAAGCATATATCGTAGGTATCAGTGGACCGGCGACTATTTAGCGCTATGGGTTTGCCTTACTGCGTTCAAGCCCAAAGTCCTCTGAACCTGTTTAAAACGTTTAACGTCGTTTAAGTTGATCAATCGGCCCCACAATTGTTCAGGAGCCCTGTCAGGGCACGCAACACCGGAAACAATTTGATATGGAGAATAAATCGTCCGCCCATTACATAATTCTTACATACTATGTCATGTTCTATATAGTTTCATTGAATCCGGCAACCGATGTGTGCAGTTCTCTCTTACATGAGAGAGGGCTTTCAGTGCGAGAAAAAAAAACATCAATGGCGAATAAATGGCGCGGTTGTTTGAAGTAATTTAATAATAAAAATATAACCCATAACACACACCTATATGCATGCATACTTTCAGCATACTGTAGAGGATATCCACCTGGCATAAATACTTCGATGAACGACTCGGCACACTTTTCACAGGCATTTTGGGTTGTAAAAACAGTTGCTAACATTTGTGCTTATTAGCGCCAACAAAATGACTTTAAACGAGGTCGGTTTTGATGTGACAACCTTGTCGGTCATTAGCCAGCGCTTCCCATGACCGGCTATTTGCAAGCAAATTACTGCATAGCATTTCCCTGGAAAGAACACCAATGACCTTTTGCTGGACTAGACAGTTTGATATTAAGGCACGGTAGGTCAAATTCTCAAAGGAACGGCAATCGGTTTGGCCAATTCTGGCTACACTTTTGGTACGACTGCGAATTGTATGCTTAGCTATGTAGTGACCGTTGACGACCTTAATAAGTTAGCTACATTTCACAATTAGTGACATAGCTGAGGGGAAACTAGAACGAAGATCACACTTTTGACTTTTACAAAAGGCCATTCGCAAAACCTCAGCACCATGTCAATAACATTATTCAATACGACAGTTGTCTTGATGGAGCGCCTTGTTATTTAAAAATATCAAGCTTTTTCCTGCGATTGGCATGTAATTTGACGTTATATGTGATGCCACGTCTGAGAGCGAATACAAGGACGAACGCAGGGTAACACATAAAGTAAACGCATCGACATGTATATAAATCTGTTTGACCCCTGGAAGGGCAGATCTGGTTGTGTAACAAGCGCTTTCAGGTGATTTCGTCTTTAGCAAAAACACAACTCAACGAGCTCCGCAGCAGTGGCTCTGTGAGCACACTACTAAGCTTGTAAAGCAGCTATACGATGATAAAGACAAGATTACTGCTGAAGTGCCGGCGAGGCCAAAGAACTGCAGAAGATGAACCAAATTGACGTCGACAGAGGCTCGCAATGTTGGAATCAGCAACGGTGTGACATGACAACATTGTGGCGCTATGCCCCCCAAGGCGCTCTACGTAGATGAGCATCGACAACACCGGAAGCAGTGGAAGGCTGTGACCAATGTGACCTAGTTAACGGCCTACTATTAGAGGGCTTCGAGAGCGATTGGAGATTGGTATGCATAGAGGAATGGGTGTTATCAGACGACGCGTGGAATGTCGTACCGGAAGACGAACCTGGAACGTGTGGGATAGTAAATGTGGCGGTTGGTACTGCTGACTACCTTAGGAATTCCAAATTAACCACAGAAGATGAACAAATAATTCTACTGCTCTGCTCAGAACGCAGTAGCGGTTGGCGTGTTCGTTTACCGAAACCGTTTGTCGTTCGTTTGCCGTTTACACAACTCCTAAGTGTCCACGTCATAACCGATAGAATAAGAAAATAGAGTAGGGTCAGATGGAACTACAGCTTTGCAACGTGCCTAAGTAGACACAGTAGTATCTGGAAAAGCCGTTATTTAGATAAGTTAGCTTCTTAAACTTGGCTTGCCAAGTCAATAGTGTAAGCAGGCTGTTCATTGTACCAGTGAAACGACTCTTGTTTAATTTGAATGACTAGCTCAAAATTTTGATAAACAAGAAATATCCTTGTTTGTTATTCTATAAATATATATATATATATATATATATATATATATATACATTTACGTATACATATATATTATATATAATATATATAGATACGTAAATGAGATAAATAATAGAGATATGATATTATATAGAGAGACATACTAGAGATATAGTAGATAAGGTAGCGTAAAATATATGTATATATATAGATATATATATAGATATATAATATAGAATTATAATATATATACGTAAATGTATAGTATTATATTCTATCTATATTAATATAATATACATCATAGATACATTACGTATATAATATATCATATATAGTATATATATATATATATATATATATATATATATATATAGGTATGCGTAAATATAATACACATGATGGCTCGCTATTATATATACTATATATATATTATATATAAATATATTATCTTGTCTATTTACGTTAAGCCTCTTTTTACCATGGCCAAATACGCAAACTAAGTGTTCAAATTGTTGGGGTAATTATGGGGGGAGGGGGAGGATGCGCCTGACAGTTCATTGTGTGATATTTAGCGTAGCCTGCAGCAGAACCGGCATCGGCACTGATCATGCGGTAGTGGAACACACAAGTTGGCACTAGCCGGGCACGATATTACTGCTAGACCACGTGGCTCTCTCCCAAAACTGCTGAGGGATATAGCTATCAAGATTGCTCAAACCTCAGCCGAGGCTTGGGCAATCTTTCCCTGCCAGTCCTGGAGAAAAAATACTAAAATGATTTAGTAATCGGTGACCTCTGTCAACTCTGATTGTGTCCACTGCCAGTCTAAAATCGGCGACGTAGTATACAAAGCGATTCCGCGCCGGCCGACGAAGACAGAAAACTCGCTTCACATATGTAGCAAAACTGGGTAGCGAACGAAGAATAAACTTTGCTCCTGAAACGCGTGCCGCTGCTGTTGACAATCCAGAAGCGTGTAACAGTCGTGCCAATGCCACAGTAGATTAGAGATTGAGCTGGCCAAAGTCATACTTTAGTGGTGGTTCATTGATTTAAGGAAGGCCAGATTCTTGGTACGACATTAAAAACATTTTGCGCTGATCTCTCGCCGCGAATTCATATACGGGTCTCTCTTTGGTACGGCCGTGTAAGCCATTTCTGCAGGGTTTGTCCGGGAAAGGGCGTAATGATAAATTATTATCCTCCCTTCTACCAGAATTTCGTCGTTACCTTTTTAGCGCACACATACTGGACGTGTGTGGGCCCTCTCTCCAGCATAGGTGTGTAACAGCAGAGCAATGCTTAACTTGATTTGAAAAACCAAGGATAAAAATGATTGCCACGCGAGCAGGATTTATTCCTACGCATGGCTATGTCTCTGTTGCTTTGAAACCGAGCGCTAGACTCTTAAGCCGTCACTTCAACTTCCACGGCATTAGACCCCGTTACCTGGAGACGAAGCATGAGTTTGCCTCAGAGAACTAAGTGCATGCATTGAGAGCTTATGTACTCGGAGCCGTACCGCAAAGACGACGCCAGCAAGGAGCCGCAGCATCTACTCTATTCTGATAAGAGCACGGGGTGCCGCGCCTTCACTACCTAACTTTTACCAGCTTCTACGAAACTCGGACTAATAAACAAATGTCAAACCATGCGATTACTAGCAACATACGCTTTGTAATGGCAAGTTTAGCGTGAACGTTACGAGAACAGGTCTTGTTTACTAGCCCCTCAATGCAAAGCAACTAAGACAGTGAACGGTCTCATGATTCGCAAATTGATGTCGTTCGAAAACAGCAGTTGAAACAGCTTGGCCCTTTTCTCTGCGTTTGACAGCGGGACGCGTTCTACGTAAATTTGTCGGTTCTGACCGCACCACCTGTGTATCCCTCCCTATCTGTGCCGGACGATCTTTGCTGGCCGCGGCTCTTCGAAGGGAGGGGGAAGAGTAATTGCACAAACTATGGCGCAGGCATTGCAGGAAATAGATCGGATAACGGGACGAAAATAGACACCTATGCGGCACATCACGTCAACTGTGCGCTAGGTCGAGGCAGAAAGCGCTCGAGCTTTTCTCAGCCAAAAAACACAGCACGTGTTTAAGCTAGGTCAGTCGAAGCACTATCTACATGTACGCTGTTCTGTTTTTTGATGGGGCTAATAATAATAATAATAATAATAATAATAATAATAATAATAATAATGGATTATTATTATTATTATTATTATTATTATTATTATTAGTATTATTATTATTAGTATTATTAGGTTGGGTAAATGTTAAATAAGTACATGAGTCTCAATTAGTGGTTCTTCTTCATCACCGGATCTTCCCTCATCTTGCGGGCTCAGCTATTGACTCCACTGCTGGACATGCTGCGGCGTGGTATCTATTGAAATGGCCTATGCATCTCGCGCACCTACAACACTCCTGAGGATTGTGGAATTCTTGTGTGCTGCATAGGACGTGATGGAACCCGGGGGCTGCAAATGCCGTAGTTAGATGCCTATTCTTAGATCCGGCTGCTCGATTGTACTCCTCATTGCTATCGTCGTATATATTCCTATTCAATTCATTCAATTCAATTCAAATGCACCTTTATTTTGTCAAAGGAGGGACAATATTTACATTTTAGAAACCGTTACCTAGATACATACAATAGTCAGTTTACTTGTGTGGCGACATTTGCACTGTTAGCGTTTCAAGTTCTTATAGCCCTCGCCATCCGCCACTAAAACATGTTATTTACACAATCTATCTTGTTTCGACGAGATGGTATTACCGAAATATAGTATTAGATATAATATTAGCTGATCGGATGACTTGTGTAATATGAGTGCTAAAATCCAGTTGCGGTGTCACCGCAACCCCTAGGTCCCTAATACAATTTAAAATAGGGATAGCCTCCCCACGTAGCATCCCCTGAGGAACGCCTGAGGGGCACGTGCCCGACTCACTAAAGCTATTGTTTACGCGAACGCTGAACTCTCTACGGGTAAGATAACTAGCAATCCATGATATAGAGCGAGTATCTACATCCAAGTACCTAAGCTTTTGTACAAGTTTTACAAGGTTTACTCTATCAAATGCCTTCGAAAAATCAAAATATATGCAATCAAAGGCCAGCCTATTGTTTATCATAACAGCCCAATCTTGAGTCATTTCGACGAGTTGAGTTGCCGTGGATTTGTCTTTAGTAAAACCATGTTGGTTCTCATCCAGCAAGCATTTAGATTGAAGAAAATTAAAAGTATGGTCCACTAGCAGTTTTTCAAAGACGATACATGCGATAGATGATTGAGCTACAGGTCTGTAATTATCTACATTTGACTTAAGACCCTTATTATGTACAGGGGCACGACTGATTGCCGAAAATGTTTTGGCACAATGCCATCCTCATAGGACCTACTGAATATCAAGAAAAGGGGTTCAGTTATCGCAGACGCTACATTTTTATAAAATATGGGTGGGATTAAATCAGGAGTAAAGCTGCATTTAGTGGGTAGTTCTTTGATTTTAGAAAGAATATTATATTCTGATATTTCCAAGTATGGACAGCTATCTCTCGAGACCACGTCGTTAGAAACACCTTCGGGAACTGAACTCCCTTGGGCAACATAAACCGACGAGAAGAAGTCCTTAAATGCATTTGCTTTAGAAGCGTCGTCTACGAGGACCGTCTGATCTATATTTAAAGCCGCAATGTTTTCTTTTCCTTTTAATCGTTTATTTGCATATCTAAAAAACGACTTTGTGTATTAAAAATCAAAGCTGGCTTCCTCCATTATACGAAGTCTTCTAGTCGCCTTCCTCAACTTTTTTTCATACAGCACATTCAGGTCAATCAATCATTTTAGATTATTGACATATTTACGTAAATTAGCATTATTTTTTTACTTGCCATTTCGTTTAGGTACAAACTCTTCAATTAGTGAATGTATCTGGTATACAAAGCTATCATACATCGAGTCAACAGTATCGCAATGTAAAAACAAGTTTCTCCAGTTTATACAAGCAAGCCTGCAGCTGATCATTTCATTATTATTTTATCATTCAACTATTAGTAGAACTAGTAGCTAATTGGCTAACACTACTAGGGTTACCATTACTATTAATGTGAGTAGTTGCATGACTGTCATTATTATATCTATTACCATTACTATTGGTGTGACTGGATAGTTTACTGAAATTATTATTCATATTAGTGTCATTACATTGAGTAGCAAAGTGATTCTTAGCATTACCTACAGTGGCGAATGTGTTATCTATTTCATCATTGGAACTGACCTGCGCAGCCTCAGCACCATGACAATACAGTCGAGGGCGAGTGACCTCGTCTATTTGTTGGTGTAAGCCGTTGGTGATGCAGGCATTAACAAAGGTGGACTCCATGGTTTGCGAATCTAGAAGCGTAATATCCTTCCAGTGTATTTTTGGAAAATTGAAATCTCCAGAAATTAAAATTGGACTGGTTGTATCACAAATTAAGTCAAATGAGTCACATACAGTTTTTATGCGTTTCTTGCGTTCAGCAAGGGCGCCGGCGTTTGTCGCATAATAACAGGCAACCCTGATGGAACTATATTTGGAATATACGTACAAAGCGACAGCTTCGATGCCACTCTCTAAGTCTTAGTTCACAAACTTTCATCGTGTTTTGAATTAATATACAAACCCCCCCTCCTCGGAGGCCACGATCACATCGAAATACTGAGTACCTATCATCACACGACAGTTCTCTATCGTTTACGTGTTAGCCACCTACACCTAACCAGGTTTCGGTTATAAACACTATATTCAATTTATTTTATTCACACTGTCTGTGTAATACTCTATCTAGTTAAAATTGGAGTACACAAGTACTCCGGCTCATCAAGAAAGTCCCCCCAGCTTACTCTTAAGTCTATCGAGCTGATTCAGAGACTGTGGGTATGTACAAGTTTGGGCATGATACAGATCACAAGGGCCTTCGCAATATTTACAGATACACGACTCGACTGGGTCGTAAAACGACTCCGTTCGACAGACCACATGATGATAGCCGTGGGTCGAGAATTTGACCACCACGTGCCTGTTTGCCCGATCCGGATTCTTCCATGTATCGTCTGTCATTGCTGGCGAAGTGAAGAACTGTGGGCTCACGTCGCTGATCTCCTCTCTTTTCCTGTTCATGGAGTTCACGAATGCCGTCGTCTCCTCAAGCTTGAACTTTTGTTGGATCTCCTCCACAAATCGCTTTTTTCCCGTCAGGAGGTAGACCATACGATTTTGCGTATTTGTGTGGACGCCAATAACTCTTTTTAAGAACGTCGATTTGGCTCTGTCGAGTGTTTGAAGGTCTCGCTCGCTAAGATGCTCCCAGAACAACTCGACTCCATAGGCAGCGCATGGGGCTAGCTTGAGCATGAAGAGTTTAGAGGCGGTTTCCAACGAGAGGCGATACGGGTCCGATATCGATGAAAAGGCCACCAGAGTTTTTCTGAATCGCTCCTCTATGTGTCGAGAGAACGACGATCCACTCGTCGTGAACACGATCCCAAGGTACGTAAAGTTGTTTACGAACTTTATTGGGACTCCGTTCACCTGGATCTGGTCACTGGCCGCGAGCCTCCCTCCCCGACGGAATTTTAGAGCCTCGGTTTTTGAATCATTTATGGTCAGACTTACGCGGCTCGCGTACTTCTTCAGCGTTCTTGCCGCTTGAGACAAATGAAAGCAGCTGGTACTGTAGGCGCATACGTCGTCGGCGTAATAAGCGTCTCCACAAGAGGGTGTTTCGTTGATAGGAACGACGGCAAGTCGTTGATGAGAACGGAAAATAGCAAGGGTGAGAGATTATCACCCTGGGCAAAGCCCGTGGTTTGCTCGATTGGCTCCCTAATAGCCACGCCACCATCGATTAGAATCGCGTTCTTCTGTAAGATAGCACCGATCAGGCCGAGGATCTTCGTCGGGACACCACTTGAGGCTAGCTTCTCGATAACGATTGATCTTGAGCCGGTGTCAAATGCGCTCTTGAAGTCAACGAAGAGTGCGTAGAGTGGCCGGCGGGATTTCCTAAGAACTTTCTCGACCTTGTCTTTGAGTATTCTGCAAGCTGTTTGCGTAGATCTTTCAGCTCTAAAACCATGTTGCTCATCAGGGATTACGTTGCAGGCCTCGAGGAACGGGGTAAGTCGGCGTGTGAGGAGAGTTGACAGAAGTTTATAAACGCACGACTTTTTGGCGATACCCCGCCAGGACTTCGAGTCAGACGGGCAGCCTTTCCCTTTCGGGATGAGAATCAGGAGACAATCCCGCCAGTTCTTCGGGATCTCCCCTCTTCTCAGACACTCGTTGAACAGGGCGGTCCAGAGGCGCAGGAGTTCCGTCGCGCCGCTGATAAATTCGTTGTAGACCTCGTCCATTCCACACGCTTTTCCGCGGGGGAGATGGATTGCTGCCTCGAAGACCTCGGCGATTGTGAAGTCTGCTTAAAGTTGTGATCTCCACTCTTGCATCCAATCCGGCCACTCTGTGTCGACCTGGGGAATGCTCGATGGAATCGTATCCTTCGCGGCGAGGATATTCTTAAAGTGATTCTGGAGGGTTTCCTGCTGTACGGTGCACGCCGTTCTCCTCGCTCTTGATCCTCGAAGCCAGACATACGGATGTTTCTCGGCCTCCAGCACAAGCTTCAGTTCTCTCTTTGACAGGAATTCCGTCTTGGCTGACCGCAGAGTGGAACGGTAGGCATTTTCGCCCTGGTCAGAAGAAACCTCATGTAGGGTTGCAACTCGCACAGAATCTTCACCTGGATCTGTCTGCGTTTCATTTCTGAACACGCCGGTGTCCATCAGGGTCGGCCGGCTCTTCGAAGAAACGGCTCAGCGCATTCTCTCAGACTTGCGGTGAGTCGTTCGCTGTAGACAGAGAGATCGTCATTGGGTCCAGTCGGAGCTACGGTGGTCGCAACATCGAGGACCTTCGCGATCTTCAGTCGCCGTGAAGGTGGCTGGCTTCTTGCTGTAGTCCGAAGCCTCTGATGTAGGCAAATTTCAATGCTCACCGGGATGTGGTTTGTCAGGAGTCTGCCCTCTCGCAGACTGTTGCTGCTCCCTCGAAAGCGAACCTTCTCTCCCGTGAGGTTCGTAGCGAATAGATCGATCGTCGACGACCCCATCGGTCCTTCAAACGTACGTTGACTCGGGTCGTTTGCGATCCACAGCCCGAAATCAGAGTGCGTGTCTACGAAGATGATAGTTATTCTCTCATCCGCTTTGTCGTAGCGGACGTTAAAGTCTCCTGCAAGTACAGTGTTGCCCTTGTCGCAGACCAATTGAAGGCAGCGGGTGAGCTTCTCCTCAAGCTCGATCTCTCCTTCACTGCTCGGCGGTTGTGTATACATCGCGACAACGTTGATGAGTTCTCCTTCAATCACAATACAATTCTCCTCGGCCAGTAAGGTCTTCATCTTTTCTAGTTTCTGGTTGTACAGGATTGAGACGCCACCTTTTGGGCGACCCACTTTGTGCGTCCGGGAGGCGTTACAACAAACAGAGTAGAAATTGGGGATTTCCACGGGCTTCGTGGCCCATGTTTCCACTAAGACCAAAACATCTACGTCGTCGTATGCTGCTTCTGGAAGCATTTGCACGGACGACTCGATGGCCTCGCAGTTCCAGAGAACTACGGTTAGTTCCGCGGGCGGAACCGTCAGCGGGGATAGGGAACTTGCGAGCTCACCAGGAGCGCCTCCGTGATGATATCCGCGAGAGTCGGTTTCGCGGGCCGTCTGGACGGTTCCCTCGCCACGGGAGGCTCGACGCGTGCTTTGCGTATTCTCGGCTGCCCTTTCTGTTTCTGCCTCTGCTGCCTCGGAGGCTGTCCACCCGGAGCTCGACACTCCGATAGGAGGTTCAACAGAGAGGAGATCTGCGGCGATCTGCCGCCCTGTCCGACCGGAACCGCTGTCTTTTCTTTCCTCTGCGTTTGGACACTAGTCTGTTCGTTGGTGCCCGAGGGCGCATTCGGCGGTTTCCTGTTCGCCAATTTGACACCCAAAAAAGCGGCAGCTTTCCTAGCGATCGCCGTGGCCACCGCCACCTTGACGTTCTCACAGCCGCTGTACGTGTACATGCCTTTATGTACAATCTATAATATAAACACTATATTAATATCATTTAAGGCAGTATATGAACTGAGCAATTGTGAACGATCATCTTTACCTATCGAACGTGCATTAAAATATAAACATTTTATCGCGTTTTTATCCGCAGGGGGAAGCGATGCCAACTGTTCGGCGGAGACTCTGGGGTGGTAATTTAATCTAGATTGTTTTAATACAGCAGGTAGTCTGGGAAGAAGCTGGGATGTGGAGGTACTGGTGGCAGAGGTGGAGGCGGTATGTGGAGCTGGGGCGGCCAGACGGCTGGGAGAACCGGTGTATATGTCCTTTAATTTTTCCCCCCATTTCATAGTGTAGGCCACGAAGACCGTCATCATAGGTAAACTTATTATTTAAATTATTATTATCGGAAACTAAGAGGCTTGGCAGCTAAAACGCAAGGCCTGATGGACTAACTATTCAATTTTGAACATGGGAGTTACTATGATTCTCTTTCCAGCGTGTCTACCCGTGACGCGCGCGTATAGTGCGTGCTGCGGGGACATTCCTCGCAAATAGAAAGTTGGTCAGATGTGTAAACCGCCTACAGTACTATTTCCTTGCTCCATGGATCATTCAATGTATAGATTACATATATGGCAACAAATTATATTTCTCATATTCTCGTGGTCCATTAGAGGATTGTCACAGCTTATTGCTAACATGCATAGGAGACTGCCACCGACCCCGAACCGACTTACCTAGTCACTCAGGGGTTCCGGCCGGGCTGTCTGCTGCCTTGGCTTTTCAGGCATAATGAAGAGAGTACCTTCACACGAACCCGACCTCCCTGCTAGAGGGTCGTTTTTGCCCGCTGCAGCCCTTCGCAGCGGTAAGTGCCCCTTGTCCGCATGTAGGTCTAGCTAGTCCCGAAAGAATAAGTGTGTATATGCTAGGATGTAACGTGAGGTGACCGTGCTTTGATCGTGGGGAAAGAAGTTGTGTGGCGGCCCCTTTCTGGTCCGAGAGATAGCGGGTCGGAAGGGGGCTTCGGCTCGTCCGTCTATTCGGACTGACTCGGCACGCTTGTCGTACGGTGCGTAGCACGCTGCCGCGGCGGGAGTGTAGGTATTTCTCGCTCACCGTCACGTCCAACGCCGTTTCACCGTAGGACGTGACGGTTTTTGTGCACGGCGGCCGTGTCTTGTCTGCATCACAGCTGCTTCGTCGAGCTAAGATGGGCAGCGGAACATGCGGAAACCTTTGGAAGGAGTGAGTATTCTGAACTGTCCAAAATAAAGATTCGTACGTCTAAGAGATACATTTCGTACGTATCGCAATGGAGACCACGGGTCCCATTAGTAAAGGAATTGACTTGTTCCCCAAGGATTTAGCTAAACGCATTTAAAAGGTCACAGACGATCGGCGCGAAGAACAGTTTTCGAAGCAGATGGTGGCAGTTTGTCTTGCTGTAGGGCGAACGCAGCTTTCGTTGTGGGCGACGTGGGATAAGCTAGCGACCAATGATGGACAAGCAGACGTTTGCACTTCACACTTGTGAATTGCAAACGTCTGCTTGCTGTACTAACTGAACAAGAATTACAATAAATAATTGCATGCGCCATATGTGACAGTTTGGTGTGGCTTCTGGCCCAAAGGAATCATTCGTTTTAGTCCGCGGTGAAAGGTGAGCGGTATCGCAGCATAATCTTCAATTATCTTTGACCAAACTTGGGTGAAATGGAATGCTGGGCCATCTGGATACAGCTCAATCACAATGGGAATATTCTTTTCATCGACCTCCTTTTTCGACTCTCTTTGTTTCTTCGTCGACTTCCAGCTCGACAACTCAGCAGTTGATAGCAACAACCTAAAGACAACAAAGAACGGCAAGCCCTAGCGGTTAACAGATGAGTGCATAGTTTCCTTGTTCTTGCTCTTTAATTTCCCTTACTGTTTCCAGACGTTGGCGCTTATGCACATGTATATTTACTGTATAGGAATACTATAGAAAATATTGCGATGATTTATTAATCATTTACAATACATTTGCACACTCGGCAGTGCTCGCCCGTATATATATATATATATATATATATATATATATATAAATCTATATAACTCCGCCGGAAAGGCCGGGCAATACACTACACAATTGTTCTCCAGTGAACGTGACGACAAACTACATCAGCCTTAGGTCCAGGCCTGGTGTCGACCACCTGCCTATACAACGTGGTAACGCCAAAAATAATTAAAGATCGTGCTGCGATAACGCTCATCGTTCACCGTGAAGCGAAAAATATCTAACAATGCATTTGTCCGGCTAAATGAGCATTTTTTGGCGCATCACGTACTAGACCTGTCCTGCAAGTCTTTTTACGCAAGTGCGTAGATAGTTCGCAGCTGCATAAGGCCAGGATTTTGGCCGTCACAATTGGTCTTCTTTGCGAACAAAGCGGGCCGCAAAGGGCAGAGCCAAGCACGAGAAATCGTAAACGAACTGAAATGACACTTAACTTACATTATATATATATATATACATATAAATATATATATATATATATATATATATATATACGTATATATATATATATATATATATATATACGTGGCGACAAACGTACTGTTCAAAACGGACACGCATTACCAGGAGACCGACAATTGCAAGTTTAAGCCCTGCTTTTGTTGGTTGTTTCACCGCTGGTTGCTGGACATAGTTGTCATTGTCTTGCTGCTACATTCCTCTGCTAAAATAAGCCCATATACTAGGTGGATCACAAAGGTAGTAGCGCGGGGTATTTGCAATAATCGGACAAACACGACGTACCTTTTATTATTTAGTATAGTACCCCCCGAGTAGGTCAATACAAAAAATATATAGTCTGGAGCAGATTAGAATATACTACATACAACTAACTGATCTTGTTATTATAATAAACTGATCAAAATATTGCTGCGACACACAATAAACATCTAACTCCGTCAGTTCAAAGCTCAACACAGAAATTAGATATAGTCTAAAACAGATTAAAAGTTCACTACATACAGCTAACTGTTCTTCTTATTATAACGTATCTGATCCAAATATTGCTGCGACACACGATAAAACATTTAACTGAATCAGTTTATAATTAATTTAGATCATATTACGAGAAAATAGCTGCACGAAAAGCAAGCATAAGCCAATGAAACCATGTATGTCCCCAGCTATTGTGCAAAGTATAGTCAATAAATATAAGCTTTTTCTTGAACTTTGTAATCTAAAGTCCAACAACCCTGATAAATGAAAATTGATTAGGTAAATAAATCAACCTAAACAAATAATCAGGGTTTTGCGTAAAGGAGGCCTAAAGCTGAATTCGAAAAATCGTGAAAGAGCCTTCAAGGTAACGCTAACCGAGCTTGATTCAGTTTAATGTTAAGCAGCTTTTCATTGAATTCCACAGGAATTCCTAAATGATTGCTTAACGGTAAACTAAACTATCTCAATGAACATCTAGCAGGAATTGGAACTAAGGTTGCGGAATTCACAGGTGTCCGCAGTAAACACTTCTAACTGTTCTTAGAGACACAATAGACAAATTAGTGCTTGAAACACCATCCTTACCTATATTACAGCAAGCTACTTAACTTCCATCAGAATTAGCAGCGAAGAAAACCGATTAAATATATATGAAACTGGTAGTAGAAAATGCAGATAATCTCGCACTATTTTAGAGCAGCCCTATCACCTATGCCTACAAACTGGAATTTTCCTTAGTATATTTATTAGTAGTCATCTTTGATAACGCCTTCTTACTAGGGGTATAAATTTTGCTTTGATAACATTAGACTTATCTCTACGACGACGGCAATTGGAAATATTTTTGAAACAAAATACCATTCTCAACTGGATGGTGGATTTCATTAAAAACAGACATTATTAGTCGGGGATAATTTGGGTTGAGCAAAGAGCGAAGTACTGAGGAAGCAGTGGTTGGGGTTTGAAACTTTTTTGGGGCAATAACAGAGACGAAGATGAACAAATTTGTTTTGTCCTTCTTAATTTACAAAACCATTTGAATGTGTAGATCGCCTACTATCTGACAAGCAATCGTGACACAGAATTGAACATTTTCAAGTAAACCTGTTCTTATTAGTCGCGGCGTGCCTTGAGGTTCCGTTCTAAGGTACCAACACTGATAATTGTTGTTCCCTGACGCCTTAAAGCTAAAACTAAGAACGGCAACGTGGACACTAGACGGATCCTTCTGGCACATTACAGCAAAAACCGTGCCCATTTTAGAGCTACTTCTAATAAAGTTTACCCTACTAGAAGTGCTGACAACAAACAATGTTTTAAGATACCGATATATACGCTTGAAACCAGTTACTCAACGCTAAATTCTCGCCTGATAAGTGCCAAAAATCCTCATCTCTTTAGATACGTTATAGAGTTATCTCGTAAAGAATGCAAAACCAAGCTTACGAACAGACCTGTTTAATCTAGCTGGATATATGGACATAAGCATCTCGAGCTCAGGAGGGGACACATAGGTGCGCGGGTTCGAGGCCCACCGTTGCACATTTGTATTTGTGGCGTCTGTCTATGAAGCAATGCGAAAAGCAGTCCCAAGCCTGTACGTTAAATCTTGGCTGAGGGTCAGCCCAAAACTTAGATATACTTAAACATATTTACACCGTTATGTACCATGTAGGATATTGTGCGGACACAGTGGCGCACCGTGGTCTAGGAAGCTAGTGCGCTATACATAATTGTCATTAGGAAGCGTGTCGCCCGTTCGATCGTTGTCGTTGATTGAATTTTCTTTGAGCGATGCTCATTAAGAATAGATGATAAACTCTGCCGCTAAAAGTCAGCGGCCGTAAAGAACTGTTCCTAAGGAAATCCTAAATATCTTCTTGTGATTGCAAGCTCGTAGGAGATGTAGGATGGTCTAGAATTGAGAACAACCGCCTTAAAAATATGTTTTTAATTCTATAATGTTGGCACAGTCACAAAAGCAGGCAGACACAGGCCATAGTCTTTTAACACAAAATTGTTAACCAAATTAAATCATAAACCTTGTAATACATGTGTTTGTAAATATTGTTATAGTCTATGTGTCTAAGATATCACGGCAGTGAGTGCAATGCAGTCTCCTCACTAACAAGACTGCCACTGAGTAATATATATATATATATATATATTTTTAATATATATATATATATATATATAACATTGCTATGTTAGCACTTTGAAGTGGACAATTGTCTCCGCGCGAGCGTGTGGTCACGGGTTCTCTAACCTAGGGATAGCCCCAGTTCAGCAATGTGCTCCGAACAGACGCTGCATTTCCTCGTTGAATGTCGTGCGACAGCCTTTGACACAAGGATTCGGATGCTCTCAAGTCCTTAATATTTTTTTACTTTTTCAGTATTAATATAATTTCGGGGCTGTAGTGATATATATATATATATATATATATATACATGTATATAATGGGTGCGGCCAAAATCATTTGACGGGGTTATATATGTATCATCAAAGCCAAAGTAAACTTGATTCCATCTTTTTAATAGAAAGTCCTTTGCATTATATATATATATATATATATATATAAACTGAGCTATCAACAGAGAACCTGATAATTGCATGTTTCATAGATTATATTTTTAAAAGCTTGCAAAGTATTGTGCTCAGAGAAAGTGACCGTTTTTATAAACACGGCGTCGAACATCTGGTCAAATGTTTTAGAAATTCATCCATTTTAAACTACCGTCTGATTTCAAATTAGCTGTGAGGAAATACAAAATAACAGCCAAACCTGTTTTAGAAAATTGGTAGCCAGTCAAGTGTCTTACTGATTCTTTCCTGACGTTTGGGGCTGGCTCAGTATATTTTTCGTTTGCGGTCTTGTTAGGATGACCCGGTGAAGGTCAGAGTTTGCGCTCCGATAGCCTAGAACGATACGATATATTGCCTCGCATGAACTTTGTAGATAAGCTTTTTGGCTGCCATTTGTCACTTGAGGCCGGCCTCTACGCTCGATTGAGCTCAGCGAATTTTTCTCGATGATATGCCTTCGAATCTGGCTATGAGCGGTCTTCGAGTTCACACTGACGCCGGACCTCGATGTACAAACGGATAAGGTACAAACGGATCAGATGTAGGAGCGAAAAAAGAATGTCTCATTCGTACTTGCATTCATTTTTATTTTGCTTTATTATATTCACCTTTACATTCTGACTTAACTAGGTCGAGATATAAAAAATGATACGTTGTGCATAAAACGGTTATAAGCGAAGTTAAACGTCTATGCTATTGTAAAAAATAACTATTCTATGGAATCTTTCATTACCAATAGGTACATGAGTTCTAGTTTTATACGTGGGCGTGTGCACGTTTTCTTCAAAACATTGCGGGGTGCTATGTGCTTTGTTTAGAACGTCCCTGCTAATTTGAACAGATACATGTCGGCAATATATAGAATAGTAAGAACTGTCTATATGCAAATAATCACTTAAACTTGTTATTTGCAAACGTTATTTTTAAAGCACATACTACGTAAGTTTATATTGTTCTTGCTACTATCGTGTTTTTTAACCTACAAACTTGAACTTGAAAGTACTGATAGACGCCATACAGAAATGTATTAACCAAGAGGCATTATTGGACTTGGCGGGCTGGGCTCTTTGATCAGCAAATTGCTTGCGTTGTATAGTCGGAACAAGGTTGTGTTTTTCCCACGCCTTTTGGAGCAGGTTTTCGAGACGAGTGCTACGCTTGAGCCGTCAGCTTTGTCTTCACAACCGGCATTGTATCGCCTACACAAAGCAACGATCATGGACGTGTGTGGGGCGATCACTGGAGCGTCGTTGTGTTAGCGTGAAATCGAGTGTGAAAAATGGCGAAAAACGCTGTCGTAAGGGCGCCGTCAATTGATAAAGGTACGGCTGCCCGGGGGACCAAGGTGTGACGGTATCGAGTGCGCGCGAAGTGACCGTGAATGTTTGCTGACACAGCACCCAATCACCGTAGGTAGTTGTTCTCAGTGTGCTGTTGCTTCTGGTGGTGCCTCTCAACGATCGCAACTATGTACTGCCCCGATGAATGCCTTGCTTTGCCCATCTGTTGTCACCACTGCCTACGACTGCAGCACCGTCCGTCACTACGAATATGAGCTGCCACTTGCATTTTGCGCCACTGCCACCACCCTCACCACCAAGGTTCTTTAAGGTGATTGGAAGAGTCAATGTTGGCCGGCAGCTACTCAGTAGTTTTCCGCTTAGATGACTCGCCTCGCTAGATCAAGTAACGTCGTTCCGACGGGATTTAGATTTGTGTATCCGTATGTGTGAAAGTCGGTATACGCACCATGCTGTTCTGTAGTTCTCACTCGAACGCCTGCATATCTTGCCTAGTGATACGGAAAACATGAATGTCACACGGACGGCCATCTGAGGCTGTCCTCTGAGAAGGTTTCCGAGCATCCGGCCAACAGGCCGAAAGCAGATCTCTAAGGTCCACGACCGTTGCAGGCAAAAGGAAACGCAGACAACGACCAAAACAGTCTTGGGGCACATTGCTCTGCTACGCCTAGTATATACGTGCCCGGTCAAAACGAGTAAACTAGATCGAGATAACGGACTGGCACGGAGAACGGCCGACTCTGCTGTGGACGTGTTTTGCGAGACGACGATTCTCCTAGAGTACCGGCGTTTGTGGTGTATCTGGACAAACCTGAGCTACGTCAACCAGTCGAAAGCTTTTTCGAGTGCACTTGCTCTCTTTCATGTGCTTCCATTATAAGAGCAGAGCTCAGTTCTACTTGGTGCATTTTGTTTCTACGTTTGTTATGCTAGCCTCCCTACGAGTATCTTGGCATCGAGACCTAGACTTGTATTTGTATGCGTTTGCTGCTTCTTAGCTCATGACAACATATTATGACTCGTCTATTCTAAACGGCCATCTTAGGTATTTATTTTCTAAAACCTCGTTGTTAAAAATAGTACGGTAAACTATATTCGGCAACCCAATTTCACCAAACGAGATTTACTGCCCCCATCTATAAGCCCCAGTTTGTGGAATGCCCGTCATGTGGCTATAGCGTACGACAAGTTGCTTCATCGAAAGCGTTGCCGGGGATGCAACATAATATGACAGAAGACAATCGTTGCCCTAGGCATATTAAAGCATGAGCGGTATGTTGAGTTTTTCCAGATATTGCAAATGCCAAGTTGAGGGCTTCATGATCCTTCAACAAATGGTAAATAGTGACGACGCTGACCCCGCTGGCCGGTAGCTTATTACATGTTTTTTTTTATGGTATCAAATATGACGTAAATTCCATTCCGAACGAAATGAGTTTCTTTGACGTATTATAGTATAAAAGATATGCATATCTATACATACACACAATTGGACCTAAAAAACTATGGAGTTATGACACGAACTTGGTGATCTAGACTGGCTAGAGACGAGACTAGGGTACAGCATGGAGGCAGCATGGAATCTATCGCATGGTATCTATCGCATGGTAGTTTACAACGTTGGCGGACACATGAGTTTGAAAGATCATGGAACCCGGGGGTTGCGCACAGCACGTGGTGAAAACCATGTACGGAGAAACTAGTCACCACATGGCCGTTAGATCAGCTCGGCCTTTTCCTTGCCTGGTTTTGCATTGCTCCGGTGCTAAAGAAATCCGCATGGATTTCAGCAAATTTGCACTCCCACGTTTTGAAGATGTTGACGTTACTGAAAGATGCCGGCAGGTCGAAACGTCGTCTTAGCTCCTCGAGGAATAGGGGGGTGTCCGTGAGAAGATAAACAAGTCCGTTGCATTTCTACACAACATGTGTGATAATAAACATGTGTGACTGGTAGACAATTATAGTAAAAAACGGCCAGTTTTTGTCTAATTTTTAAAACAAGAGCTACGTTCCGAACAAAAAGTTATTTTCTATGCTGCATAGTCTTCTTTAACATGTATTCCTTGAAGTGTATCTTTATTGCTTCCATAATATTCATTTAAATGTATTTCGTAAAATTTCAATAACTCTAGGTAAGTTGTTTTACGATTCACTGAATCATAGAAGTTTAAGGATAAGAAAAAGTAGTATTGATGGACTTTGCACTCCCGACTCCCCTTTTCCAAATAAAAGTTGTAGACAGAGAAGGCAAGATCTAACTTTAGGTATACATATTACTGCATTGCTAGGAGTATACGAAATGTTAACTGTCATTAGCAATCATTCTTGCTTCTCGTGGTAATTCAGTTTATGATAATTATAAGCGGTACATGATAATTATTTAGCAGAAGTTTGCACCCATTTCCAAGTTGTGGCTAGTTACATCATCGACCCATCCCGCGGAACGTAATCTTCGTAGCTGAGTGGTCCCAACTTGTTGTTACGTTCATCCTCGTCATTAGAGTCGTTTTGTTAGGGGCTGCTGTTGCAGTACCCGTGGTTACTGTTATATGTATTACGTTACATCATCAAGTTTGTTCACCATTTAATAGGTAGTAATGATATAACATGTTAAGTTACAATTGGTCGTTCAAAGAGGTTAATGACCTTCTGTTTATTTTGTTACCGTTGCTAGCTGGGACATTACAAAGCAACTGTGATTTCTTGATTGTCAAATGCTACAACTTTGTTGCTGATTCCTTGCGTCTAGAAAGCCGCTGGTCATGTCTCAGGATCCCGCTGCTTAGCTCTTCCTAGAGTTAAGAATATATCTGATTTTTTTCAATTGGAGAAAACGCGTTATCATGTCGTCTAGCCTACGATACAAAACAGCAAATATATATATATATATATATATATATATATATATATATATATATATGCCTAAGCCTCTCTGGTCCACAGCGCGGGGTTAGGAAAGAAATTTGAAACAAAACTTAAAAAAAGATAAAATTTGAATTGGATTGCCGTTTTAATTAAGCCAGGGAGAGGGAAGAGGGGATGCTAAATGTATATTAAGAAAAGTAAAAAGCAAGCTAAGATTTTGTATTAGGATTAAAATTGCCATAAACAATAGATGGGTTAAACAGGTAGAGCTGATGAAGACGGCACTTAAGATCAAAACGCAGTGCGACCACAGAGTAGAGTTAGCAGCTAAAAAGATTGGATACAATAGACAGCAATGGGCAAGAGCGAGTGTATCGGAAAGAATAGTGAAATTGAAGGGAACATTTTCAATTCAATTCAATTCAAGTGCTCTTTTATTGCTTTCAAATGGTTAATATTTATATACATAATTATTCAGGAAAATCCTCTGTATATGATATAATGTGTGATGTGGTGTGGCGTGTAATCTGATATGATGTGGCGTGTGTTGTGATGTGGCGTGTAATCTGATATGATGTGGCGTGTGATGTGGCGTGTGATGTGATGTGGCGTGTAATCTGATATGATGTGGCGTGTGTTGTGATGTGGCGTGTAATCTGATATGATGTGGCGTGTGATGTGGTGTGGCGTGTAATCTGATATGATGTGGCGTGTGTTGTGATGTGGCGTGTAATCTGATATGATTGTGGCGTGTGATGTGGCGTGTGATGTGATGTGGCGTGTAATCTGATATGATGTGGCGTTGTGTTGTGATGTGGCGTGTAATCTGATATGATGTGGCGTGTGATGTGGCGTGTGAATGTGATGTGGCGTGTAATCTGATATGATGTGGCGTGTGTTGTGATGTGGCGTGTAATCTGATATGATGTGGCGTGTGATGTGGCGTGTGATGTGATGTGGCGTGTAATCTGATATGATGTGGCGTGTGATGTGATGTGGGCGTGTGATGTGGTGTGTGATGTTATGTGGCGTGTGATGTGGTGTGTGATGTGATGTGGTGTGTAATCTGATATGATGTGGTGTGTGATGTGATGTGGCGTGTATGTGGCGTGTGATGTGATGTGGCGTGTAATCTGATATGATGTGGCGTGTGATGTGATGTGGCGTGTGATGTGATGTGGTGTGTAATCTGATATGATGTGGCGTGTGATGTGATGTGGCTGTGATGTGATGTGGCGTGTGATGTGGTGTGTGATGGTTAGGTGGCGTGTGATGTGGTGTGTGATGTGATGTGGTGTGTAATCTGTATGATGTGGTGTGTGATGTGATGTGGCGTGTGATGTGGCGTGTGATGTGATGTGGTGTGTAATCTGATATGATGTGGCGTGTTGATGTGATGTGGCGTGTGATGTGATGTGGCGTGTGATGTGATGTGGCGTGTGATGTGGTGTGTGATGTGATGTGGCGGTAATCTGATATGATGTGGCGTGTGATGTGGTGTGTGATGTGATGTGGCGTGTAATCTGATATGATGTGGCGTGTGATGTGGTGTGTGATGTGATGTGGCGTGTGATGTGAGGTGGCGTGTGATGTGATGTGGCGGGTGATATGATGTGGTGTGTAATCTGATATGAGTGGCGTGTGATGTGGTGTGTGATGTGATGTGGCGTGTGATGTGATGTGGCGTGTGATGTGATGTGGCGTGTAATTGATATGCTGATAATCTGATGGGTGTAATCTGATATGATGTGGCGTGTATCTGATATGATGGGCGTGTGATGTGGTGTGATGTGATGTGGTGTGTGATGTGATGTGGCGTGTGATGTGATGTGGCGTGTGTGTGATGTGGCGTGTAATCTGATATGATGTGGCGTGTGATGTGATGTGGCGTGTGATGTGGTGTGTGATGTGATGTGCGTGTGATGTGGTGTGTGATGTGATGTGGCGTGTATCTGATATGATGTGGCGTGTGATGTGGTGTGTGTGTGATGTGGCGTGTAATCTGATTGATGTGGCGTGTGATGTGTGTGGCGTGTGATATGATGTGGTGTGTAATCTGATATGATGTGGCGTGTGATGTGGTGTGTGATGTGATGTGGCGTGTGATGTGATGTGGCGTGTGATGTGATGTGGCGTGTAATCTGATATGATGTGGCGTGTAATCTGATATGATGTGGCGTGTAATCTGATATGATGTGGCGTGTGATGTGGTGTGTGATGTGATGTGTGTGTGTGATGTGATGTGGCGTGTGATTGTGATGTGGCGTGTGATGTGATGTGGCCGTGTGGATGTGGTGTGTGATGTGGATGTGGTGTGTAATCTGATATGATGTGGCGTGTGATGTGGCGTGTGATGTGGTTTTGATTTATGTGGCGTGTGATTTGGTATGTGTTGGTGTGTGTAATGTGTTTATGTGGTGTGTGATGTTGTGGCGTGTGGATGTGGTGTGTGTGATGTGGCGTGTATGATGTGGCGTGTGATGTGATGTGCGTGTGATGTGTGTGTGATCTTATGTGGCGTGTGATGTGGCGTGTATGTGATGTGGTGTGTAATCTGATATGAGTGGTGGTGTAATCTGATATGATGTGGCGTGTGATGTGGCGTGTGATGTGATGTGGTGTGTAATCTGATAGATTGGCTGTTGATGTGATGTGGCGTGTATGGATGTGGCGTGTATCTGATACGATGTGGCGTGTGATGTGATGTGGTGTGTAATCTGATATGATGTGGTGTGTGATGTA